>OZ018387.1:90033818-90382580 GCA_963969525.1 Ontholestes murinus
AAAACCGATGTCACGAAATTAAACGAATGGATGGAAACGATGTCATGAAGGAGAAATACACTGATACTGAAAAATGAATAAGAAACAATCAAACACAACTAAGACAGAGAATATGATCGACGAATGATGGTCTCCCCGCTAATTTTTGGGAGTGGGGAGTTGGAATGGATTCTGTTGGTAGCGGTGGAGCTAGAGATCGGTTACAGGCAATACTTAAAACCGTAAGGTAGAAAAGTGCCAAAATTCAATCATGTCCGCGTTTCCAGCCGGTCCTCCAAGAATCCTTGTTGACACGACGAACGTCACATACTGAGGCACCTTATCTGCCATAAAGACGTTTCGTCTGAACCATATCCAGATGCCTTCAAATCAGCGCGTAGGACCAAGACTTGAGCTGAAGGGGGTTGTTGGTTATGAGACCGTTGAAGCAGTGGTTGGTCAAATCACCGGAGTGGTGGCATCGGGGAAGGCTCGCTTTGCGACGGAGGATGCAGGATCGTCAAATTCGGCTGGCTGGATCTATTGTGGATCCCTGTTTATCTCAGATGACCAGCTCTAGCTTTGCCTCTTTGATTATAGGTCTTGGGTATAGGTCTCTGCGCTTGGGTTTGTAGTGCCCATCTTTTAATATCTAATCCTTACTAGACCCTCGCAGTGGCATAGGATGTGGAACGAGTCCTCTTCTCCCTCTAGGCAAAATCAGCATGGTGCTTCTTCCACCAGGCCTATTTTGCTTATATGTTTGTTGAGCTTGCAGTGTACTGTTATCAGGCCTACTATTGTTTTGGCCATTTTTCTGTCTTGGTTCACAAGTTCGGTCGTTAATTTTGGCGATTGTTTCTTAAGGAACTGTTTCACCTGCCTCTGTCCTGGTGAGTTCGTCCATCAGGTATGGGCCTGTGCCTCCACCCATTTTTTTATGGATTGTTTGACTACATTTTTGAAGATTCCACAGGAGGGTTCCGGGCCAATTACTGCTTTTGATGAGCCTTGTTTGGCCAGTTCGTCTGCTTTGTCATTCCCCGGATGTCCTCCGTGTCATGTGATTGTTACTTTATTATGACAGCCAAGATCATTAAGAGCACGTATACAGTCCCACACTAGCTTAGATTCGACCTGTGTGGAGCTTAGTGCTTTTCAATGCTTTTTTACAATTGCTGCCATTACTCTAGGGGGTCTGGACACTTCGCAACCGCCTTACAGGAATCCACCATCTGTCTACCCTGTGAGAGGCTTGGCGTAGGTGATACACACATCCCGGGTCGGCTTACTGCTCCTCACTCAAACTTGCCAAGGCGGCGAAGCGGTGACGGGGCCAGGATCCTCTTTTAGCACTGCGGGGTATAGATGGATGGTATGGATTAGGGATGAATCCAAGGCCGGTCACAGAGGGACTCTAAAATCTGAAGAATAAAAAATGTAGGAAAATTGCAAACATCTAGAAGAAAAAGTGCAAAGAACATTGTAGAGAATTGTAGGAAAAGTTTTAAATATTATAGAATCTTTAAAGATATATTTTAGGAAAAAAAATATTAAGAAATTATTCTTTATTCTTTATTATTATCTTTTCTTCTCCTGCTTACAAATTACAAAAAAAATATATAATATACATACAATCAAATAATACACAAATAATTTAGGATGCAGGAGTCACGGGCGGAGTTCACTGTTTACTAATGTTCTTCTACTCAATTACTAAAAATATCAAAGTAAAAATTATTTAAGTTGAAAAAAAACTAAGAAAATTACGGAATTCTAGAAGAAATAGTGCTAAACATTTGAAAGTTCTGATGATATATTCTGCTTTATATCATCAGAACTTTCCAGCAAATTCTCTTCCAAATTAACATAATGTTTTTAGGGTTCCAGAATTTTCTTTTTCAAATTTTTAGAAGTGAAGAAAAATCTGTTTGAAGATTTAAAAAAATCTTCTAGTAGATTCTAAAAATTGTAGAATCCCGCAATACTAGATTTTTTTTGAAACAAACAATAGAAATAATTTGCTGTTATTACATAAATGAAATTTTCAATTTGGAAAAAATTTAAGAAAATCTAAAAATTCTAGATCGTGGAAAATTTTTCTAAAAATTTGGAATAGAAAATTCTGAAACCATAAATAAAAAAATATTTTGGATGCGAACTTACCTACTACTACTACTACTAAAAATAATAATATACTAGAATATTGTTATAAATTTTGACAGTGACAACACATGTCATTAAAATAGTCCAATAAAAGACTAAAATATGATTTTTCAAGCATTAAAAATATAAAATGATACTACAGATGATATTTTGAAGCAGTATAAATGGTATATCATCATAGGTTTGAGTGGAAGATCCTTCGATGAAGAGAACTTTATTTTATTTTATTAAAAAGGAGTACAAAGATGCTAATAAATAAATAAATAAATAATATGAAATTGTGGGAGAAAAGTGTCAAAATAGTAGACAAATCTGAAAAATTACTGATAAATTCCAGAAGGCTGTAAAGTCTAGAAGAGGAGGAGCTAAATAATTCTAAAATATTTGAAGATTCTTTTAAAAATTTGATAAAGATTATTTCAAAAGATGTTGCTGAAAAAAAATTGATAAGATAATACAAAAATCGGAGGAAAATTTTCGAAAATATAAAATTGATGGAAATTAAAATGATTTCAATTTGGAAAGGAAATTGTTGAATATTATAAAAATATTATTTAAAATATTCATAATTCTACAAGCTTTTTGAAAAAAATCTATAAACTTCTGTAGACCCTAAAGAAAATAATTTTAGCTTGAGAGATAATTTTGCTGCAAAAATCTGATAATATAAAGCAAGAAATTTTTCTAAAAAAGATATCTAAAGAAAATTTTCTAAAAGTTATAGAAGAAAACGTGCTAAAATTGTAAAATAAAAAAATGCTAATTGACTTATTGTATCAAAAGTATGTGCTTAGAATTAGAAGTTCACAAATTGCTGGTTTCATTTCTTAAAAGTTTAATAACATTTGATAGAGAATCTAGAAGATGTTCACATCTATGAATCCAGAAATATCCTTATTCCTTTGAAAATGAATCTACAACAATGAGTCTTACTAAGACTACAAAACAAAGTTCGAAACACGTGTCTGCACATGATTATAAACTTGAATGCTAGATTTTTTAATTGCTTTTGCTAATTTAATTTAATGAAATCAGTTTAAAATTCATTTTTCATAATTTTTCATGTTATAGTTACATTTAAACAATCTAAAGTACATTTTATCATTTATTAGTTTATTCAACAGAAATAATTTCATTCAAATTAGTGTTGCTTTGATAGTTGTACTATTTGTAACACGCAAATTAATTTGTATTATTCAATGTCTGTCGAAGTATTAGCTAGAGAAGTAGTTGTTTCAAATTAATTTGTTTTGTAGTCTTAGTAAGACTCATTGTTGTAGATTCACGAAATGTTTTCGTATTTTTAAATTTATTATTTAATTTTCTACAACGAACTAAAGGATTTTAATACATTGAATATACCAATATGAAACCAAACAAGTGTGTTATTTCAAAATCAGATAATATGGAATTAATGCTTTCCTTTCACTAACCCTTTTTGATCTGTTTTGGCTCCTATCGGCTTAGCGCTGTTAAAGGCAGGGTAAAGGAAGTTTGCTGGGGAATTTTAAAACAACAAGTATTTTTAGATAATAAATACCATCTTAAAGGTATATTAATAAATGTAGAGTTTCTGATACTGTAATAATTACAACTTCAAGGTTCTCACATTATAGCATTACTATTTTTGATTTGTATAACGATATGGAAAATACATTTAATAAAATTCAATTGAATGTTTAGCTTTTTGCAGACAATATAAAGTTATATATTAGATCAGATTTAATTAAAAATTATCTGCATTTAAAGTCTTTTCTAAAAGAATAAAGTCTCAATAACAATTTTACCATTAATAAAGACATAATTTTTATTTTAAAATTGTAAAAAATATATATTTAAGGACAAAATGTTATAAAAATAAGAGTGAATAAATTTCGTTAAAGTCAAAGTGAAAACTTCAGTAGTTGAAACTTCAATATAGCTGCTGGTATCACAATTGTGGCTCACCAAACACACCTGAGGATTAGTAGAACAAAGTGGTTCGACAGGTTTGCCGTACCAGATACACTGGTTGTTGTGAAGGGCAACTTCAATTCCCCAGTGTGGGGGAATCGTAGGCACGAAATGAAATTGCTGAACATCATGGCCGCCTTAGACCTGGATGTCGCTAACGAGGGATCCACCCTTACCTTCGTCAAACAAGGATCGTCCTCGATTATCGACTTGAACGCGGTAACACACGATCCAGAGATGGAAGCTAGACGTGAAGCTAGAGCTTGAGCGACCACAGCCACATTATTTTCGAGGTGTTTGACCAAATGAGGACTCTTGTTCCCTCTGGGAGGTGTGGCACGCTGGTTTGGATGCCTTGCATGCAATGAAAACGGCCAGACCCGAAGACGCCGACAACCCGGATAAATTAAGGGCTGACGTCTCGACCAATCTGTACTCCCTACAATGCTGCAATGCCCAGAAGGAGGTCTTCAACAAAGAAGTGACAAGGCTAAGACCACCAGATCATGGGCTACCAGAGCCAGGGGCCGTGGACTACCGGGCTCAAGGAGGCAGCAAATATGTTCCTCAAGACCAGCATTAAGAGGGCCAAGGCTCTGGCCTGGGCACAGCTACTGGCCTAAATCGAGGACTATTTGTGAGGTAGGCCGTATAAGATCATGATGATGAGAATAAAGATGATTGAGAGATCCACTTTTCCAGCAAGACAATACTCGTTCTCATATTGCAATCATGAACCGATTTGCGAAGGATAATATCAATATCTTAACATGGCCACCTCGATCTCCCGATCTTTCGCCCTTTGAGCATGCATAAGACACTATGATATACAGGGTCCTGCAACAGTGCGTCAAGCTTTTCTAGCGCCTTTCTCGTAAGAGATAGAAAAAAATGTTTCATATAAAAATTTATTGAATTAAAAATCTCTATGCCGTAAAATTATTTTCAAATATACAGGGTGTCCCAATTTTGCGTTATAACAAAAGCAAACATTTTTTTAAATGGAACACCCTGTATATTTTTTCATTTTATAATTTGGATAGTATTTTATAACTTAAACCTTTTTTTGGTTTTTAATTTCGATATGGCATTTCCGAGTTATTGACGTTTTTCTGAAAAAAATGTAAAAAGCGGAGGTTCACAAAAAAAAAAATTCTGATGTTGTATTTAAAATTTAAGAAATTTTCTTTTTCCTGTGGTTGGTCATAAGTACTGTTTATGTACCAGTGTTAAAAATTTTCACTTTTGAGGAACCCTGCCTTTGTATCAGACACGCCATTTTCTAAAATTTCAAATTGTCGTAATTCTTTTTTTTTTTAAATGGAATCATATATTTTTTTAAATTTCATATTATTCGGCATCTAATTTCCTACAAAAAATATTAAGCATACCCTATACCTAAAAGTCATATTTTTCAAGATATAAAAAAAATTATATTTCAAACGGTTCTTGAATACGAATTTGTTTTTGAATAGATAGCCATGACTGAAAAAATGCATCTGTCAATTAAACAATTAGTTTGACATGTAAATGGGAGGTGTGAATTACAAAAAACAAAAGAAGAAAGCCTATCATCAACGAGGAACCAAAAAGACATTGGTGAAGGAACTGGCATAAGCGAGAGGTCAGTACAAAGCATTATGAAGAAAAATCGATATCAAGCATATCATATTCAGCTACATAAAGAACTGAGTAATACTGATTTTCAATTTCGTTCCGAATTTTGTTTCTGGGGAAGACAGAAAATACAGGAGGATCTTTCGTTTTTCCAATATATTTTATTCACCAATGAGGCGTCATCCCATAACAACGGATCTGTCAATAGGTACAATTTTCACTATTATTTAACTGATAATCCGCATGTTATGAGACAAGTTGATCATCAGCATTGAATGTCTGGGGCGGAATTTTTGGAAACCATGTTGTAGGTCAACATTTCTTCGAGGGCCATTTCAGTAGGTCTATGTATTTGTACTTCTTGCAAATTGAATTACCCGGAACGTTAGCTAATGTACCCTAACTAACAAGAAACAGGGTGTGGTTTTAACAAGACGGATCACCTGCCCAATTTTCACAAGACGTGAGGGCATTTCATTTTTCCCAACCAGTGGATTGGTAGGAATGGACCCACCAAATGACCTGCTAGATCTAAGGATCTAACAAAACCTGAAATTGTTTATAAGGAATCACCAATAGCACTGAATATCATATGCTTGATATCGATTTTTCTTTAGAATGCTTTGTACTGACCTCTCGCTTATGCCAGTTCCTTCACCAATGTCTTTTTGGTTCCTCGTTGATGATAACTCGGAAATGCCATATCGAAATTAAAAACCAAAAAAAGGTTTAAGTTATAAAATACTATCCAAATTATAAAATGAAAAAATATACAGGGTGTTCCATTTAAAAAAATGTTTGCTTTTGTTATAACGCAAAATTGGGACACCCTGTATATTTGAAAATAATTTTACGGCATAGAGATTTTTAATTCAATAAATTTTTATATGAAACATTTTTTTCTATCTCTTACGAGAAAGGCGCTAGGAAAGCTTGACGCACTGTTGCAGGACCCTGTATAAAACATGTTAACATTCATATCCCTGTATATAAAACAAACGCATCACTAATGTTCATTGTTTGACAGTGACAATCAAACAATATCAACAATTCTTTACAATTATACCAAACTTCATGCCACTATATATTATTGTGGACCTTTACAGTATAATCAAACTTAGTAAGAATTGTTATTGTAGCTTCATTTCACTATAGGTGTTCGTCACGTGATAAAAAAAAGACAACCGTATCGTTTCGAACAAAACAAAACCCAACACTGACATTTCGCTTTATGTATCCGTTTGTACCTGTGTGCGTGTGTTTGTGTGGATTCAAAACGGTACTTTTGAAAAAGGAAGGCGCACGGAGAAGACGACGACAATAGCCGCAGAATGCGGGCCCATTTAAAGTTCCCACAAGCGCATTCCAGATGATTCGGCAGTTTGCACGCGGCATAAACAAACAAGACCGCGTTTCGTTTTGTTCGCTTGCAAAGTTTCGTTTTCCCAAACGGGGCGCGACAGGAAACACGAACGATATTTAATTACGAGCGACCAGCAGCGGCAGCAGCAACATTCCGAGCCGTCTCGTGTTTCCCGAGTGCGGAGAGTCAATTGCACCGGCGGTGCACCAGCGCCCGCATAACTAGTGGATGCGGGGGCGTGCGGCCCCCCCGTGTGTATCAATTGCGCAATGTACGGTGGTGGCCACTCACCCTTTCGCTCTGAGATGATCGTTTTTGTCGAGGCACGCAGAATAACGTCACCGTAAAGTCTTTGCGAACGCCGCCGTCGAGAAACTGCTGTAATCCGTAAGTTGTTTCGTTGTTGTTTTCTTTTTGTTATTTATTTTCTTTTCGAGTTCTCGTGTCGGAACTTTAATAAACAATGCGCGCGAGCGCACACAGAACTGTTGTTGCCCGTATTTGGGATTAGCACTGGTGTTTACAAAAAAAATATAAGAAGAAGGCACTTTCGGAACTATGCGAAACTTTTGCGGAAACGCGAACAGCACAGGGAAAACTCGGCACGAAAGTACGGCCGCGTCTCGCATCGACTAACAACTATACAACAATGTTACGGCGACCGGAGTCAACACGCGCTCCCCTCTCCCGTTTTAAAAGCGGCGCATACTTTTTCGTAAGCGCTGCGTGCATAAGGGTTATTTTGCTAATGCATTGGTTACTATGATGTACGGGACCTTGAACGCTGCCAACCGATTCAGGAGATGAAGGAGCGCGCACATGTTGCCAGATTTACTGGTTTTACAGTATTATTAAGGATAACAAAAACGAAAAGTTTAGTGGTACTGAAGATTAGGTTAGGGTAGAACTTAATTCAAAAAAATTAATTTATATGCGATAAATGGATTCCGAGCTGAGCAGCCGTGAAGACAGGAGTTACATATCCCACTCAATGTCGTGCATACGGCTTGCATTATGCTGATACATTTCCGCACTAAACGCATAATTCGCATTTATTTATCTCCTTATATAAATATTATTTTGCGCGCATCAGAATAGAGATTAACATAGACCATTGTAGACCGTACAACTCAATTCGATTTCACTTAAAATAATTGTTAAACGTTAATATTATAATAAGTTCTTCGGTTATAAGTTGTATTAGTGATTAATTAAATAAAAATAATTAAAAACAGTTTTTAAAAAACTTAATGTTTCCTCGAGAAACATAACTGGCGCAGTCGTGACGGATAAGTTCCAGTGGAAAAAAGGTACCAAAATCTGAGATATTCGTGAACCCAGTAAAAGTGCCGAATTCTGAGGACCTTCACCGAAAACAAGTGAACCCAGAACTTTCCATTGAGGTTAAAACCGTGAACTTTGAACCAAAGGGCCTTGATTCTACCAGAGAGTTTGAGTCCAACAACTACCATCACTAATCAACGTACCAGAAGAAACAACAAGTCCTGTTGCCGCAGTTCAATCCAATTAGCAGTCCAGAGAGCAGTCTAATTAGCAGCCCCAGCAGCAGTCCAAGAAGTCCTTCAACATTCGTCAAGAATGAAGATCGTACTATTATCGTCATTGTAAGTCGATTTTGAATTTTTGCACTTTTCATATACATATAATTTATGTCAAGTATTTCTACAAGTAATACAGAATCTGTTCCTCAATCTCCCAATTCGTACACAAGTAATATAAATATAGATTTTGAAGAAGAATTATTAAATTTAATAAATAAAATTAATATAAACGAAATGGCGTTTAATCCAGAATATTTAAAATGCGTCCCAGAATTTAATGGAAATTCTGACGAACTTGATCATTATATCCAAGCCTCACAAACTATAATTGATTCTTTTTATAATGCACAACCAAACTTCCAGAATCGCTATATTATAAATAGTTTAATAAATAAATTAACAGGTAGAGCACGCTTAGTAGCAAATGTAAATACAATTAATGATTGGGATGATTTAAAAAATATTTTAATTAGAAATGTTTCTGATCCAAGAGATGAAGCTTGTCTTAATCGAGATTTAATTAGTCTTAGACAAAAACCAAATGAAACAGCAACACAATTTTATGAAAGATGTTTGCACATGTTAAATATTATTTGTTCATATGTCAATGTCCATGAACCGCTTATTAATAATAGAGATCTTAAACGTAATTTATACAAAGACCTAACATTAAAAACATTTTTAGCAGGATTAAAAGATCCTTTAGGTACAACAATTCGGTCTATGCGTCCAAATGATTTTGCGCAAGCCTTACAATTTGTAAACCAGGAAGAAAATATTTATTATCTCCAGAATCAAAATAAACAAGTTCCAAAATTAACAAATAATAATAATAATTTTAAGTCTAATAATTATAATATACAAAATTCCATTCCCAGAAATTATCCAAGATTTAATAATCAATTTAATAGATTTCCTACAAATAATCAACAAAATAATCCACAAAGAAATCATTTTCCGAGTCAACCAATACAATTACAAACAAGACCCGTACAACCAAAATTTTTCTCAAATCAACAAGTATTTAAAAAACCTAATCAACAAAATGTTTGGAAACCCAGAGGTCAAACTCCAAATTTTCAACCTACTCCAATGAGTACTAATACTCGAAATACTTTTAATACTAATCGTAGATTTAATACTAATTCTAATTTTAAACCCACACAAAATTATATTGCTGAAGAATTATTTAATACAGAAATTAATCATGAAAATAATTTTTATAGAAATGAACCAAATACTTCTAGGAATTCTAATAATGAGAATTACGATCAAAATTTTTGTTTAACCAGCCTCAAAAGGCCACTTACATAGAAAATCATACGTTAGGAAATGGAGGTCTCCCATATATAGAGATTAGATTTCATAAAAATAGTTTTCCCTTAAAATTCTTAATTGATTCAGGTTCTACTAAATCTTTTATGAGTCCTGAAATTGCTAAAAAATATTTTAAAAACAAAATAATTGAAGAAAAATTTGTTGTCACAACAGTATTTCAAAGTTCGAATTATTCACATGCCGTAATTATACCAACACCTTCAGAATTTAATACTCCAAACGGTTTAGTCAAATTTTATCTTTTAAATTTTCATGATGAATTCGATGGTCTTATTGGCATGGATTTATTAAATAACTTAAGAGCAAAAATAGATTTTTCTGATTCAATTTTACAAACTTCTCGAACAAATATTAAAATTAAATATCAAAATAATTCAAAAGAACCATTGCATACTATATATTTAGAATCACATACAAAACATATAACTCAAGTGCCTGTCGATGTTCCTAATGGAGAAATTATTATTCCACATTATAATATTGAAATACCAGAAACCTTAACTTTAGCTAATAATAATTTTGCTTATGTAGAAATATTAAATAAGAATATAGACCCTAAGGAATTTAAATTTTTAGAACCCATTAAAACAATGAAGTTCAATAATAATAATTTTAAGTTATATTCTGTAAATAAAAATAATAACAATAACAATAATGGAAATATGAATAATACTAATCATTTAATAGTGTGTAATAATAATGATAATACTTATAATAAACATATTGATATTACTCCTGTAACTGAACCTGAATTCTTGAGTAATAATCAACCACATGTTCAATCTAGAAATGTTAATAATAAACAAATTACTCCTATAGCAACAAAAGAACTCTCGAGTAATCAATGTCAAGTTAATTATAAAACATTTCTTAGGCTATCAAAGAGACATAAAATAAATAACGAAAACATTATAGAAGTTAAAGATAATCTTTTCAACTCTAATTTTTCCCTCGCTCATTGTGTGAGTGCAGATTTAAAAATGAATAAAGGAATTGCAAAAATATTTAAAGAAAAGTTTAAAAACGAAAAAAACATTAATTGCACAGCAACCTAAAAAACATAAAATATGTTTTCTGAAAGATAATGATAGATTCATCATATATCTAATAACAAAGAATAAGTTCAATGAAAAACCAACATACGAAGATATGTTTAAAACATTAATAAATCTAAAAGAGTTCTGCATAAATAAGAAAATTAATATATAATCAATACCTAAAATAGGGTGTGGATTGGATAAATTAAATTATTCTGTAGTTAAGAAAATGATAATGTTTATATTTCAAAATACTGAAATAAAAATACATGTTTATATTATAAATAAAATAAATACATTTAATATAAATGCCAAACCATATAAATTGAATTTAGAAAGAATTAAAACTAATCATTTAAATAGTGAAGAACAAGAACAAATTCAAAAACTTTGTATAGAATATTCTGATATATTTTATGATGAAAATAAAAAATTAACTTTTACAAACCAAATAAAGCATAAAATAAAAACTAAAGATGAAGAACCTATTTATACTAAATCATATAGATATCCGTTTATCCATAAGAATGAAGTAGAGAAACAAGTTAACAGTATGTTAGAACAGAATATAATTAGACCCAGTGATTCACCATGGTCATCTCCAATCTGGGTTGTACCTAAGAAAATGGATAATTCTAATAAACAAAAATGGAGAATTCTAGTAGATTACCGAAAATTAAATGACAAAACTATTACTGATAGATATCCATTACCAAACATTACAGATGTTTTAGATAAATTGGGTAAATGTAATTATTTCACAACATTAGATTTAGCAAATGGATTTCACCAAATTGAAGTGAGCCCCGATGACATAGAAAAAACAGCTTTTACGGTAAAAAACGGTCATTATGAATACACACGAATGCCATTCGGATTGATAAATGCTCCAGCCACATTCCAACGTGTGATGGACAATATTTTAAGAGGTTATCAAAATGAAATTTGTTTAACTTATCTTGATGATATCATAATATTTTCAACAACCTCATTGCAAAGAATATTCCAAAGATTAAGAGAAACTAATTTTAAAGTACAGTTGGATAAATCCGAATTTCTAAAAAAGGAAATTGCTTATTTAGGTCACATAGTAACTCCTCAAGGTATAAAGCCAAATCCTTCAAAAATTGAAGCTATAAAAAGATACCCTTTACCAAATACTACGAAAGAAATTAAGTAATTTTTAGGTTTGTTAGGTTATTACCGCCGTTTTATTAAAGACTTTGCAAAAATAACAAAACCATTAACGAAATGTCTAAAGAAAAATCAGAAAATCATCCATGATAACGAATTTGTAAAATGTTTCGAAACTTGTAAAAATTTATTGTTAAATGAACCAATCCTCCAATATCCTGACTTTTCTAAACCATTCAATTTAACTACTGATGCTAGTAAATTTGCAATAGGTGCAGTATTATCTCAAGGACCTATTGGTAAGGATTTACCTGTTGCTTATGCATCACGTACTCTAAATGAATCAGAATTAAATTATGGTACAATTGAAAAAGAAATGTTAGCTATAGTTTGGGCTACGAAATTTTTTAGGCCATACTTGTTCGGTAAAGAATTTAATATTATTTGTGATCACCAACCTCTTAAATATCTATTTAATATGAAAGATCCAAACTCCAGACTTGTAAGATGGAAGTTAAAATTAGAAGAATTTGACTACAATATTTAATATAAAAAACGTAAATTAAATACTAATGCAGATGCGTTATCACGTGTAGAATTAGATCCTGAAAAGACTAATTTCGAAGTTAATATAAATGAATTACAAAAATATATAGAACAATTTAATAAAGAACTTGAAACTCAATCTATACAAGCTAATGTAGATGAAAATGAAACAGATCCTCTAAATGATATAATAGAAATTAGTTCGCAAACAGAAGAAGAAGTGGATAATATTCCACAAGAAACAGTTCATTCTAATCAAGAAGAAAATCTTATAGTTGATGTACCAATAACAGATACACCTTTAAATTTTGGTAAAAATCAAATTATTTTTCAATATGTTTATCATTCCCCAGCGAAGCCAAAAATTAAAAGAATCTTTGATAAACAAAGAATTATTGTGCAGTTATCATCAACAAGTTTTAATTCCGATATAATTAATTTTATAAAAGAATATATCGTACTTAATGTAACATATCATTTATATTTTGAAGAAAATTTGAATTATGAACCTTTTTGTGAAATTATTAGGAAAACTTTTAAATATCCATCTTATAAATTTAAAAGATGTTTAATTAAATTAATTGATATTGAAACAGAAGAAGATTTTGAAAATATAGTAGAAAATTATCATTTAGGAAAATCAAACCATAAAGGTATAGAAGAAACGTATCAAAGCAAAATACTATTATCCGAATTTACATAAAGCCATTCAAAAATATATAAATTCTTGTGATGTATGTAAGAAAAGTAAATATCAAAGAAACCCAGTAAAATTACAGTTAAGTATTACACCTACAGCAAGTAAGCCTTTTGAAATTATACATATTGATACATTCCAAATTCAAAAACAAAAATTCTTAACAATAATAGATTCTTTTTCTAAATACGGACAAGCATATCCTTTAAATTCTTTGAACTCGATAGAAATTGTTAACAATTTATTAAAATATTTTTCACATCATCAAATTCCAAAACAAATAATTTCTGATAATGGACAAGAATTTAAAAATTCCCTAGTTAATGATTTATTAAAAGTTCACAAAATAGATATACATTTTACTACACCTTATCATCCGCAATCTAATGGAGCAATAGAAAGATTTCATTCTACAATTATAGAACATATAAGAATTTTAAATAATAGTGAATTCTCTCAAGAACCAATTACAAATAAAATGTTATACGCAATTTTAGCATACAACAATACCATACATTCTTCAACAAAATTAACTCCAGTAGAAATAATTAGTGGTCATATTGAAAACAATAATCCATTTGACTTAAATTTAGAACAACAATTAGTTAGTGATTATATTCAAAAACATAGAGATCAAACAAGACTTATTTATAGTAAATTAAATCAAAAACTTATTCAAAATAAAGATAAGGTAATATCCAAGAGAAATGAAAATTTAGAAGCTGATATTGATGTAGATGAAGGTGACGAAATATTTGTAAAACAATATCATAGAGATAAATCTAAAAATGTGTATAAACCACAAATAGTTGACACAGTCGAAAATAAAACAATATCTACAAATAAACGTCCTAAAATTCATAAAGATCAAGTTAGACGTCTACCTAAATAATAAATAATTTTTGTTACAGATTAATTATATCTACATTTTCCGCTGACATTGAAATCACAAATCTAAAGGAAAATCCAGGTATACTACCTTTCAAATGGTTGTCGGTAATTTATTGTATCAAGCAGATTATTAAGTTACCACCTCGCGTAGAGGCAGAAGTAGAGTCTGTGCGCAATTCAATAATTACCAGGAGGCTAACAGATTATTGCAAGATGCCCCACTTTTAGACAAACACTCCCTGAAAGCTTTCATTCCATCCCAGTTCATAACAGTTAAAGGAATCATCCGTTATGTAGAACCATCATTCTCTGAAGATCAAATTCTAAATAATTTAAACGCATCTAACCCCTTCAAAACAATAAATGTCAAACGATGGAGCAGAATATATTAATACTCATTCAGTCGTTGCCACTTTCCGCACAGTCTCTTTACCTACATCCATTAACATTTTTGCACTAATAAGGTCCCTGAAATATTCATATTCCCAGTTACACAATGCCATTCTTGTTTGAGATATGGGCATACTAAAAATATATGTAAAAGTAAACCTAGGTGTGCAAAATGTGGATCATCAGACCATGGTGTGAAAGTATGTGAAATAGAACAGCCAAATTGCATTAATTTCTCCACAGAAATTGGTACTTTAGAACAGGATTTGCAAAGAATTTCTCAGACAAACAAAAAATTAAAGAGCACATGTCCCGATATAATTCATCCTTTTCAGAAGCTAGCACACTATTCCCTCCAATGAATGCAACAACCTTTGACTCCCAACTATCCCAAACCAAGTCACAGCCTGATGCTAACTTTGTTCCTCGTAACTTCCCCACTCTACAGCCCAATGCTTCCCCTCTTCTTCCATCTCTCATGTCTCCTTCTCGCTCTTCCTTTTCTTCAATAGTACAATCCTCTCCAAAGAAAAGACCTTCCCCTGGTGACATAGACCCAATAATTAAACAGAAACATCATGAAATAATACACCCTAAAACGTCTCCAATTCCCAAAAAATTATGTTTTAACTTTAATAAACCACTCTCTAGCCCTGACTGGGAGTGTGACGCTAAACAATACCGGGAACTCGTACTAAAATTACGCAACGCTAATCCCTTATTTTTTGATGATAATAATTTTAAACCCAAGTCCATTTACTCTTTCAACCCGCTCCTCTCAACTAAGCACATCCCATCCCATCCTTCATGACCCTGAAGTTAATACAATGGAACATTAGGAGCTTTCGATCAAACAAATCAAACTTAATAGATTTAATAAACTCCATTAAACCTGATATCATTTGTTTATCCGAAACTTGGACCAAGGAGTCCAGTTCTATTAAAATTAAGGGTTACTACACTATCCTAAAGAGTCGTTCTGTCGGAAAAAGTGGTGTTGCGGTACTTATCAGCACTGCTCTTACATTTTCAGAAACCAATGTAAATCCCCTCTTTCTTCCCGAGCATGCCCAGTTCATCTCTATCCAATTCTCTATATTTACTCTCATATCCGGATATATACCCCCATCTGTTCTCTGTCCTCTTTCCTCCTGGAACTACCTCCTATCTCTCGGCTCCCCTCTACTTCTAGTTGGCGACTTTAACTGCCATTTAAACTGAATGGTTCTTTTTCCAACCCAGCTGGTTTAATTCTAGACCAGATAATAGAGTCTAATAATCTAGTTGTCCTTAATGATTACCAAACCACACGGATGGTTCCCCCTCACTCGGCTCCTAGCATAATAGATCTTTCCCTCACTTCTTCAACTTTGGCTCCCCTTCTATCCTCATATACTTTACAAGACTCCTTTGGCAATAATCACTTCCCAGTGATTACCGAAATCACCCATCCCCGGCCCCCCAAACCTTCGTTATCAACCCTCTATTCCCCGTCGTAATTTTCGTCAAGCATGCTGGTCGGAATATTCTCAAAACCTTGAGGAATCAAGGTTTATCAGATGACGATTCCTATTCCTCTTTTATTGACATTCTTCAATGCGCTGCTGATCGCTGGATACCTTATTCTCATCCATATACCCATCCCTCTCGGTGCCCTTGGAGGGATTCCTCCTGCACCGAAGCAAAAGCTATCAAGAAATATTTTCACCTTAGGACCTTCGAAAGTTTTATTGAAGCCAAGAGAGCTATTGCTTATTCAAAAAAGGTGCTTAATCAGGAAAAAAACATCTTTTGTAGCCTATTGTGAATCCATCTCACGCACCACACCGATATCCCTCCATATGGAAGACCATAAGAATTTACAGAAACTCTTTCCTCCCCCTAGCCTCGAATCAACCAAAATCAGATGCTCTTGATAAAAAATTTTGCAACCTCACTCCCCCTTTTGTTGAACTTAGCCCTTTTCTTAATTATTCAGAAACACCCTCATCTGAACACTCTTCTAACTTCACACTGGCAGAACTAAATGCAACCTTACTCCATCTTAAGAAAGATGGAATTTCATATTCCATGTTACAACATCTTCGCTCCTCGGGCAAACTGATCTTATTGCGATTTTTCAACGAATGTTTTAGACTGGTACTACTCTAGAATCTTGGAATGAGCAAATAATCTGCCCTATACTAAAACCCGGCAAAGACCCCTCCTCCCCCTCAGCTATCGCCCAATTGCCCTCTCCTCATGCATTCGAAAAGTTTTTGAACACCTCATTAAAACTAGGCTTGACTGGTGGGCCGAAAAAAATCATATATATCCAGCTATGCAGTTTGGATATAGAAAAGGCAAAAGTTCAATGGACAACATTGTTAAACTCACTGCTGATATCCAGATATCCTTCCTTAATAACCATTCCACCGTAGCTCTATTCCTTAACATATCCGCTGACTTTGATTCTGTTATACCCTCAATCCTAATAGATAAACTCATTTCATTTGGTCTCCCAACTAATATAAATAAAACATTTTGGTCACTCATCAATCATAAAGTCCTTTACCTTAAACAAGATACCTGCTTCACTAATCGCCGAACTTCATTTATTGGTCTTCCTCAAGGCTCCATCCTTAGTTCCATATTATACATTTTTTACACCCTTCCTTTAGAAAACCTCTTATCCCCATATTGTTCAATACTGCAGTATGCAGACGATGTTGTCATGTATTGTTCTGGAGACAATATGCAATCATTATACAACCGGATCAATAACTCCTTATTTGAACTTTCTGATTGGCTCCACCAAAATGGGTTATCTCTCTCCCCTCAAAAATCCCAAAATATCATATTCACAAAAAAGCATCTTCCAAATTACCAACTATATTTTGACAATGCCCCTATTCCTAAACTCCATGTCATAAAATACCTAGGCCTACATTTTGATTCCACCTTATCATGGAAACCCCACATCGAGTACCTTGAGGTAAATGTAAATAAAACTCTGAATATCCTCCGGACTTTGTTCTCCACCTGGTGGGGATCTGACCCGGTGACCGTTCTTATGTTTTATAAATATCTTATTAGATCACAAATAGAGTATGGTTTAATGGTCATTTCACCAACGTCTAAACAACTGTCACAAAAATTAGACCGACTTCAAACCTCAAGCCTCCGTGTGGTACTCGGAGCTATGAAATCCTCCGCTTCTAAAGCTTTAGAAATTGAATGTTGCATACCCCCTATCCCCTTGCGTTCCTCCTTCCTGTCTAGTAAATATTTCCTAAAATGTCTAGCCTTTAACAACTCTCCAATCATGGAATCCCTTAATAAATTACAGTCCATACTTACTGCAAAGAACAAACTACTTTTTGCTTATGTTGAATCCTTTTCCATTACCTCTTCTTTTAATATACTAAAGGCCTCTATTCTTCCCTGCTACACCTTTTCTTCACATTTCTACCCCGTAAATGTTACTTATGACCTAGGCATCTCTAGAACCTCTTCTCTCACTACCAACACTTTCTTCCTTTCATTAACTTCAGATAAATGGCCAAATTTTACACGGTGTTTTACGGATGGTTCTAAATCCAATAACCCTCCCTACTCTTATTGTGCTATATAACGGGTGTCCAACAATTATTGCAGTCCCGGGTGGCGTTGGAATCAAAAACGTAGGTCAATTCTTTCATGTGCCAAATAAATGAACTGACATGTTAATTGTCAAACACAACCTAAATGTGCATTAAAAATGTCAGTTCATTTATTTGCAACATGTAAGAATCGACCTACGTTTTTTATTCCAACACCACCCGGGACTGCAATAATTGTTGGACACCCGTTATATTGAACATCTTTTAATATCTTCCTTTAAAATCCCATCTACTTCCTTAATTCTAACTGCTGAACTGACAGCCATCAAGGAGTGTTTAGTATTGATAAGTCATATGAACTCCAAAAAATGGGTAATATTTACAGATTCTAAAGCTGCCTTTCAGTCGATTCAATCTACAGGTACAAACCAACACCGCACCGCTCTATACTTTCAACAGAAATCCGATCCATTTACTTCCGTCTCACGACTCTTTCCAAATTCTCCATTGTTTTCTGCTGGATACCTAGTCATATAGGCCTTGAAGGAAATGAAATAGCCGACCAATCTGCTAAATCTGCCCAACAGCTTCCCCTTTCTGAAAATCATTCTCCTCACCAAGACTACTTCAAAGTCCTAAAAACCAGCTCTCGCTTGAAATGGCAGTATTCATGGTCTGTTTTCGGGAGGCACACTAAATACTTTCTTATTCAACCCACTATTCCCCTACGCCCCTGGTTTTCTAATCTAAAGACCCTAGGAAGAAGGTTTATTACATCCCTGGTCAGAATAAAACTTGCTCACAATTCGTCCCCATCTCACCTTTATAGAATAGGTCAAATTGACTCTCCAAACTGTTCCTGCGGAGAACTTGGAGATCTCAACCCAATTTTCTTCTCTTGCTCAAACTACTACCCTAGCTGTCAGAACTTATATATCTCTCTTATCTCTATCGGACATCATTCACCCTTATCCATCACCTCTGTTTTATGTCTCCCTTCTACAAATACTTATCTCCTTTTGTACTCCCTCCTACACGAAAATAACATTAAACTCTAATTTCTTAGTTTCTTCTGTTTGTCTTATATGTTCTTTTTACTATTAACCCCCTAGTAACGCCTGAGAGCTGCAGAGCTTAACACATATCAAGATAAATGTACTGTGTCTGGTCGACAGGGCTTAGTTGCCAAGGCCATTAAATACGCAAGAAGAAGAAGAAGAATATGCGATAAATCACTCGACATCAGCATTAGATAATATTTAGATAAACGTTACAGAATCGAATTATAGAAACCAAAAACCAGCAGGCCTTAAAAATATAAATGCTAAAGATTCCAAGGATACACAGATTAGTTTTACGCATAATGAGATCGGGTCAATAAATTCTCAAATCCATAAAGAAGCACAAAGCAGATACGCAAATATAATTACCCTCAGTAAATCTTGGAAAAAATAAAGAAAGAGGACTTGAACGCAGACAATTCTCTTAGTTGAATTACTTTGCGGATTGGATAAATTTAGATGCAACACTTATTAAGAAAACCCAAAATAGCCAAAATTACTGTCGATATGACAATAACTGTTTCATTATTATTAGTAGAATTATCGTTCCAATTTCTTCTCTTCGCATTTAACGGCAATAATTAATTCCTTCAATAGCTGTCAAGTAGTATATGTGACGGCTGGTAATTTGTCCTGCTAATATTACGCGAAGAATGTTCCATTTACACATTTTCATTCCATTGCACAATTTAAGCTCATTTCGATCCGTAATTTACGAACACGTGACACCCCGAGGAGAAGAAGAATTGCTGCCATCTGCTGCCAGATGTTCGTCTCAGCGTTCACATCATTGGCATTCGCGGCGATTATCTTCGAAGTGGTCTTTTTGTTGAAAAAAAAAATGAGCGAACGGTTGTAGCGTTATAAATACCATTTAGAAACGTACTAATACAAATTCTTAGAGTACTTCACACGAATATTTTTTAGTAACTTCTCAGTGTTCAAATAAAATTGCCTTTTATTTATATTTGTAATGTAAGGTACTAAGTTTTTTAATACTCCATTAAGGTTAAATTAGATTTGTGTATTATAGTGGTCTTTAACAAACACTCAACATTTATAGTTTTTGAAAAAACTTTGGTTTAGATTGTACTTGATTCTATTTAATACAACAAAAAGAGTACAAATCAAATTATATAATTTGGATTGTAGCATCAAAACGTATTTTACTTCCATTTGACTTACAACGGTCTTTTTTGGACGTACTTAGAAGTAATCAAATGAATATAAATAAATATATAAATTTGACAAATTACTCGTCAATTTTTAGGTTAGGAAATGTTTAGTAACGCGCTTGAACATTTTGGATACTCTATGTATTAAAAATTTCTTAATTTATTTATTTACGGTATTACCATTTTACAAATATAGACATTAAATAATTCAATTAAAAGAAAATATATACATAAAAACTAAGAAAAGAAAAAGTAAATAAATATAATTCTATAAAAAACTATATATTAGAACTAAACATACGTATACGCAAGACATAATTAATACAACAGATATAATTTTAACATAAAAGAAATTCTTTTTAACCTGATTTATACATTTGGGCAAAGCGAAAGATCAATCAATTTCAAATGGTACTTAAAACTATCAAAGGAAGTACCGAATAATAAAAAGTTAGGGGAAGAGCAAATCATATTACAAAATCTAACCATCCTGCACAAGGGATTGTTTCTAGCAAAACAACTTCGATGAAAAATTTCTCGAAAAATTTTATGATTCCTTGTTATTGATGGCATATTAAAATTTAATTGTGCCAGTAGCTCACTGCAATTTATTAAACAATTTACTACATATTTTAAATAGAACACACAAATCACAATATAAACGTCTTTCACGAAGAGATGATAATTTTAAAAATAGAAGCATGCCACCTCGACTATAATCTAATCTGTTTATTCCATTACGATATGAAATATATAAAACAAATTTGTTTAATCTTTTAAATTAAATAAATGAAAATCGTCTAATCAAGATTATTTACATTTTGAAGAGAAAAATAATTCTTTTTATACTCGGTACTAGAAAAACCAATTATGATTGCATGAAAATTTAGGAGAGTCGTCTATACAATTACAGTTAAATTTTTGATTTAAATTTATAAGCCGATTTTTAGTAGCATAAAATCATCAAAAAATGCGCATGATTTTATAAAAGAACAACTGAAAACTCTTAAAAAACTTTCTAAAAAATATTCGCTTAAAAGGACATTACAAAAATATTGCAAGTACAGATTAAAATTTCAATTTATTATCTTATCAACCGCAATAAAAAACATAAAAATAAAAAAAAATAAAAAAACTGAAAATATTGAGATTTGCTACGAAAAAACCAAAGTAAGATTAAAATAAAAATAACAATTTAAAAAAAATAATTAAAATTTGTTTGAATTTAAATTTATTTACGAAATACATTCAATTACACAAATAAAACCCAATAAAAATACTTAAATAACATACTAGTAATGCCGGGTGTTTCTAAATGAATATCGGGGTTTTAACGCTATTTATTACGTAAAACTTAAAATCATAATTAATCCATGAAATGAAAGAGCAACTCAAATAGTTATACGTACAAGCTTACAAGTGTTCTATGTGAAGACATCTCGTCTCACTGCACATATCAAGTTGATAGGCCAGTTCTTCTCAAACTTTGTTTAGTATTTGTGGTGTAATTGTTGTAACTACTGTCCTAACTGATTTCTTCAGGATATATTCTCTCACTCGCTCAACATTCTCTTCGGAAACATTTGGTTGTCCTATACTCTTCTCTTTGCAAATGCTGGCGGTATTTTTATTTATTTATTTATTTATTATTGATGATGTGACCCCGATATTAATTTAGAATAAATAGTAATAAAAAATACAAAAAAGTACGACTAAAATTACTTTTCGACTCAAGCGGTTTTTGTAATTAGCAAATCATCGGTAAAATTGATAAAAAATTGTTTCGTAATAAATTTAAATTTTCTAAAAGAAATCAATATAAGTTGGTGTGTAAAAAAATTAAAAGAATTTAATATTTTCTTTAAAATAATTAAAACTTTGCGAAAAATGAAACTTTATAAGTATTAAAAAAAAGTTGAAATCAAATTTAAATTTAGTAAAAAATAGTTGATTACACCAAAATACTTAAAAGTCTGTTGGAACAGTTTTTAATTTATTTATAAATGTATCGAAATTTTGTGAAGTCTTGCTGCACGCCGATGATTTAAAAGCTCTTTAAAACAATAAATAGCATTCTGTAATTTATACAGCTTTATTTTTTTTCTATAACGCTCATATATCCTATAAGTTTCATTTGTAATATATTTATTCATGTTTTTTTTTTTCTAGTGAATTCCTTATTTTGTGATTTTTGTTTTCAGAGTATTTTGTAATGACGGAATGTGGTCATCTTTTTATTATAATTTTGTATAAAAGGCGTATGCCGTAAGTAAATGAAAAAAAATAAATAAACAATTGAATTTGCAACAGATGAAAGCTTTATAAAAATATAAGTTTGTTAAAAAGATAATTAATTTAATTTGACCAAAAATACATTAAAAAAAAAAGTTAAAAACGTAATAAAAAACATTAAATTAAACAGTTTAAATGAAAAAATAAAACAATTGAATTTTCCTAAAAAAGAGTTGAAAACAAAAGAAAGATTAAAATATACTTAATATTTAAAAATATTTTACTTTGAAATAACAAAACCAATTGAAAATTGTATTCAAAAGAACCGTAGAAAAAAGGAGTTAAAAAAAAACAAAGCAGTTCAAATTTTCCTTTATTTTATAAATTAATCTTGAAATTAAACCAAAAATTCTCAATTGAAAATATGATTAAAAGCTAAAGAATTAAATTAAAAATTAGTTGAAATGTGGTAAAAACAAAAATAACACTTCTTGAATGTTGTCGGCGTTAACTTGGTGGTACATTTTAATAAGATAATTAAAACACTTTAACTTTGTTTTACCACAAAAAATATTTATTGCTGTGACTATAGTTTCGAACATTCACTGTTCATTATCAAACATAAAGTACTTAAAATTAATTAACAGGTGTTATTTATATGCCTTCGAAAAGAGGAGAGTACATCAGGTCAGTCTGGTCATTAAGAAGGGAAAAACCGGGATTAATTTTGGCTTTATGAATTTCTAGCGCTTCCAGTAAATCCATTTTACGGCCTTTATCCGTAAAGTGGATTACTGAAAGTACATCCTTGCCGAAAGTATGATTATTTTCTATTCAATGATTAGCAAAAGTTGAGTTGTTATGTTTTAATCGAAATGCTCGTTCGTGTTCTTTAAGTCGTGTTTCAAAATTACGACCAGACTGACCGATGTAAATTCCTTCACATGATTCGCAAGTTAATCTATAAATGCCAGATTTTTTCATAATATCTATTTTAGTTTTAGGGTTAAAAATTAAGTTTGAAATTTTGTTATTACATTTAAATGCTACTTTAACGTTACATTTTTCCAATATATTTTTGATCTTGAGGCTAATCATTCCAAAATAAGTTAAACATTGAAACCGCTTATTGTCTTCTGAATTTTGGGGTGTATATATATATTTTTGAACTTGTTTAAATTTATGTTTTTTTTAATAATTGATCAATTAAAGTAGTCGAGTAACCATTGTTTTCGGCCATTTGTTTTATAATTCTCATTTCTTTGAGAAATGATTCGAGGCTTAAAGGTAACTTGAGAGCTCTATTAATTAAGAAATTAAATGATGCTATTTTATGTTTAAAGGGATGTCGGGAATTATTAGGAATTATAGTGTCTGTAAAGGTAGGTTTTCTAAAGATGTCGAATGTAAGAGTATTATTAAGTTTAGAGATGGATAGATCTAAAAAATTAATGGTGTTGTTAGTTTCTGTTTCTACAGTAAAGTTAATTGGTGGATGCAGAGAGTTAAGAAAATTAAGGAAATTGGAAATTTGTCTATCAGTACCTACGAAGCATGCTAATATGTTATATCATCTACATATCTATACCACCACCTTATGTGTTTTTTACCTAACGGGGAATTGAGGATAATATTAGTTAAGTGTTCCATAAAGATTTCTGCTAATAGGGGACTAAGGGGTGGGACCATTGCTACGCCTTCTTTTTGTAAGTAAAATTTATTGTTAAAGGAAAAGTAATTGTGTGTTAGTATGGTTTCTAAAATATTTAAAAATTCTATTTTTACTGTGGGATTAACATTATTTTTATCAAGGTGTTGAATTATTAATTCTATACAGTCTTTAAGTGGAATGTTAGCAAACATATTAGCTACGTCGAAGGATACTAGTTTAGAATTAGGGTCAAGTGTGTTATTATTGAGGTTAGTAATTAGTTCAGATGTGTAGTAGTCCAGGCGAAAAAGTACTTAAAATTACATTTCAAGAAACAACAAGCTTCCCTAAATGCTTGGTTTAATCAACAGTGCCTAAAACTTAACATTATACCAAATTTTGTGCAGTGCTCAATTAAGTCTAAATCAATCGCGGAATCAAAAGCAACGAGAATAGCTGAAAGGACATGGCTGAAACCATGATCTCATGGTTTAAAAGGAGAGATACACTAATAATATACATCAAAATTATACACACAGAACTGGCCCATCATCTCCACCCGGTAGAATTTGACCTCCTTCAAGATTACGTCCGACAAAAAGTAAGCCGCCTCCGGTTCCAAAAGATGACCGCCCAGAAAAAGAAATTGAAAAACTTAGAACAACAACAACACACCAAAGTAAGAACTCCAACAAGCCCCACAACGTTTCATCCAAGAATAATCAATAACACTAACATCGCATTTAACAAAGACGAAACAGCAATGTTAAATTCTGGTCCAAAATTTTCACCGCATATTAACGATCAATTTTTCAAAGAAACCCTTATTGTTGAGTCTAAATTGGCTCTAAAACATTCAAATGCCACTATTTTTCAAAAAAACAAAATTTCCCAATTAATAAAAAAATACACCTTCAGTGTCAAACACAGATCAAAGCACTTTTAAATGATTAAAGCAAAAAATAATAATCTCATAATTACAAAAGCGGATAAAGGTAACTCGACAGTAATATTAAATAGAATAGATTACGAACAAAAAATTCAAGATTTCATTAATTCCTCAAATGTACTTGAAATTAAAAAGGACCCCACTTTCAATTTACAAACAAAATTAAAGTCACTAATTACAATAGATAATCCATAATTCCCCAAGCAAAACAAATCACAACTTCTTCCTATGAACTCCACAGCTCCTAGATTATACGACTTCATTAAAATCCATAAAGAAAACCAACCAATTCACCCTGTAGTTTCCTATTCCAACACACCTGCCAAAACTCTATCTTTTGAATTAGCTTCCATCTTTAAATCACTCACCAATTTTTCAGACCCCCATTCCATTAAAAACACATCTGAACTAATTACTAACCTCAATAATAACACACTTGATCCTAATTCTAAACTAGTATCCTTCGACGTAGCTAATATGTTTGCTAACATTCCACCTAAAGACTGTATAGAATTAATAATTTAACACCTTGATAAAAATAATGTTAATCCCACAGTAAAAATAGAATTTTTAAATATTTTAGAAACCATACTAACACACAATTACTTTTCCTTTAACAATAAATTTTACTTCCAAAAAGAAGGCCTAGCAATGGGCTCACCCCTTAGTCCCCTATTAGCAGAAATCTTTATGGAACACTTAACTAATATTATCCTCAATTCCCCGTTAGGTAAAAACACATAAGGTGGTGGTATAGATATGTAGATGATATATTAGCATGCTTCGTAGGTACTGATAGACAAATTTCCAATTTCCTTAATTTTCTTAACTCTCTGCATCCATCAATCAACTTTACTGTAGAAACAGAAACTAAGAACACCATAAATTTTTTAGATCTATCCATCTCTAAACTTAATAATACTCTTACATTCGACATCTTTAGAAAACCTACCTTTACAGACACTATAATTCCTAATAATTCCCGACATCCCTTTAAACATAAAATAGCATCATTTAATTTCTTAATTAATAGAGCTCTCAAGTTACCTTTAAGCCCCGAATCATTTCTCAAAGAGATCTGAATTATAAAACAAATGGCCGAAAACAATGGTTACTCGGCTACTTTAATTAAACAAACATAAATTTAAACAAGTTCAAAAATATATATATACACCACAAAATTCAAAAGACAATAAGCGGTTTCAATGTTTAACTTATTTTGGAATGATTAGCCTCAAGATTAAAAATATATTGGAAAAATGTAACGTTAAAGTAGCATTTAAATGTAATAATAAAATTTCAAACTTAATTTTTAACCCTAAAACTAAAATAGATAAAATGGTGATGTGGCCATCATAGTACTTTCCCTATATTTTACATGAAAACTATAGAGTTTACGCAAAAATGCTATTCCTAATTATTTGTTCACCATTGAATTCCCTATAATTATTTGTAATGCAAGTTTCATGTAACTATGACAGTTTATTAGCAATTGGCAATAAATGTCAAAATTTTCAATTTTAATTTTTTTTTCTCAAAAGTTAAGAATTTTATGAAAAATATGTTCGAATAAAACTTGTTCAGTTTATTATTACCTTTAACTTTTGTTTGAACCATTTTTTAAAATTTTATATATTTAGAAAAATAAAACGAAAAAACAAAAAAACGCCTCGAGTAAACATCCACTTCCGGTCTATGAATGTTTACCAAAAGCTTTTCAGTTCCAGTTTTTAACGATAAAACCTTAAGTTTGAAGTTTCATCTCAAACAGATTATTCGTTTTTGAGATACAGCGCCCACCGACAGACACACAGACACACACACAGACACAGAATTTTTTTTTCCAGAAATTAGTGTTTTGGGTTCAGGGGATCCCAAAACGGATATTTCCGCAAAAAAAAAATTTCAAAAAAAAATCACGAAAACTACTCCCCCTATATATACTACGTATATAGGGAAAGTAATTATGAAAAAATCTGGCATTTATAGATTAACTTGCGAATCATGTAAAGGAATTTACATCGGTCAGTCTGGTCGTAATTTTGAAACACGACTTAAAGAACACGAACGAGCATTTCGATTAAAACATAACAACTCAACTTTTGCTAATCATTTAATAGAAAATAATCATACTTTCGGCAAGGATGTACTTTCAGTAATCCACTTTACGGATAAAGGCCGTAAAATGGATTTACTGGAAGCGCTAGAAATTCATAAAGCCAAAATTAATCCCGGTTTTTCCCTTCTTAATGACCAGACTGACCTGATGTACTCTCCTCTTTTCGAAGGCATATAAATAACACCTGTTAATTAATTTTAAGTACTTTATGTTTGATAATGAACAGTGAATGTTCGAAACTATAGTCACAGCAATAAATATTTTTTGTGGTAAAACAAAGTTAAAGTGTTTTAATTATCAAAAATAACACATTAAATTTTTTTCAGAATGATTATTATTTTTCAAATAAAATAATTGTTGAAGGTTCCTTAAGAAAATACAATTAAAAAACAACAGAAATACCATTTAAAATTTATTTAAAAATAGTTGAAATTTTAGTAACTAAAAGAATTGCAAAACCTTCTAAAAAAGTTTTGTAAACCTTACACAAAAACTATTTAATATTCGTCTAAAACAGTTTAGTTTTAATAGAAGAAAAAACGACTATCGCTAAAAACCAGTTGAAAATTCTAAAATTATAAGATAAAACCGATTAAAATATGCAATTAAACCATTTAAATATTAACAAAAATACTTAAAAAAATTATAAACTTTATAGAAAAACACTTTCAAATTTGCCTCAAAACAATTGGAAATGTTTAAAAAAAAACTATTAAAGTTACAAAAAATGAAATTTACTAAAAAATATTTAGAATTTAGAAACAGGTGAAAATTAATTCCAGAAAAACCATAAAAACTTCAACCTCTACGGTTGATTAAAAAAACATTCTACAGTTTGTTTTTTCTTAAAGAAGATTAAGTTGAAATTAGAAAAATTGAAGATTTCTAAAAAAAATTACAATCGTAATATGCTAAATCAATTTAAAAGAAAAAAGTACAGCAACTGATCATGGCCATATACATAGACACACCATCAAATCCTTTTCATACCACGACCACATCCTTAATAATATTAGCTTCCTCTACAAAAATCAATACTTCCCAGAAGTTTTCCACACTTATGAATTTAATTTGTATCTCCAAACGTGATCAACCCTTTATTTATTGTCTGTCTATTATCCCATCACACTCCTACCTCTTATTGGAAAAATTTATGAATCCCTTCTTTAAAACAAAATTTCTAACCACATCCCCAGGTTAGAAATTAGAGAAATAATTTTGGATCTCTCCCCGTCAATCATCTTCTTTTCCACTCACCTTTCAAGCCTTGACCTTGATATAAAGAGCATCAAAAATCAATTAGGGACGGAAAAACAACATCAGGATTATCCGAATACTGCATTAACACCGGAGAGATGTCGGCGATTAAATTTTGTGAAAAGGGAAGAAAGCTTAACCTGTTGGAGGGATTAGAGATCAAGAGGGCAATCGACAAGGGGATTAACGTCCTTAACAACCAACAGGAGCTAAACCAGGCCGACAGCATTTTAATCGCAGGGCTGTCCATCAATTAATTACCTGCTTCAGTATATATGGTTGTACAAGACCGAAACACGTGTCAGGCAACTGAAAATAAAAACAATATGGAACAAAACAAGTGTTATTCTCCACCTAATAGTAATATCTGTTTCCATCAAGAGTGTAGCGCAACAAGCATTAACTTTATTAAAAACACAAGTGAAGTGAAATTAGCTACATTATATAGAAATACTAAGTTAAGGATGAGAAAGTGTACAAACCATATATTAACTCAGAGTGTTTAAAGTTAAGTTTAACCCCAAAATACATGAAAATAAAGTGCAACAACAAATCAATGGAAGCCAAAAGATCTGTAGAAAAAGCAACAACTTACTGGTTATAATTGGAAAACAGAAAATGGTATTCAAGACGATTCTTTTTAGGCGAACACCTTAAAGTTATCCACATGGAATTAACAAAACGACTGGATAAC
Source organism: Ontholestes murinus (assembly GCA_963969525.1). Classification (NCBI taxonomy): domain Eukaryota; kingdom Metazoa; phylum Arthropoda; class Insecta; order Coleoptera; family Staphylinidae; genus Ontholestes; species Ontholestes murinus. The sequence goes on from OZ018387.1 coordinate 90,063,211, forward strand.
ATAACTTTGGACTATTTTCTCTCGGACACCATAGAAAAAATTTCCCAACAGGCACATAAACATTACACCACACAAAGGAAAAAACTTAAAAACCTGAAAAATACCACAACAACAAAACATGACATACAAGTGAAATCAACTCATAAATTCTACCCACGTAACCTGTCGGATACAATCTTCAATCAGGAGGAAGTGAATTTATTGGAAAAATGACTAAAATATTCCCTCACGCCATCTAAACTAAATGAACAATTTGAAGAATTGGCAATAGACACGGAATTGGCATTAAACAGAGTCGGTAACACAAGCAACCTGGACAAAATGCCCTTAATAAACATTATAAGCAGGGACCTCAATAAAGAAAAATCCACCAGAAAAAGAAATAATTCAGAAGAGAAAATTATTAAACAAATAATAAAAAAAGTGCGAAGATGATGACCTCATTATATCCAAAGCCGATAAAGGAAACACAATTACAATACAGAAGAAAATACAATACGTAGAGAAAGTAGAAGCATTCATAGAAGAGAGTAAATTCAACCTTTTAAAGAATGGTCCTACAATAAAATATCAAAAAGAAATAATCGAGGTGATAAAAACAACAAAAAATATCCCAGAGGAGCATAAATACAGATTAAAGGAAATGAACCCAACATCTCCAATCCTCTAAGGGTTGCCATAAACAAGATATGCCGATTCGACCAGTGGTTTCATATTGTCAAGCTCCTACGTATAAAGTATGCTCTTATATAAATCATCTTTTACCAGAACTTATACCGTGCAGATCAGCCTACTCCATAAAAAACACTAGTGAATTTGTGACAAAAAGCCAGCACATCAGATTAAACAAAAAAGTTATATTAGTTTCGTTCGACGTAAAAAGTCTATTTACCTCAATTCTGGTTTTAGAACTAAAATGTACCATCAAAGAGGGATTGCAACAGAATTCACCGCAGCAACTAGAAATATACAAAATAATAGATCTGCCTAGCACAGAATTATTTTAGATTCTACTCACAAGGAGATGGTTGGGAGCCCCAACATCTCCCATGTTTGCGGAAATTTTTATGAAATCGTTCGAGGCTAAATTGTTTAAACGAAACAGCACTACATTAATAAAAAATATCCTATTCTGGTGCCGATATGTTGACGACGTATTTTGTATTTGTATATCACACCGGCAATTAGATTCTTTCTTGTCAGAATTGAATAAAACCAACAAGCAAATCCAATTCACCATGGAAAAGGAAGAAAACGGAAAAATAAATTTCCTGGATTTAACGGTAGAAGTAATTCAGAATAAACTTCAGTATTCAATCTATAGAAAACCGACCACTACAGACACTATAATTCCCAGTGATTCCTTTCAATCAGTACAATTTAAACAGTCTGCACTTAAGTCGTACATACACCGGCTAATTACAACACTAATGGATAAAAAGAAATACAATGAAGAGCTCAAAATAATACTGAAATTGCCAACAGTCACGAAATTATAAAAATAATTAATAAAAAGAAACGAATTTTGAAAACAACACTACTGTATAGCACAAAACCGGACAAAGAAGAAAATATATATGCATCTATTCCATTTTTAAAAAAATACCAGCACAAAAATCAAACAACAGCTAAAATCGCACAATATACAGACAATTGTCGTCAATAGATCTAATTTAGCAAGAAGACTAGTGAACAACAAAATCGAGACGAAGGCGTGTACAAGATAGAATGTTTTAATTGCAAGGGAATCTACATAGGTCAAACAGGCAGAAATTTTGAGGTCCGTTATAAAGAGCATCAGAAATCAATTAGGGACGGAAAAACAACATCAGGACTATCCGAACACTGCATTAACACCGGACACCACATGGGAGAGATGTCGGCGATTAAATTTTGCAAAAAGGGAAGAAAGCTTAACCTGTTGGAGGGATTAGAGATCAAGAGGGCAATCGACAAGGGGATTAACGTCCTTAACAACCAACAGGAGCTAATCCAGGCCGACAGCATTTTAATCGCGGGGCTGTCCATCAATTAATTACCTGCTTCAGTATATATGGTTGTACATTTTTCATTTGTAATTAGTTTTAACTTTGATAATGGTCTGCGAAGACCGAAACACGTGTCAGGCAACTGAAAATAAAAACAATATGGAACAAAACAAGTGTTATTCTCCACCTAATTTATAAATAATTTTTAATTTGTTATTTATTTATTTTGCGCTTAAAAGAAACATTCTAAAAATGTGTATACACATACAAATTATTTAACAATTTAGAGCAGTAGACATGCGGGCGAAATTCAAGTAGTGTATCGTCACAAGTAGAAGAATATAGCTATTTGGGCAATAAAAATAAAAACAGTTTAGAAACAATTGAAAATCTTCTAAAAAAGGAGTTGAAGTTTCAGTTAAAATAGTCTTAAGTCATCGGTTCCGACCAATAGATACGATATACTTGTATTTTTAACCAACTATCTTCAATCGAAGCATTCAATCTAAATACCATAAATAAGCTGTCATGTTGACATATATAGAGAACGAATAGTTCTAAAATTAAAGTTATTATAATATTAAGAAGAAGCTTCTAGCTACACAGAAAGTGTAATGGGATATCCTATTACTAGAAGAAAATCAGGGTTTGAGTGGAAGACCATTTTGAAAAGGAGTGAACTCCGCCCAGGATTCGTATAACCTAAATTATTTGTATGTTTTTTTTTTATATTTTGTAATTAACTTTGCTAAATATTATGTATATACGAGTACTAAAGTATTAATAAACAAATAAACCATTTGACAGGCAGCTTAAGATCCGACTATAAAAGACCGTTTGGTCCAGGACTAGTCACAAAGGCGATCGGGGAGGAGAGGTTTTACTCGGTAGGAATCCGATACTACCCTACTATAAGGGTGTCCATGCAGGATTTTCTCTCCTCTAATAAAAAAAAAAAACGTTTCCCTGACTTCAATTGCGATCCAAAATGGATCGAAAACGATGCGTGACTGCTGTTGACAGGGAACAATATTTAAGTTTTTTATGATTTAATTGTTTAAATAATGTTTAATAAAAAACAATTCAAATTTCCTAAGAACAAACAGTTGACTCCAAAGGAAAGTTTAAAATTTAGTTAAAAATAAAATCCAAGCATAATTACTCTAAAATAGTTGAAATTATACACAAAAATAATTGAAAATTTATTAAAAGAGAAAAACTTTTGTTAAAACCTTAATTTGTTTGAAAACCACTTTTCAAAATAAACCAATATAAGTTTTCTAAACAAAAAAGGAACAATTGAAATGTGCTAAAATAATTGAACAGTTAAAAGACTTACAATGGAAACTCATTAAAATATGGCTCCAATTTCGCTAAAAACTATTTTTTTTAAATGTGATTTTCCTAAAAAATGACAATTGAAAACTTATAGAAAAACAGAAAAAGCGTCATCTTACAAAATACATTTAAAAACTTTCTAAAAAAAATATTCCAAAATTCACTCAAAACAGTTCAATTGTTACAAAAAAATAATTGCGATTTTCTAACGCAAAAAAAACAATTTGCTTTGAAATTTAAACAATTGAGATTTGCCGGGGTAAAGCATATTATAATTTTACAAATTTTACAAAGAAGAACTAAGATTTGCTTGAAAAGAATAGAAAACAATGCCATATTTGTTAAAAAATGAATTTTATAAAAACAAAACAGTTTAGTGAATAATTTCTCGAATAAGTTAATTGAAAGAACAACAGTATAAAATTTCATTTTTAATAAAACAAACAATGAAATAACAATTTTAGATTTGCAAAAAAACAATTTAGATTTCTTAAATAAAAACACATTTAAAAACTAATTGATTAATGGTTGAGGCGTTCACTTCGTGATACATCTTGAATATTTAAATAAAGTAAAACTCACTTTGTTAATATCACACTATTTATTTAAAAAGTGACTCGAGTTTTGATCAACAGCTGATCATTTTCAAACTTAAAGTCTTTAAATTTGAAAATGATCAGCTGTTGATCGAAATTCGAGTCACTTTTTAAATAAATAGTGTGATATTAACAAAGTGAGTTTTACTTTATTTAAACATTTAAAAACTTAAAATTTACAATTGCGGTTTTCTAAGAAGAAAGAGACAAAACAAAAGAGTTAAAATTTGGTTTGAAGCAATTAAAAATGTGCAAACAAAATTAAAATTGAAATACAGTTTGGAACTTTGTAAAAAAAATTAAATTGATTAAAAAATACTGGCAAAAATCAATTGAAACAATCTGTTAAAAAATGGTTGAAATTATTGTATAAATCATTTTAAAATTTGTGTTCTAATAGAAAAAACTTAAATAAAATAATTTGATTTAAAAAAAAGTATTTAAAATATGTTAAATAAATAATTAAAAAATTTTCTTAAAGAAGATTCAGTTAAAAAATAATAATTGGAAATCTGCATGCATGAAAAACATTAAAAAAAAACAAACTTAACTAAAACTAAACTAAATTTGTCAAAAAGATAATTACAAATCCACAAAATACAATTAATATAATTAACCAGAGAAGTAGTTATTTAAAATTAATTTGTTTTGTAGTCTTAGTAAGACTCACTGTTCTAGATTCACGAAATGTATTCTTATTTTTAAATTTATTATTTAATTTTCTATAACGAACTAAAGGATTTTAATACATTTTATTATTCAATTAATAATCTGTTTAGATATAATTAAAAGGAAATTTAAAATGTTAAAGCAAATAATTGATTAATCATTTTACACTAACCTAAAATATTACTAACAGGTGTCCAACAATTATTGTAGTCCCGGGTGGCGTTGGAATCAAATACGTAGGTCGATTCTTACATGCGCCAGATAAATTGAACTGACATTTTAATTGTGGATACAATAATTGTTAGACACCCGTTAGAATAGAAACACTTGACACTTGATAAATAATAAAAGAACAATTTAAATCTTTAATAAAAAGCCAGATTAAAATTTGCTTGTAAATAGTCGAAGCCTTCCTATACCTTAAAATAATACGAAGAAAAAAATAGTAAACTTTCAAAGAACTAAAAGAAAGCCACATTTCTTTTAACTTACTTTTTACTTACCCAATAAACGGCCATTAACAACGAAACCAAAATTAAAAATGGTGATGTGGCCATCATAATACTTTCCCTTTAATTTTTGATGAAGTTTTACTGATTGGAGGGTGGGATAGAGGCCACCCACCCACCCTACATATACATATAAACTTTAACTCCTTTTCGTCTCGCTGTATCCAATGAAATTAATTACAAAATTCTTTGAATAAAAAAGGAATTATAAAGGTAAAATTTTTGATTGAGTGAATAGGAAAAAATTTGATGCACGATGGGTGGACAGACTTTAAATCTAAATTAGATAGTATTAAGTATAGAAATTCATTTACATTTAAACTTAAATTTTGTTTTATTTAGTTTTTATTACATAAAGGGTTTGACTGTTTTTAGCAGCAAAATCATCAACGATTAGCAATTAAAGTTATCATGTATATGTAGGGTGGGTGGGTGTTCTCTGCCCCATCCTCCAATCAGTAAATAATAAACCAGGGTTTTAATTAAAAGTTGTAAAATATAAATAAACAAACAATAATTACAATTTTTAGAGATTTATTTATAAAAATTTATTCAAACAATTTTTGATGTTTTACTAATTGGAGGGTGGAATAGAGACAAGAAAACAGCAAGAAAACTACCAATGGAAAATGTCTGTACCTACGGAGATATTTTTTGCCATTTCAATCTATAATTACTAAAATATCGAAAGTATAGAAATTCTAGAAAATCTGCAATAGAAATTGATAAAAATTCTAGAGGTATGAAAGGTTAGAAAACAGCAAGAAAATTATGAGAAATTTTAGAATCCTTGCCGAAAATTATTGCATTATTGATAAAAATGACTTCAAAATTTGAAAAATTCTAGAAATGAAGAACATTTAGAAACTTGAAACGAAAATGCTGGAAAAATGGCGAGAAAATTACCACCGGAAAATTTTAGAATCCTTGGAAAAAGGTATTCCAACTGGAAAGAGAAATTTCTTCTAAATTACGAAATATTTTAGAAATCAGAAAAAAAATCTAGAAATCTGTGCTAATATAATCATCTAATTTTTTGTATAATTTAGAAAAGAAATTGCTGGATTTTTTCCAATTTAAATCTTTGGCTAAACATTGCTTAAAAATTTGAAATCCTACAAATTGTATCACTTATTTTTAGTTTGTCATAAAATTTATGTTCTTATGATATTTAAGTTATTTTCTATTTTAAGACTTAGTTTTAGTTAGTGCACGTTCTTATATATTTTAATATGTTTTTAGAAAAATTTGTTATACTTAAAGCGTTTTATTCATTTTTAATATGTATTATGTTTTATATTGCACTTAAATGGACTTCCGTAAATAAATAAATAAATAAATAAAAAATCTGAAATGTTTAATAGAATTTGCTGAAAAATTCTAAAATGGAATTAAATGATAAAACTAGAAAAGAAAATGCTAAATAGCGGCGAATACACTAGCACTAGAATGTTTTAAAACCTTTGAAAAAATTGTTGTAAGTAGGAAATTAAATTCCTGGAATATTTCGATAAGATAAAAGAAAGAGAAGCATTGTTGATAAATCACAGAAATCTTGGAGAAATATTTCATAAAAATTGTAAAACCTTTAATGACAATTTCAGAAATTAAAGAAAGGAAGTTCTAGAAATCTGTAAAAAAAATTACTAAATTATAATCATGTAATTTATATTTTTAGTAAAATATAGAGAAGAAATTGCTGGAAGAGAAAGACAAAACCACCATACGGAATTTGTAGAATCCGTGGAATTTCGCAAAAGAACTTCCGATAATATATTTTTTTAATTAAAAACACTACAACCTTTATTGAAAAATGTTGCATTTAGATAGAGAAAAACATAGTACAGAAAATGCTGAAAAAAAAACAGAGAGAAGACCAAAACTAAAAAGTTTTTAAACTTTCGGAGATAACTTTTGCAATTTAAACCTTGGATAAAAATTGCTTTAAAGTTTGGGAACCTAAAATTGGAATTGCTGATAAATTCTAGAATGGAAGATAATTTAAAAAACTAGAAGATAAAATGTTTGAAAAACAATGGGAAACTTACCACTGGAAAATGTTAGAACCCTCGAAGCAAATTATTGCAACTTAGAAAAGAAGTTTCTGTAACTTTCAAAAAGATCGAATCAGAAGAAACATTGTTGTAAAATTTTAAAAATCTGGGAGATAACTTTTATAAAAATTGTGAAACCTTCAATGAAAATTCTTGCAATAAAAAAGAAAAAATATTTTAAATTTGTAAGGAAAATCGATCAAAATTCTATAAACTTTTTTAGAATCTGTGGAGGACGGTTTCGTCAGAAATACTTCTGAAAAATTTCGATAAAATAACAATTTCATAAAAACTCTAGAAAGAGAAAAACATAGGGAAAAAACGCTGAAAATAACTCGCTGGTTAAGTTTTGTAATTTTGGTGTTAAGTAAAAATTTATAAACGATTTGAAAACCTACAAATTTGGTGAAAAACTCTAGAATGAAAAAAAAAATTAAAAGGAAAGAAAATTTTGGAAAAACAATTTTAGAACCCTTGAGGAAAATTATTGCAACACGTATAAGAGAAGTTTCTGAAACTTTCGCTAAGATGGAATACGAAGAAATATTTCAGAAAATTTTAGAATTCTGGGAGGAAACTTTCATAAAAAAATCAAAGAAAGTTCTTGCAATTAGAAAGAAAACAGTTTAGAAAGCTCTAAGAAAAATTGCTGAAAGTTCTATAATCATCATATTTTTTTCTTGAAATATAGAAGAGAAATTGCTGGAAAAGAGAGAGAACATTATCATTAGTAAATTTTAGAAATCTTGAAAAAATATTTCGCAAAAGAAAATTTTTGAAAATTACGATAAGATTTGAAAAAATCTTGAAGCCTCAATTAAAATTTTTGAAATTAAATAGAGATAATTATAAGACAGAAAATACTGAAGAAAATTACCACTAGAATATTTTAACACCTTCAAAGACAATGTCTGCAATTTAAATCAAGGATAAAAATTACTTGAAAATTAGTAAACTTAAAATAGTAAAAATACCAATTGCTGAAAAATTTTAGAATGAAAGATATATTTAAAAACGAGAAGAGAATATGTTGAAAACATAAAGAGAATTTTATATTCCTTGAGGTAAATTAATATAATTAGAAATCTAGAAGAAATATTTTATTTTTTTTTTAGTTGTAAAACCTTCAATAACATTTCTTATTCTAGAAATTTGTAAAAAATACTTAAAATTCTATATCAACTTTTTAAATAAAAAAGAAATTCAAAAGGTAAAATTTTTAAGTGATAGTACTTTCCTTACATTTTTCTCGAAAACTATGAGGTTTATACAAAAAGACTATTCTTAATAATTTGTTCACTTTTAAATTCTCTACAATTATTTACTATATAAGTTTCACGTAACCCGTATAGTTTATTAGTAATTGGCTAAAAACGTCAAAATTTTTAATTTTTAATTTTTTTCTCGAAAGTTAAGAATTTTATAAAAAAAATATGTTTAAATAAAATTTGTTCAGTTTCTTTAACTTTTGTTTGAAAAGTTTTGTCATATTTTTCATATTAAGAAAAGTATCGGGAAAAAACCAAAAACAGCTTCGAGTAAACATCCACTTCCGGTTTTTGAATGTTCACCAAAAGCTTTTCAGTTCCAACTTTTAAAAATGAAACCTTATGTTTAAAGTTTCATCTCAATCGGATCATTCGATTTTGAGATAGAGCGCCCACAGACATTTTCACGCACGAAAACAATACTTCCCCTATATATACTATATAGGGAAAGTAATTATTATTATTATGCTTTGGATTGCCTGTTAACAAAATACATTTATATAAATTTTAATAGATGAAAGCAGGTTTAAATTTCATTCTTCAATTATTTTTAAATAAATAAGAAAACAAATATCTCAAAAGTTTCTCTTTGCTTCTCTTAAAACATGTAAACTGCCTGTAATGAACTACATTCATCTGTTTTAAACAATTTTAGAAAAAAGACAATCCTTAACATAAATAACAATTTATTTTTCACTTTAAAACAAATTGTTTCGAATTGTTTTCACAGTATTTGAAAATAATAAGTGTTTTTTTATCTACAGCGCTCACGGCATACAGATATTTTATTTAAATTTCGAATTAAAAACTAATATTATAACCACTATAAAAATACTACTGAATAAATGCGGCAACGTCGCCTGCTGTCACATTTTTCCCAACAAAACCAGTGTTTTCGCACAGTTGGCAACACTGTCAACGTGGCGGAGCTAACCAGTTTTACGGGCGAGCAGGAGGATCGGCTGCAGGAAACGCGAAACCTCTCCGGTGTCCGCCAGTTCACCGAATCGCCGACGGTGCTCGACGATGGCGATGCCCCGATGAGCCCGTGGCGAGGTGCCGCACACCCGCAAACTAACCTCATTTTACTCACCCCGAGATGTCCGACAGCATCGCCGTCGAGGTAGAGGTGAAGGCTGAGGAAGGCGCCTCGCCCTGCAACGGTCACGAAGACACTGCCGACGAGCAGCCCAAAGTTAAAATCAAAACAGAGGCAGCTTCTGAGGACGATGGTGAGACTGTTTTGTTTTTGTTTTTCATGGCCGTGGTAATAATTGCATCTTTGCAGAAGACGAAGATGACGACGATGACGACATGAGATACGACCATCCCCAGCTGATGGACGTGGATGTCAAGATTGAGATTGCCGAAGATGAAAATGTGATAAAAGAAGACGGCAGTGAAAGCAGCACCGGTAGCTCCAGTGACGACGATGAGGCGCCAAACTATTGCAAAGTGTGTAAAACGACATTTGACTGTGATGAAGAATATCGGGACCATTACAGGCGAATAGCCATTGGGAACGGTGCTAAGGGTTTGGCTTGCTGTTCCTGTCATAAGGTATGTTTTTATTTAGAGCTATTAGATTAATCTATTTTTGCTTAAATTAAAAAAAAAACATTGTTTTCAACTAGATATTAAATAGTAGTAGTAGTAGTGTTCGGCTATCGACCACGTGGTCCTTCTGCCATATGTCATTTGTGTATTTGTGTGTGTGTAAATGAGGATGTTAAATATTTATCTAATTAATAATTATTTAATTGTTTAAATAACAAAGTTTTTACCTTTAAATGTATATTTACATGTTTGGACGAATATTTCTCTTAGTGTATTCTGATATTGAGTGGAGAGTATTACTCTTAATTTATTAAGGACTCGTTTAGATGTCTTTTGAATAGTTTAATTAAACAATCTCGCATAATAAGAGTCTATGAGTCATGATATGTGTTTTAAATTTGTCTTTATTGTTGTTTGTTATCTGTCACATATTTCTATCAGTTATGATTGTATAATGGATTCAAACCCTTTACTAAACGTTGAATAAAAGGTAACCATTAATATCATGAGACCAGTGTCTTATTAAATATTAACTGGTGAATTTTAATAGTAGTAGTTTGATTATCGACCACGTTGTCCTTTGGCTGTGTTTTAGATATTTTTGTGAGAGTAAATATTCTTGTTAGTCTAAAGGATTGTGCCGTTACCCTAAAGTACTCATCTGATTACTGACCTGAATTAGATGGATTTTATTAATAAATAATTGATGTTTATATTTATTAGATTCTACATCAGCAAGTTTTTTATCTTGTAATTGTTTGGCATCAGTCAAGTACTATTAAGTTGAATAATTATATATGTATTTTGTTTTACTTTTAAAGTGTTTTCGGGATTTAACTCAACTGAAAGTGCACCAGCGCAAGCACACCGGTGAGAAGCCCTACTCCTGTAATATATGCAAGAAGAGGTTTTCCATCAACGGGAACCTGACCAAACACAAGATCACCCACACTGGGGAGCGTCGGTTCGAATGCGACACTTGTGACAAAAAGTTCTCTCAATTTGCTCATCTGGAGGATCACATGAGGATACACTCAGGTAATTACTTAGTATTGACTAATATTAAAAAGAAAATAATACTAATTGAATACTTAATGATTGATTAATGTGTTACTCAATTCATGGTGAAATATATTTTTATTGAAATAAAACTACACAGTTGAGAGAGTTTCACATGTTGCATTGTTCAACAAGAAATGTGAAACCCTCTCAACTGTGTAGTTTAATTTCAAAGTGTTACAGAGTTTCATTATGTATCCGCTTTGTCAATTTAATATATTTCTATTATGTTGACTGGTTAGAACACTTGGTTGTTACACTATTAAAGGAAACCAATCAGTAGATATCCAGAAGGTAAATTAACAGTATTTTATGTTAAATTAGTAAGCAACCCAACATACAAGTTTATTAGACACCATGAATTTTATAAGAATTTATAGATTATAATAAATAAAGATTAGTACTAATTAAATACTGGTAATAATTGAGAGATATTATATTAACAAATTAAATGTAACTTATAAAATATATGAGTTTTCAATTGAATTAATAAGCACTAAAAACCTTTCTTCACAATTTTATTTAAATTCACAGATATATATTTTGGACACAAAGTGACCATTTAATATATTTCTATTATCTAATAATACTGTATTAAAACATTGATAATGGTCACTTTGTGTCTGAAATATATATCTATGAATTTAAATAAAGTTGTGAAGAAAGGTGTTTAGTGCTTATTAATTTAATCAAATTTACACAAAAATCAAAAAAAGAGTTTTCCCTATAATTACTTTTCCTATATAGTATATATAGGGGAAGTATTGTTTTCGTGCATGAAAATGTCTGTGGACGCTGTATCTCATAAACGAATGATATGTTTGAGATGACACTTTAAACTTAAGGTTTTGTCTTTAAAAACTGGAAGTGAAAACCTTTTGGTGAACATTCATGAAACGAAAGTGGATGTTTACTCGAGGCCGTTTTTTTGTTTTTTCCGATATTTCTTTTAATATAAAAAATATTACAAATTTTTTCAAATATAAGATAAAGGGAATGAAAAACTGAACAAGTTTTATAAAAACATATTTATCATAAAATTCTTAACTTAAATAAAAATTGAAAATTTTGACATTTTTTTGCCAATAAACTATTAGAGTTACATAAAACATCTATTTCGAATAATTACCAAGTGTAATTTTCAAAGTTTCAGCCATAATTTTTCAACTATCAACTGTCATTTGGTCACTAATACCAGAAACTGTCATTTGCCAATTGAAACCATCATTTGTCAATTATCTGCTGTCATTTGTCATTACCTAACAAGTTTTAACTTTAAAACATCAAGTAAGGACTAACAATAGTTTTTTTTTAATTTTCAATAATCGTTAATTAATAATCAACTGGCATTTGTTAAGTGAGAGTAATGGTTAGTTATTATAAGCTGTCAGTGGTCAATATCTAACAGTCAAGTCTAACTTTTGGCATTAACTAACAACTATCAACTGACATTTCCAATTTACAATAATCACTTTTGTAAACTGATATCTACATTTATCATCAATGAGCTATTATTTGTTAGTACCTAACAGTCAAATGTTAACTTTGTAACATCAACTAACAACTACCAACTGTCATTTTACAATTTCCAATAATCATTGTCAAGTACCAACTGTCATTTGTCGATTATCAGCGGTTACAATCAATACCTAACAATCAAGTGTCAACTTTTTAACATCAACTAAAAACTGTGAACTATTATTTCCAATTTCCAATAATCATTTTTTAACAGTCAACTGCAATTTGCCAATTAATAACATCATTTTTCATTAATCAGCAGTCATTTGTCAATACACAAGAGTCAAGTGTTTACTTTTTAAACAACTAACAAGTACCAACTTTTATTTCCAATTTCCAATAAACGTTTTTTGACTGTCAACTGTTATTTTTCAAATAACATCACTTTTCATTTTTCAGATGACATTTGTCAATTCTCCAATTTCCAACAATGATTTTCTATCAACTGTCATTTTGTAAGTGATACCATCATTTGTCAATTATCTGTTATCATTTGTCAACACCTGATTTAACTACCAAATGTCATTTTCCAATTTCCAACAATGGTTGGTCAATAATTGATGATATCAACTATCAACAGTCATTTGTTAACTATCAGTTATTATTTATCAATAATTGATTATATCAACGGTCAACTGTCATTTGTTAATTTTTAACTATCATTTGTAAATACCTAATAATCAAGTGTTAAAAACAACTAACAATTACCAACATTTATTTTATAGTTTCCAATAATAATTTTTCAAATTACCTGTCATATGTCAATTAAAAGCATAATTTGTCAATTATCAGTTGTCATTTGTAAATACCTAGCAATTAAGTGTGAACTTTTTAAAACAACTAACAACCACCAACTTTTATTTTATATTTTTTTTCGACTGCGAACTGTCATTTGTCAAGTGATAGCACTATTTGTCAATTATCAGCTGTCATTTGTCAATTACTAAGAATCAAGTGTGAACTATTTAAAAAATGAGTAAAAGCTACCAACTTTATTTTTTTATTTCCAGTAGTCATTTTCAACTATCAATTTTATCATTTTTTAACTGATGGCATCATTTGTCAATTATCAGATGCCATTTGTTTATACCTAACATTCAAGTGTAAACTTTTTAACATCAATTAGCAACTTCCAACTGTCATTGTCTAATTCCAAATAATCTGTTTTTAACCGACAACTGTGCTATGATTTGTTAATACCTAACAGTTAAGTGTAAACTTTTCACCATCGACTAACATCTACCATCTATTATTTTCTAATTTTTAATAACGACTTTATAACTGTCAACTGTCATTTGTCAACTGAAAATTCGTCAATTATGAGCTGTCATTTGACAATACCAATACATTTTACACGAACTAAAAACTAGCTACTGACATTTTCCATTTTCTCATAATCATTTTTAACTGTCAACTGTAATTTTTTAACTGATAGCATTATTTATTAATTATGAGCTACCATCTATCAATACCTAACAGTCAAATTTAATCATTTTAACATTATAAAACAACTCATTTTAAAATCTCCAATAATCAATGTTCAAATGCCATGTGTCATTTGTTAACTGACAGAATCATTAGTCAACTCATCAGCTATCATTTGTCAATACCTAACAGTGATGCTTAACTATTTTTTAATATCAACTAACAACCAATTGTCATTTTCTAATTTTCAACAATCACGTTTCAACTGTCAACTATCATTTCTCAACTCATGGCATCATTTGTCAATAATCAACTGTCATTTATCATGTTTTACTTATTACCATTAACGAACAACTACAAACTGTCATTACAACTAATCATTTCTCAACTGTCACCTGTCAACTGTTGAAAAACTTGTAACTTCAAACTTCTAGATATGAGGAAATATTTACCAAGAAACAATTGTTATTTGTTAACTTCTATATATCAATAGTCAAGTGTTAAGTATTAAGTTGTCAACCGTCATTTATCAACTACAAATTTCAACTGTCATTTGCCTACTGCAAATAATTATTTGTCAAAAATCAATTAAATATTATTATATGCTAAATGTCAGGTATCAACCACTAACCGGCAAATGACATTTGTCAACTATCACTTTATAATAATAATAGTCAATAATTGTTCATTTATAAATATGCGAGAAGTCATTTGTCTATCAACTGTCATTATTTTACTTTCAATTATTAGATTGGATTGTTTATTATATTAACTGTAACAATTACTAATCGCTATTTATTAACTGCTGACACTCATCTGTCAGCTAAGAAAGGTAATGTTTGGTCAACTATCCTTAAAGTATAATGTGCTATACGTCAACTGCCATTTCTTATTTACCAACTGTCATTTGTCCATAACCAATAGTGATTTATCAATGTTAAACGGTAATTGCCAACTGCTAATTAACAACTGTCAAATGTAAAAGTATTAACTGTTAACTCTTACTTACCATGTAAACATTGCCAAAAAATATTTTTAAACTATTTTTTTTCAAAAATATATTTAAACTAAAAAAAATCAAAAAAATATGTTTAGACAATTTTTTTTCAAAATGTACAGAATCCCGTTAATGAAGGTATTGATAAATGACATATATAGACAACTGTCATTTGTTATTATCAATTATTAACAGACATTTATTAAATTCTAACTGTTTACTGTCAATTGACAACTCTTAAGAGTTAAATAACTGCCATTTAGTATACATAAATTTCTGTCATTTGTTAATTAAAAACAATGAATGTTCAACTATTAACTCTTAAGTATCCACTGTAAATTGGAAGTAAGTAATTAGGAAATAACAACTGCTAATTTTTTTGTCAATTCTCAACAATCTTTTTAAAACATCCAACTGTTATTTGTTTACTGTTAGTTCTCAATTCCAATCATTTACTATTAACTGTAAACCTTTAACTTATAGGGAAACAATTTCTAAGAATCATTTGTCAAATTTTATTTGTCATCTATCAACTGCGAATAATCATTTGTCAACTGACAACTGTTATCGTTGTTAAACTATTTTTTAAAAATTTCTGAAAATCATGTTTTTAATGTTAACTGCTTACTGACAAATATAAATTTATTATGTCAATTACAATTGCCAAATGCCAACTGTTATTTGTCAAATATATCGTTAATAGTCAATTACCAAATATTAACTGTCAATTGACATTTTATGACTCAAATATAAAGTGTAAACGATAAATTAATAATCAATATTATTTCACAAATAGCATATAATCATAAATTTATTATGTCACAATTGTTAATTAGAAATTACCAAATGCCAACTGTCATTTGTCAAATAAAAATGTAATAGTCAAATGAAAACTTTTAAGTATGAATTATAAGCAAGTAATTGCTCATGGGCAAATGTTATCTACCGACATTGATGTGTCTATTACCAGCAGTAATTTGACTGTCAGCTTTCATTTGTTTATTGTCATTTATAAGTTCTCAACTCTTATTTGTTTACTTTCTTTCATATCACAATCCCCAAAAATCGTTTATCAACTCTCATTATTGATCAACTTTAAATTGCCAACAATCATTTGTTCAACGTCCAATTGTCAATTTATCTAGTATCAACTATAAATTACAAATTTCTAAATGTCATACATGTCATTTGTAATATGAAAACACTTAATAGTCATCAGTCAAGTATTAAGTATCAACTGAAAACAGGTAATTACTGATTGGTAAATGTTGACTACCAAGATTGATTTGTCAATTGCCAACAGTCATTTACTAACTTTTAACTTTCTTTTGTTTATTATAATTTATGAGCTCTGTCGATTCTCTTTTTCAAAATTAAAAAGTGAAAAAATTACGTAAAACTCATTTTAAAGTGAAATATAGGGAAAGTACTATGATGGCCACATCACCATTTTTAATATTGATGTCAGAAAGCCATTTCTTATATTTGAAGAATCATACATATTTGAGAAAATAATTTCTTTAATTTATAGGGTTTCAAGTATTTTGAAAAGGAAGGGCTTAATTTCTATATTAAAAAAGTATACTTTCGAGATTGTGCCTACATTTCAAATGGGGATTTAAAATTTTTGGGGGAAATCAAAAAGAAAACACGCCGGTGGTGGCGCATTGGTTACGGCCCCGAACTGACGTGCAGCAACGTTGATTCGGGTCAGTAGTCGGATGGGTGACCGGTACCATTCACCATTGGGATACAATTAATGGTGCTTTAGAATGACGGGGGCGATCCTTTAAAGTAACAAGCTCATTTACAAACACACAAATATACAAATGACACATGGCGGAAGGACCACGAGGTCGATAGCCTAACACTACTACTACTACTACTCAAAAAGAAAAAAAAATAGCTTTACAAGTGTGTATAAGAATTTTTGAAAAGGGACGTCTATTTACATTTTTTTAGATAAACTTCTAGGATTCTGATATTTATTTGTATAGAAATTTTTATTAACTGTCAGAGGAAATTTATAATTCATGCTTTTAAAAAATGTATTCTTCTAGAAGAAAAAGAAATTTTTAAGGAAAGCTTCTAAGCTACATTCTACAGTGAGAGGTTTGTAATATTTTTAAGATAATGGAAGATTGTATGGGTACCCTTAGCTGTTGATGTATAATTAATTGCACTTTGGAGTGAATTAAAGAATCAAGCTCATTTACAAAAATACATTCACAAAAACACGTCTGAAGGACCTCGTGATCAATAATCAAACACTACTACTATTACTACTGGAAGATTTCAAGCAATTCAATCTACCAAACTCTGTGAATTCTTTTCTTAGCATGAGATTATTTGATTAAATTATTAATTAAAAAAAAAACCTTTATTGGCATCAAAATTATAAACATACTAAAACACAATAACATAATAATATTTCTTCCCTCTCCTCTTTATTTTTTTTAATTCTTTTTTCTCATAATAGTACTAAATAATAAATAAATTTTTTTCCCTTACCCTGGCCCCATCATCTCTCATCCATTCCACTATATTTCTACATCCTTCCGCCCATCCCACATTTACTCCCTTACATTCCTCCGCTAAGTGCACCCACGTATCCTTCCCTTCCTTGCATAACACACATTAATAATTTATATTTAATTTGGTTGCATATTTTAATAATATAATAAAATAAGAGATGTGTATGATTTCATTAAAAATTCAAGTACAGACGTTTTAGTATTGAAAAATAAAAGACTTATTTAATGCACTGCCCTATCATAATTGATTTGATAAGAATCACAGTTTTGGTTATCAGACGTCTACCTTTAACGACTGAAAGATTATTATAAATAATATTTTTATTTTAGGTGAAAGACCATTTCAATGCGACCAATGTGATACCGCTTTCAAAACGAAGGCCCGTTTAAGGAAGCACCTAAAATCCCACGAAACCAGCAGCAACATCAAGCGCAAGTACATGCACTGTGAGATATGTGACAAACGCTTCACGTTTTTCCAATTGGAGGCACATATGCGTCGTCACCAGAACATCGATCGTACCTTCAAGTGCGCACAGTGCGATCTACACTTGAAAACATACAGCTGTTTGCAGAGCCACATGAAGACTGTACATTCAGACATGAAGAATTACATTTGTCACGTGTGCGACAAGCGGTTTTCGACTGGCACCCACCTAAGCAGGCACGTGAAGACGCACTCGGGGATCAAGCCGTACATTTGCGAGATTTGCATGCGGGGATTCCCCTGCTCGCAGAACCTGAAGAGGCACTTACAGGTGCACCGCGGCGAAAAGCCGTACCAATGCGAGACCTGCAAGAAGGCGTTCCTGACGCTGGAAAATCTCAAGCGGCACATCCGGACACACACCAAAGAAAAACCGTACTCGTGCACGGTGTGCGGGAAACCGTTCGCGCACAGCACGACGGTGAAGGAACACATGCTCACACACACCGGCGAACGGCCGTTCGGTTGCGGCATCTGCAACCGGCACTTCGCGCTGAACAAGATGCTGTACAGGCACATACGGCAACGCCATCCCGAACAATTGGAGATACGCGACATAAAAGACATTGCGACGAAAGTTCAGTCAAACGCATCTACCTTCATAGAGATTAAGAGTGAGATAAAAGAGGAGCCGGAGGATTTCTGTGAAATCAAGCAGGAATACTGCTAATCTCGTTGTTATTTTATATATATTTTTTGTGCATAAATCATTTATTTCGAACGGACGTTTTGTATGTAAATATAATTCTATTGTAGTCGATTATTTTAATGTTTACTTTATACACATCGAGTATCATATTTAATAAAGCGATTAATACTATTATGTATATGTAATAGAATTACAAAGAGTTGACAGTATGGATATTATTTATTCCGATTGTGAGAATTAAGATATAAAAAAGGATTTACCAATAAGGCAGTAAATACAAGCAATTATAATTCCAATATCGCAATTGATCGATTGTTAGTTTAATTACTTATTTTTATTATTTAATGGTTTCCAACAATTAGTGAGTTTCAGGTAATTGGCAAAGTTTACTGCATATCAAGAAAAAAGAAATGATTAAAATGTATAAAACTCGAACTAGCCATAGTTTATGATCATTAATTGGTACAAATAGGGTCATATAAAGAGAAAACATTCCTGAAAATAGAATATGACGTCCTTGACCCCTAAAATAATTATATTTGTTCTGGTTTAATATTTGGTCAAGATAATTGGTTCTTATAACCTATTATTTATAGAAAACTATAATAATTATCTTTGCATTGAAAAGACGAAGGCATTAATCTCGTAGAGACAAAAAAATTACAGATCTATACAACACAATTAATGTTAAAAACAGCTCAGTCTTCTAAAACTTATTGCAATCACTGTTTCACTAAATGAGCCCTCTATCAGCGTTTCCTGGAACAATCCTTCTAATCAAGATGTACGAAACTGTTGGCAAATTCGGAAGCTTATTTGATAACTAATGAATAATAGCAAAGAGACGTTCAATTTTGCCAACAATTTCATACATTAGATCTTTGTAATCAGCAAAAGGAGTATACTGCTAAATGTTTCACTTGCTGCGTTGGGTGGGTACTCAATATGTCTAAAAGAGGGCGCTATTGTCTAGTTCAGTGAAATATACAATGTTCATTTACAATACAAATGTATTGAATTATTCTTATTGACAACAATATTCATTTCTTTGTCTCTTTAGTTATTTAATAGATTAGACCATTTTGGTTCCTTACCTAAAATTATTAGCATTATTTCAAAACTTACTACATTGTACTATATAAAACAAAAATGCAACACAGATGTTCTTTTTACATTTAATCTATGTTCATTAGGCATAAGAAAAGAAACATGTTGATTATGGACAATTTAGTGTTTGTTTGTTTGCCTAAAAATATTTAACATAATGAAAATTGTCAAAACAAAAATATGCTAAGATGTTTGGAAATACGTCGCGATTCAATTAAAAAACAATTTTCAGTAGATAAATAATATAATATTATTATATACAACAGTTATTGAATAAAACTTATAATTTTTAACTTGAATATTTATGAGTACATTAGGTTGCATATAAACACAATTTGTAATATCAAAAATAAAAAATTCTTAAAATTTAATTACGATTTTTCCACGTTGTATTTCACATAGCAACCTAGGCCTTTAACTTAAAATGCAATTTTAATAAGGTTGTATATTTACTTAGAATAACATACAATCTATGTTTTGAATTTCTTTTTTCAAAACCTACTTGTAAAAAAATCTAAAGCAACAAGTGAATTCAAACCTAATGATGGTGGGTAAACCGGATTCGTTTCACATATAAAATATCTAATAATTAATTGATTGATTCGCTACATCTATCTCACTAATATTAAACTTGAGAAATTTGACCTATTCAAAAACCTAAAAAACAAACATTAATTTTTAAGACCATTAGAATGTGCCATCATATTACTAACTTGATTTTTGATAACTTGGCGATGTAATAGTATTCGACCACCTAACTTTTAGATAAATGACAATATAAGCTAAATTACCTAATCAATGTTTGATGTACACTTAAGTTACGTGGATATTTAGATCTTTGATTAAACACAGTTTCTTGATAATGACATTAAGCCGAAACTAGTTGAGAAAAGAACAATATAAGTAAACCAAACCAGATGAATCTTCATTTCACCTTTTATAATCTTGTGTAGGAGGAATATAACCATGCTTAATTAATTACAAAAATTAATAATTGTAAGAACATCAATAGTAAAATTATTAATTACTAGTAGTTAAAAATATCATTTTCTTCACGGTGAAGAAAGGATGTTTTTAACTAATAGTAATTATTACTTTACTCTTCACATACTCAAATATTTAAACAGAAATAAAATTATTGTTTTTTTATTAAACTAGCATTTACTTATTTATCTGTCTGTAGACGAATTTTGAATTGATACAAAATTAGTTGCTTAATTAATATTTTATATATTTACTTTATTTAGATTTTATAAATCAATTATATTTAAATATTTTAAGTGTGGAGTATTTTAATTACCCAATGTATTCATTTCAAATTGAAAATTTAAATTTCGCGCCCAAATACACGCGATTGGTAGCGCTGCTGTAGAGCCGACAACATTGCGGAGTCTCTTCCGCTTCTTTACGTCAACGTGAAAGGTAGGCATTTCTCTCGAGATATTTAAAAATCTCGAATCATCTGTGATATCGTGAGTTTTACACATTTTTAAATACAAAAGTGCGCCCCAACACGTCCCCAATTCTACCCGTGAACATATATTTCTCCCGAAAACTTCCCCTTTTACTCATAAATCCACAAAAATCTATGACAGTCAGGTTATGTTACCGTTCGGTATTGTGTTTTTAGTGTAGTGTGTTGTTTCTCGTTCCTCAACGAAAACACTTATTTCTTGTTTTTTTTTAAATCGAGTGCCTTATTTTGTTTTGTACGTAATTACGTTGTTTTTCGTGAAATTTTAGTTTGTAAACAGTATGTTGTGATTATTGTAAGGGATAACAAATTTATACCTTTATTATAATAAACTTAAAGTAACTCAATAATTAATAATACTATTTTAGAGAATTAATTTTTTTTATATATATAATACTATTATTATAATTTATAATTCAGTTGGTTTGGTAATTCACATACTTAGTGGCCCATAACCTGTCCTACTCATGAATTGAAATAATCTATTAGTGTAGTGTGTAATTAGTCGTACATAATTTTTTTCCATTTATATAAGTTTTTGTTATAAATTTAAACATTTCTTATAAATATTATATTATTAACATTTCTTATTCATTACTTGTTCACTTATGTTACGGAAGTGAAAATTTCCACTTATTTCAATATTTCTTTTGTTACATTATATTGTTTGCTAAAATGTAACATCATCAAACCAAAAAATTGAAGTGGCACAGTTAAATATTGTTAAATAGTGTTTTAGTGTTTGTATTACTTATTAAGTTACATAGTGTAACAATTACGTTTTTAATTGTTGCGTTTTCTCCGCTCAATTGGTATTACCCTGATACTTTGACTGAACGTGTAACTTTTAAAGTACCTTTTTTCTATAACTTATTGTATATGAACTGATATCAGATAACCACCAACACACATTCTTTTATTTTTTTAAATTATTGTAAATTGATGTTTCATTTAATTTTATTTAATCTTCAATCTTTGTAATGTGTAATATTATTAATTGTGTGTATGTTTTAGTACCATGAAGCAAATCGTCACAAATCAGACGGTGACTATACCCGAGGGTCTCACCGTGACCACCAAGTCACGTGTGGTAACCGTAAAAGGACCGAGGGGCGTGCTGAAGCGTTCCTTCAAACACTTGGCCCTGGATATCCGCATGCTGAATCCAAGAACACTGAAGGTGGAGAAATGGTTCGGCAAAAAGAAGGAATTGGCTGCCGTGCGTACAGTATGTTCTCACGTTGAAAACATGTTGAAAGGTACGTGCTCTCATTTATTTCTTACATAATGTTATAAGTTAAGTTTGGTTATGACTTCTTTCTGAATTAATTTTTTTGAGGTTAGTTATTTAAATATTTGAAGCATTGAGTGAAAAATTATAAAAAATAATAAACCTGGTCCCGCAGACATGTTTTAAAACTATTTCTCTTTTTTTAACCAATAGAATGAGTAGACTGTAAAAATAATGTTTAATGTGTGGTACAAATTTTATAGGAAGATTATGAAATTCATAATAAAACGAAAATAAAAATAGAAAAAAAAAATTTGTTCATTAGTAAAGATAGACGAAACAGTTTGTTTTAGTAAGCTGCCTCACAAGATCTAAAAAACAGTTCAGTAAGCTAGCTCGAAAGTGTAATGTAATGAGAGGACAGAATGCATGAAAATCTGTTTCTTTTAGATATGTAAGAATTTATACTCAAACAAGTATTCATTTACTTATTGATTAATGGTTGAGGTGTTAACTTAGTGATACATCTTGTAAATTTAAACAAAAACTTTTACTTTTTTGATATCACACTTTATATAGTATACAAACTATAGGAACAAAATTCTAAAAGGTTTATGATGTATTCTGTTTCTAAAATATAAAAATATATCGGAGAAAATTTAATAACATAATTTTTTTTGTTATTATATTATATTTAATGTGATGAAATGAAGAAATATAATTCTATGTAATTTTGTTTTATATTTTTAACAGCCCATGCATTACTGCATGCTATAACTGCTTTTTTTTAAATACATACTCATTATTTATTTTATAATTATAGTAAAGTTGATGCCATCGCCATAAACAATGTAAAAAAAATATATGCAACTTAATATGCTGCTTAGAAATGTCAGCCATAGATTACCTTGGTTACAATTTATGTATTCAATTATTCAATGACTTAAATGTACAGTAACCTTAGTTTACTGTTTGAATTAGGGACAACTCCTTCTGGACGGGGTCTTATCAGGTGTATGCATAAGTGTTTTCCGGTTTGACTAACAGATGGCGCCAGCGAAATGTACGCAGTGTATTTATTTGACACATACGTCATTTTGTTCGTCTGACATTAAACTATACACAAACTCACAACTTGAGTCCGCAATTGCTTGTCCTATTTAATCAAAAGAAAAAGGCTGCTGAAAGTCAATGTTTGCTGGTAGAAACATATGGTGAACACACTCCATCTATTAGAACATGTGAGACATGGTTTCGACAACTTAAAAGTGGTGATTTTAATGTGAAAGATAGTGAGCACTCTGTAGACCACAAAAATGCGAAAATGAGCAATTGCAGAAGTTATTGGATGATGACCCAACTCAAACTCATCGGCAATTAGAAGAAGCATTACATGTGTCAAAAGAAACAAATCAGCAGACATTTACGAGCAATGGGGAATATCAACAAACTCAGTAAATGGATCCCACACGATTTGAATGAACGTCAAATGGAAGATTGCAAAGTCACTTGTGAAGTGCTGCTTCAATGCCACGAAAGGAAATTATTTTTGCATCAAATTGTGTTGGGTGACGGGAAATGAATTTATTTTGAAATCGTTAATACACAACGCTATTGCCAACAAATGATGAATTTAAACCACACATTAATTGAAAGACGACGATGAGCCAGAAGACACGACAATGTGATTTTATTAGATGACAATACGCCGTCTCGCACAGCAAAACCAGTGAAAGAAACCTCTAAATCACTTGATTGCGACATCCTTCTGTACCCGCCGTATTTGCCAGACGTGGCGCCATCTGATTATCACCTCTTCGCATCAATGGGGCAAGTGCTTGCAGAGCAGCACTTCAGCAATTTCGAGGAAGTTGGAAAACGGCTCGATGAATGGTTTGCCGCAAAAGACAAGCAGTTTTTCTGGAATGGTATTCATAAGTTTCTTGAAAGATGGGCGAAATGTGTAGAAGCTAATGGCCAATATTTTGAATAAATTAGAAAAAATATTTTCGTAAAAACACGCCGGTGGTGGCGCATCGGTTACGGCCCCGAACTGACGTGCAGCAACGTTGATTCGGGTCAGTAGTCGGATGGGTGACCGGTACCATTCACCATTGGGATACAATTAATGGTGCTTTAGAGTGACGGGGGCGATCCTTTAAAGTAACAAGCTCATTTACACACACACAAATACACAAATGACACATGGCGGAAGGACCACGTGGTCGATAGCCTAACACTACTACTACTACTACTACTACTATTTTCGTAAAATCTACAATTGAGTCTTGTTAAGACTACAAGAACAAATCACTTTTGAAATAACTACTTCTCTAGCTAATACTTCGACAGACATTGAATGATACAAAAGTAATTTGAATAAAACTAAAATTAATTTCTCTTGAAAATTACGTGCTTTTTTGTACCAAAAAAAACTGGAAAAAACTTATGCATACACCTGGTAATTGAACAGTTTAATAAATAATTATCTAAATAAAATAATACCTTGTTAATTAACTTGTTATTTGTTACATATTAAAAATGAAAGAGGATTAAATTAATTTTAACTCTTATTTAGAATTATTTGCAATTATTTACATCTTTGCATTTATTTTTAATGGAATGAATCCACATTTAAAATACAAAATATGCTATGGTCGTTTATATTTTATTGTAATATTATAAATTTTAATGAAATACACAGTGAATCAAATATTTGTTGAATTATTTAAATATAAAAATTTGGTATGGCGGTGGCATTAAGAACACTCGAGATGATTATTCAAGGATGTATCTATGAGATTCAGAGGCTGCTGTTAAATGCAAAGAAGTATATTTGGTTGCATATACACATTCCTAAAAAATATTAAAAATATTAGAGTTAGCCAACAATAACTGTATATTTTGTAATAAAAATCATGTTTATTTTATATTATAAAATTAATTAAGGAAATACTTATATTATCATCATGCTCAAGAAAGGGTTTGAGTGGAAGAACATATTTAATTGTGAACTCCGCCCGTGCTTCTTTTGACCAAAATTTTATGTATGTTTTTTTTATTTATGTTAATTTATTAATATGTATTATTTTAAAAAGAAGACCAAAGATAGATAAATAAATAAATATAACATCCAAATGTTGAAAGTTTAGTTTCATTTTGTATATATTACATTAAAATTTTATTGGTATGTTAGTGTTTTAATTTAGTTTTAATATGAATTACTGCATAGAAAATCCTCAATTTTTTCTATTAAGGGGGGAAATACATGTAATCGGTCATAAAAATAGCCTTTTTTTGGGATTATTTTGGACAAACTGAAAGAGATACAACCCCACAGTTTCTGGACTTTATTGGGCATACAGTAGACTGTAATTTTAGAAATACCGACTAAATTGGCGTACACTCTGGAGGCCTAATAAATTATTTTTTTTAAGTGTTTCCCCCCTTAAATTATTCGAAGTAAAATGTTACTTATATTACCAAACTACCTATAAACCTTTCTTTTTTAAAACATGACAAAAAATAATTAATTTCACTTTCTTCAAAATAAACAAATTGTAAGGAAGTGAGTGCTGTTTAATTCATTTCAAATCTCTTCACATAATTACAAATACACAAGAAAATGTCTGTAATTTTTATACTAGGACTTGTATCATATTTTTTTGTTCATTTAATTTTTGAATGTTTGAAATTACATATATTGAATTAATTCATTCGGTTGGAAAGCATCAGCTGTTAATATAATTTCATTCAAATGGTTGTTTGATAATTCTCTTCAATTCACATATTTAATAAATTAATGGTTTACTGTTATTGTATTCATATTCATATTTTAGCTTATGATGATTTCAAATTACTGTGCTTAATCAGTTACTAATGATTTTAAAAAAATCCACCAATTTAGTGTATTGTGCACTGATGCTGTCTTATTAATATTCATATTTTGCATTGACCTTATTTTCCTTTTTTCTGGTCAGTTATTTCTCAAACTTGTAAAAGTGGTAAATTTGTACCCACTATTGTACTGCAATATATTTGTGCAGTCCAATTTGGAAAAAAAATCACAATTGATATACATTTCTGTAAAATCATTTGTCATTTTTTATGTTCTTCATTCTTATTCTTAATAACTTTGTTCTTCTTGCTTATAACATATTTACAAAAGAATACTTAAATTAATGATACACTTACAACAAATTTAGACAGAAAGAATCACAGGCGGAGTTCGCTGGTTTTCCACTCAAACCCATATCCATCTACTGTCCAGTAAAATGTGCTGACAGCTTTTGAATTCTTCATCTATAATGTATTTAGGCAAATACACACTAGTTTTGTCCCTTTTTGGGAGGTTTATTTGACATTAGTCATTCTGATATATTTTAAAGTAAATTTAAATATACAGATTACCAAATTTTTCTTAGTTTTTTGAAATAGCATTGCGATTTAAGTTGAAACAAATGAACAATCAGTTTGCAATTATTCAGCACTTTTCAGAAAAGAAGTTGTAATATTCTTACATTTAATCTGTCTTAAAGTAAAACATTAATTGTACATAACTTATTTTTTTATAGGTGTGACAAAGGGGTACCAATACAAAATGCGCGCAGTATATGCCCATTTCCCCATCAACTGCGTCACCACCGAGAACAACAGCGTGATCGAGATTAGGAATTTCTTGGGTGAGAAGTACATCCGCAGGGTGAAGATGGCCCCCGGCGTGACCGTCAACAACTCCGCCAAGCAGAAGGACGAGCTGATCATCGAGGGCAACTCTCTGGAAGACGTCTCGAGGTCGGCCGCCCTCATCCAACAGTCCACCACTGTCAAGAATAAGGATATCCGTAAATTCTTGGACGGCCTTTACGTGTCCGAGAAGACCACCGTCGTGCAAGACGAGTGATCGTGTACGTTGTAATTAATAAATTTCTTATATATAATTACAATTTTTTTTGTTAATTATTTATCTAGTTATTCATCAAACCTTATTTTATTACTACATTATTGTGGTATGATTTTTACAGAAACACAACAAACAATAATTTAATATAATATAATAACCACTGTTGATCTGAAAACAATTGCTTCAAATTGTCTAAACATCTGATATTTGTGTGTTAATTACTTCCCCATTGTTGCTTTTAAATAATATCAACTTTGATGTATTAGTTGCATTATGTTTTTCTTTATGCAACAATGCTTTTTAGCTAGAAACTAATTCATCTGTTTATTTTATAAAATGCTTGCATTTACTATTTTTAACCCTTTATTGGGAATTGTAACCATATGGTAACATCACTTTCAAAAAATGTTTGTTGCCTTTTTTTAAGTTTTTCAGAACCAATTTTCTTAGTCATCTGTTACAGTTGAGTCCCTATTTTTATTTTATTTATTTCCTGATTTTTTTGAATGATTTGATTTTGACATAATATTTCCCTCTACGCCGGTGGTGGCGCATTCGGTTACGGCCCCGACTGACCCGCAGCAACTTTGGTTCAGGTCAATAGTTAGTTAGTTAATGGGTTAGTTAGTCAATGGGTGACATTCACCATTGGGATACAATTAATGGTGATTTAGAGTGACGGGGGCGATCCTTTAAAGTAACAAGTTCATTTACACACAACAAATATACAAATCACACGGCGGAAGGACCACGTGGTCGATAACCAAACACTACTACTACTATTTCGCTCATTCTTAATTTTTTTCAATTATTGTAATAATTTACTCAGCCGTGTACCTGTCGGATGCTTTCATAAGCTTAATTTACTCACCTTATTTCTATAGAACAGTTTTACAATGAAAATAACTTTTGGTTAGTAATTAATTAAAACATTTAATTTTTTAGTTTCTTGAAACTGCAAGACAAGATATTTATGATAAAGAATAATACGAACTACCCTACTTCCCTTATGGAGATACCTAATTATACCATCAAAATGAAATTCAGTACATTAAACAATGCATGCATCATGTAAAAAATAAAATACACCAATCTATCCATCCAAAACATACAGGCAATTGAAATAAATAAATACGATTTATAACGTTTATTTATTATAAAACAACGAAACATAATAACCACCACAATAGTATGTTATGGTAATGTATTTGAAGAAAAGACACGCACGTCGATACATCAAATGTTTCATCATTAACTTTTCGTGTTGTTGCCGTATCCTGTTGTTGAACATACACCGATACACACACACACACACACATAGGTTTTGTATGTGCAATGAGTCACGTTTTTCATTCACTGCGCAAATTTATATTCCGCCTAAACAAATAAGAGGAATTCTCTCGAAGCGCCCATCTACATACTACCGTCCATCATTACATAAACTATGATATTCGATTTAAAATTCAAAGTGCCGACGCGCATTGAAGACTTTAAGGTATTCAATATTTAAGTGGCATTGCCTACTCGATATTAATCATATGGATGGCATATTGAATTTTAAGTTATGGTTTTTTTGATTTTGTTTCTTTAGTCTAAGGGTTTTTATTGTAAGAATTGCTTTATTTAAAGTAGGTTTTGTATATGCAACGAGGCAATAGTAAAAAATAATAACAAATCTTTGTTTATTCGAAATAAAACAAATATTTGTTTAAGTAAACAAAGGAAAGACACATCAACTTTCCATATATACAGGGTGTCCCGTTAATGTGGGGAAATGGCTGAACCACAGAATACTGGGGTCAAAATATAATGATTTAACCCAACATATCTATATCCAAAAGTTTACGGTTAAGCCGGAATTTGTCTTCAATGGTCCAAAAATATGTCTTTTGTTTGATTTCAATGAAATTTATCACTAATGATTATCTTAATATAACATCATTTTAGTAGTTTAAATTAATTATCAAGTGAAATAAAAGCTTTCAGAATTACTTATTTTGTAAATATGCATTCTATGAATAAAACAACAAAAAATGAGAAATGCCAGTCGGTTAAATACGGGAAAACGAGGTTCTGTTGTTTAAAAAAGTGTGTAACATTTAATTTATCGTTTTATACTCGACATTTTTAGAAATTTTTGGATTTTCTCCGATTTTTTCCTTTAAATTTTCCAAAAAGTATTGTGAGATTTATAGATTTTTTTTAGAAATTAGTATCTAATTTTGTCAGATCTGTTAATGATTTCGCCTCTCGCTTATTATGTGTTCAGTAATTTGTCTTAAAGATTTCTAGATATTTTCAGCAATTTCCCTACCAAGTATCGATTCTTTTTCAATTATTTCAAGAAATTTCTTTTATTTTTTGTTTTCAATAATTTTCCATATGTCTAAGCATTTCTAGTATTTTCAAGCGATGTGTAGTTGATATTTTATCTTAAGTAGTTCAAGAATTTTTATGAATTTCCTTCTTGGGCAAATACTATCATATATTTCTAACATTTTCAGTTAGTTTGTTTCGGAATATAATACTACTATTTGTTAATGATTTCTAATATTTCCAGCAATTTTAACTCGAGATTTTCAGAAATTTTCGCTTATTGGGAAATTTCTAATAATTAATCCTAAAGATATCTAGAATTTTTCATCTTTTTCTCTACAAAGTGTATCTCATCAATATTTATGTAATTTTCTTCTGGATAATATCGTTGATTGAAGAAATATTTCAATTAACGATAATATCAAGCAAAGGATTTGCTAAGATCTAAGGACTTCTGAAATTTTCTCTTGGGATTTTCTTCGAAGCTTGAAAAATATTTTTGATAATTTTCCCACGAGAAGTTTAGAATTTCTAGTATTTTTCAAAGACAACTAGGCCTTTTGAAAACTTTGTCTTGCCTCGATTTTTTCATTAAGATTATTAAGAAGCTCTAGATTTTTTTCAAGACATTCCTCGAGATTTTACAACGATTTATCCTCAATGTTTATCCTCAATGTTTTTGTGAAGTTTCTACAATTATCGTCTTGAAATTCTTAGTATATTTCTTATACTAAATTTAAAAGATCACTATGTTTTGACCATAAATAGTTGTGGTTAAAACAGTGAATTTTTCAATTTAGTGTAAGTATGAATTACCGCGTAATATCGGTCGCACCCATTCCCTTTATTATATTTTTTATATCCTCTTCGAGGTTTTTTAAATTTTTTAGAATTTTCATTTAAAATTTTCTTTAAAACTCGTATAATTTACATTACATTTTTGCATTTTCTCTATTAAATTGAAGAAAACTTCAACAACTTCAACTGTTTTTCTGTGTTAGCAATTTCTTCTTGAGATTTTTGACACTTTCTTCTATAGATTTTGTGGTATATTTCCCCTCAGATTTAAATACTTTTATAAAGATTTTTAGAAAACGAATAAAAATACATGATTACAGTTTTCTTTAAAATTCCTTCATTTTTCTACCTAATTTATGGCATTTTTAATAATTAATAATAAAATATCTCGCAATTTCTCTTTCACAATTTAAAAATCGTCTAGTTACCGGAAACTTCCAGAATGATTATTCTTGAGTATTTAGCATTTTCAGAAATTTTAAAACTTTTTTTCATATACTCAAGATTTTCGAGAATTATCTTACATTTTCTAAGCAAGATCTTTTACCTCTTTATTCCTGTGATGATATTTTCAGAATGTTTTACCATTTTATTATTGAAATTTCTTAGATTTTTTGAGTTTCCTCTCTAGATCGCCTAAATTTTTTTCTCAGCAATTTCTCTCTAGAATTTTATCTTAAGATCCAAGAACAATTTTTTTCGACAGTAACCCTTTTTGTTAATTTAATTTTTTTTCAATATATTTTTAGCATTTTTCCTCGAGATTTTTCAGAAATTTTACCTTAATATACACATTTCAGAGAGAGAGACAAACATCTTTATTTATTATTAAATACATTTGTTTTGTACAATACAATCGTAATTTATTTTTATTACGGCTATCGACCCATGGTCTTTCTGCCAACACATTTCAGAATTTCGTAGACTTTCATTTCTAAAATTTTCAGTTATATTTTTACAATAATTTCCTTTTTTTTTATTTCCGACTTTTTTGTGATTAATATCTTTAGAATATTTACTTTGTATTTTACATATTTTCGGACCTTTTGGAAAAAAATTTCTTAAAAAAAGCTATTACATTTTATTCAAATACCTTCAATATTCTTGAGTATTTCGGCAAGTTCTTAAAATTTTTGTTCATTTTCTCGAGGGTTTCGAGAATAATAATAAATATATTTATTCACATTTTTTTCCTTCTACAATATTAGTATTCTCATTTTGTGCTTTATTTATAGGCCCAATGTTCGAGAATTTTCTTATTTTTCCTAAGCAAAATTCTAAAATTCTTTTTTCAAACTTATTCGGAATTTTTACTATTTTCTTCATTAAATTTCTTTTGTATTTTAAGTTTTTACAGACTTTTCTTTTCGAGATATTCAAACAATTGCTCTTCAGTACCTTTTCTTTAAGATCCAAAAACAATTTTTCGTGGAGGTTATTTGTTTTTCTGAGATGTTCTTATTCATTCTTTTAAATTCTCAATATATTTTATATCTTTTTTAACATATACTTAAAAATTGACAATTGCTTTTCGAATTATCTTCTTAATGAGATTGATAACCAATGTTTAGCGTTTTTTTTAGTTTTAGTTTTTGATTTTTCTGTCATTTTCTTCTTGAGATCTTACAACAGTATTTCCTCAAAGTTTTTTAGAACTTTCTAATATTTTTTTCTTAAAATCTATTAACAACCATTTTATGGTTTAATTTTTCTCGAAACTTTTTAACGTTTCTAAACTTTTACTTTTTAAATATTTTTTAGATTATGAAGCATCAATTTATTCAACATTTTTAGTATTTGCATCTCGAGATTAATTATCCCCTTTGTAATTTTACCTAACCAATACAAAGTTGAATTTGAATATTTTCTTAAGATCTTCCAGCAGTTTCTATATATAATTTTTTTGAGTATTCTACATTTCATAGGATTTTCTTATTGAAACCTTCCAGTCATTTCTTCCTGATTTTACCAGAATTTTTAAGCGTTTCCTTTTTGAGGTAATGTTTCATCTTGAGATTTCCAAATATTTTCTAATATTTTCTTCCCCATTTTCTTATATTTTCTTCTAATTTCCAGGAATTTCTCTTTAAAATTATTAGATTACGTTTCAAAGGCTTTGAGTAATGTCTGTTTAGAATATATAGATTTTCTATTATTTTTCTTCTCGAGATTTTCTATCTATTTTATATCGAGAATTCCAGATGTATTGCCATTTTAATAGAATAGAATAGAATTTTATTGTGTTACAAACATTAAGTTCTTACACTCGTTATACATAATAGACTTGTAAAACTAATCCTAATATAATAACTAAACATGAGAAATTATAAATATATATACAAAATAAAAAATAATAATACTGTAATTAATTAAAACTGTACAATAATTTTTCTTTGAAAATTTTCTTCTCAAGTTCTTCCATTTCTCAAATTTTCAAACAATAAAGATCCTATTTTTTAACATTATTTATATATTTTTAGATTTTTTTGACGTTTCTCAGAATTCTATATAATTTAAATTTATTTATAGAGTATTTCTAACAATTACTTATTGAAATTTGTCTGCATTTCTTTTATCCTTCAAAGTAATTTATTTTACACTGGGGATATAAAAGCAAAACGAGTGCTAAGAAAAGATTTTGCTTGCGAATTTCATGTATTTAGGCAACCAAACACACACGAGATAAAAATGTTAAATTACAAAAGCCATAACGACGATTCAATTAGTAGTAAATAATTATGAGTACCAAAAAGAATTGTATTCAGAGGATTATAAATTGCAAACGGAAGAAATCATATAAATAACAATAATCTATATTATTATATATCTATCTATATTTAGGCAACCAAATTTACAATAATAAAAATCGAAATCACGTTATCCGTAACAACGGTTCAGTTTTTTATTTTATCAACGATCGTACAGAAAGTAGACGCTTTTTGCATCATTTTTCATTGTAAAAGTGGCTTTTTAAAGCACTAGTGCTTTTTTACGTTTTTATTGCACGGTAATGTCAAATTGTTTTTATTGCACAGAAATGTCAGATTTGACAGATGAATATATTGTAGCACAAATTTTCGACGAAAAACTTAATTTTTTATTAATTAATACAAATAACTAATAAACTATAAATAAAATATATAATACAAACGAAATGGCAGATTTAAGAACTTCGAAAATTTCATTTAATGTAAGTCGAAGCGATTACAATAAAGCGAACATTTTTCCCATAAATAATAATGGCGGCCGACATTTGTGCATCTTGTTTACTAGTTGCTAAGTAACGTTTTCATTAGTGCACCGCGGGTAAAATATGTTTTCATTAATTAAATTATTGAAATGACATTAAAATATTACTCATAAGAATATATTCTTTGAAATCCTTTACGATCGAAGATAAAATTTTGTAAGGCACACGTGTAAAAAGTTTCTTTATTGCACTCCTGGCTTTAAAAAAACTCGCTCGTTCCTCGCTCGTGTTTTTAAACGCCAGTTCGTGCAATAAATCATCACTTTTTACACTTGTACCTTAAATAACTATTATTATATTTCTTATATTCTTTTCGAGATTTTTGAACTTTTAGAATATAATTTAAATTTCTCTTTAAAAATAACTTCATTTTTGCATTTTCTCAATTATATTTTTCTTCAATTATTTCAACCGTTTTTGTTTGTTAACAATTTCTTCTTAAGATTTTTGACACTTTCTTGTATAGATTTTGTAGTAAATTTTCCCACAGATTTAAATTCTTTTATAAAGATTTTTAGAAAACGGATAGAAAAAATGATTACATTTTTCTTTAAAATTTCTTCATTTTACTACCCAATTTTAGGCATTTTGAATATACCTTGCAATATCTCTTTCACAACAGTCGTCTAGTAATTTCTTTTTAAGTTGCCATTTATTTCTCGAAAAATTCCAGGAAACTTCCAGAAAGATTATTCTTGAGCATTTAGCATTTTCAGAAATTCTTAGACTTTTTTCACTTACTCAAGATTTTCAAGAATTTTCCTATATTTTCTAAGCAAGATCATTTACAATTCCTGTGATGACATTTTCCAGAATGTTTTACCATTTTATTATTGAATTTTTTTAGATTTTTTGAGTTTGCTCCCCAGATCGCGCAGATTTTTTATTTCTCGAGATGTTCTACCAATTTCTCTCTAGAATTTCATCTTAATATCCAAGAACAATTTTCTCCTCGAGATTTTTCCTTAATATAAACATTATAGAATTTCCTAAATTTTTCAGTTATATTTTTACAATAATTTCCTTGAGATTTTTTTATTCCCGACTATTTGTGATTCATATCTTTAGTACATTTCTTTTGTAGTTTACATATTTTCGAAACATTTAGAAACATTTTTCTTTGAGAAAAGCTATTACATTTTATTCAAATTCCTTCAATTTTGTTCATGAGTATTTCGACACCTTCTCTTCGACTTTTTAAAATTTTTGTGATTAATATCTTTAGTACATTTCTTTTGAATTTTAGATATTATCAGAACTTTTGGAAAAACATTTCTTTAAGAAAAGCCATTACATTTTATTCAAATTCCTTCAATTTTATTCATGAGTATTTCGGCAACTTCTCTTCGAGTTTTTAAAATGTCTTTTCATTTTCTCGAGATTTTCGAGAATAATAATAAATATCTTTATTCATATTTTTTTCTTTTTACAATAATAGTATTTACATTTTGTGCTTTGTTTGTAGGCGGGCTATCGACCATTGGTCTTTCCGCTCAATGTTCGAGAAATTTTTTACATTTTCTAAGCAAACTTTTCCCATAGCTTCTTTCTAAAATTTCCAAAATTGATTTTTCAAACTTTTTCGGAGCCGACACCGAAAGGTATAAGATATATGATATAGAATCAAAAAAATCGTAATTTTTACTATTTTTTTATGAAGTTTCTTATATATTTTGAGTTTTATTTTCGAGTTTTTACAGAATTTTCTTTTCAATAATGCAGCAATTCTCTTCAAGACGTTTTCTTTAAGATCCAATGTTCCTAGAAGGTTATTTATTTTTCAGAGATGTTCTTTAAATTCTCAATATGTTTTATATCTTTTTTAACATGTACAGGGTGCGCCAGAGAAACTTACTTATTTGAAACGTCAATAAAAACAAAAGTACTTCAGTTATTGTTTTAATTCTTTTTTTATTTGAGAATACAATATCCGAAGTTTTTCTTTCATACAGTTTTGAAAAGTACATCGGTTAAATGGC
This sequence comes from Ontholestes murinus, assembly GCA_963969525.1. Lineage (NCBI taxonomy): Eukaryota > Metazoa > Arthropoda > Insecta > Coleoptera > Staphylinidae > Ontholestes > Ontholestes murinus. Next base: position 90,098,917 of record OZ018387.1, read on the forward strand.
GACCCCCATTGTGCATACACTGATTAAGTCGATTTTTGAAGTTCATTTCCACTCTTCGCAGCATATCAATCGGTATGTTGGCAATGTTGTACTTAAAAATTGACAATTTCTTTTCGAATTATCTTCTCCCTGAGAATGATAACCAATGTTTAGCGTTTTCTTGACGAGGTTTTCCAACATTATATTCTAGAGATTGTTAAGCGATTTCTTCTGGAGATTTCTAGAATTTTCTACCATTTTCTTCTTGAGATCTTACAACGGTATTGCCTCGAGGGTTTTTAGAACTTTCTAGTATTTTCTTCTTAAAATATATTAACAACCTTTTTATGGTGTATTTTTTCTTGAAATATTATTTTTTAACATTTCTAAACTTTTACTTTTTAAATATTTTTTTTATATACATATATGAAGCATCAATGTATTCAATATTTTTAGCATTTGCTTCTTGAGATTTTCAGCAATATTTATTTATTTATTTAAATTGTAATTTAGCTTATTTTTGTTTTTAGTAAAATTGACCTGTCAAATAATTATCCCCTTTGTAATTTTACCTGACCAATAAAGATTTGATTTTGAATATCTTCTTAAGATCTTCAAGCAGTTTCTATTTATCACTTTTTGAATACTCTATATTTAATAAAATGTATTGCATTTCTTCTATAAGAAAATCATATGAAATTATTTTTTTATTGAAACCTTCCAGTCATTCCTTATTGATTTTACCAGAATTTTTAAGCGTTTCTTTTTTGAGGTAATGTTTCATCTTGAGATTTACAAATATTTTCTAATATTTTCTTCCCTATTTTCTTCCTGAAATAAATATGTATTATTAGAATACTTTCCAGAAAGTTTATACTTGTTTTTATGATTTTTGCTTGAGATTTTCTAGAAATTGTATTTAATGAATTTTAGAAAATGTTCTATGTTTCTCATTTTATCAGGAATTGCTTACAAAATTGCATAGAAATTTGGATTGATTCTTCCTTAAGATTTTTGAAATTATCCCTCAATTTTCTAAAATTGTTTCCTTGAAATATTTTAAATGTTCTAGAAACTAAACTAAAATTTACCCTATAAAACGTCGAAACTCGAGTTTGTGTTGTATAGATTTGTGCTTAATATTTAGGTGTGGTTAGTAATTTTCTCTTTTAGATTAAAATTCTAGAAGTTTAAAGCTTTTTAAAAAACAAATAATACTAAATTTTTCTAGCATTTGTTTCTCTAAATGTTTTAACAGTTTATTCTTATAATTATTAAAATTCAATTCAAAATTAATAGATTTTCTTCCAGATTTTATATTTTGAAATATCCAAGTCATTTTTCTTTAAGATATCTCCTTATGGTTTTGAAACTTTCTAGCATCATTTTCTCCATATTGTCCGCACTTTACCCTTAGATTAATAGGATTTTCTTTCTCGAGATTTTCTTTTTTGTATTTTTTTTTTCTTAATATCGTACAAAAGCCTTCTTTTTGTGATTTTTCCTTCTTAAGATCTCAAAGTTCTTCCAATTTCTCCTTTAAAATGTTCTAATATTTTTCTTGAGATCTCACGATAATTTTTTTGGATTTATATCTTCGAGATTTTCTCTTAATTATCTTCTTAATTATACTTTTCGACAATTTCTAACAATTGTTTTTCAAATCTCTACAATTTTCCTTGTAAATTCAATTTTTCAGTAATTTAGCCTTATGATATTTAATTTGTTTAGCATTCTTTTTAGAATTTCCAGTAATCTATTCTCAATATTTTTAGATTTTTTAGCATTTTCTTCTGATTTCTTTAAAATTAATAGATTACGTTTCAAAGGCTTTGAGTAATATCTGCTTAGAATATATAGATTTTTAAAATATTTCATTTTCGAAATTTTTCAGCAGTATATCTCTAAGACATCTATTATTTTTCTTCTCGAGATTTTATATCTTTTTTATAGCGAGATTTCCAGATGTATTGCCATTTTCTAATTAAAACTGTACAATAATGTTTCTTTGAACATTTTCTTCTCAAGTTCTTCCATTTCTCAAATTTTCAAACAATAAAGATCCAATTTTTTTAACATTATTTATATATTTTTAGGTTTTTTTTTATGTTTCTCAGAAATTCTATATAATTTAAATTTATTTATAGAGTATTTCTAACAATTACTTATTGAAATTTGTTTGCATTTCTTTTATCCTTCAAAGTAATTTATTTTACACTGGGGATAAGCAAAACGAGTGCTAAGAAAAGATTTGCATGCCTAAATACATAAAATTATTTAGGCAACCAAACACACAAGAGATACAAAATTTAAATTACAAAAGCCATAACGACGATTGAATTTGTAGTTGGGTAGTAAATAATTGAGTACCAAAAAGAATAAAAATAATTGTATTCATACAATTACAATTTGCAAACCCAAGAAAATTAAAAAATATAAATAACAATAATTTATATATTATACAGGGTGTCCCGCTAATGTGGGGAAATGGCTGGACCATATATTCCTGGGGTCAAAATTTGATGATTTAACACAACTTATCTATCTACAAAAATTTATGGTTAAACCGGAATTTATCTTCAAAGTTTCAAATTTTTTTATTTCTTTTGTTTATAACAATTGAACGCTTTATTCGATTTGAATGAAATTTATTATTAATAACTACCATAATATAATACATCATTTCCACTATTATGGTCATTAGTGATTGACCGGAAGTAAAAAAGACAGTAGTACCACCATTTAAAAACAAAATATTTTTTTTATTGGTAAAAGCTAAAAAAATACTTTTTGAAAGGCCAATTAATTTTAAAACTTTTTTGTATCTTAATAATATTTGATATCTTTTACGGTTTTGACACAAAAAAATAAAATATGAATATAGAATGCAGATTTGCACTCATTAATAAGTATTGAATTGAACAAACATTAAATAATATCAATTGACACAATAAATCAAAACAACATCTAATACTTTTTAAATAATTTTCTTCGCAAAATTCTAATTAATACAAGCAAGAAATCTGCTTGCTGCAAATGTGAATATTTATGAACTATAATAAAGTTAACAATAAATGATTTAAAGACACTCAGTAATTATTATTTTACATAATTTACATTTTTAAAACAAAGACGACCATGAAAAACATATATTTTCGATTTGATGGAAAACTAGATTTTGTTTCTAATAGATAAAAAAAATATATTTTATTTTTTTGTGCGAAAACCGTACAAGATATCAAATTTTATTAAGAGATAGAAAAGTTTTAAAATCAAATTCTCTTTTAAGCAGTATTTTTTTTTTAGTTTTTATTGAATGCACTAATAAAAAAAATATTTTAGTTTTTAAGTGGTGGTACTACTGTTTTCTATATTTCCTATTAATCACTAATGTCCATAATAAGGTAGTTATTAATAATTAATTTCATTCAAATCGAATAAAGCGTTCAATTGTTATAAACAAAAAAAAATAAAAAATTTTGAAACTTTGAAGAAAAATTCCGGCTTAACCGTAAAATTTTGGATATAGATAAGTTGTGTTAAAACATCATATTTTGACCCCATGAATGTATGGTCCAGCCATTTCCCCGCATTAACGGGACACCCTGTATATCTATCTATATTTAGGCAACCAAATTTACAAGATATAAAAAAAATTAATCACGTAATCCGTAACAACGAAGTGTGTTATTTTATGCAGTGTCAAAAGGAATAATGGTGAGTACCCTCATCTTCAAACAACGTAAAAATCTATTAAAACACTGAATAGTTGACGCTGTTAGTTGTTGAAAGTTCATATTGTTGATCACTTTTTTTAATTTTTTTTTATTTTGCTATTCACGACAATTGTTTCGACACTGTGTCTTCTTCAGGCGAAGAAATGAAGAAGACACTGTATGTCGAAACAATTGTCGCGAACAGCAAAATACATATTTGAAAGTGTTTTATTTCATTTACGAAAATTTACCAAATTAAAACACATTGTCTTCAATTTCAAGGTAAGATATTTACATTTATTATTCGTTTTTGCAATTTAAACTGATATTAAATCTATTATTCATTCATATCGTTAAACAATTTATTTATTTTTTCTTCATTACTTACTATTAGTGTTTGATATTAGAAATTATGTTGTATTTTTTTGTAAAAGGTTAATAAATGGTTTATTATTATAGTTAACATAGCTTTTCATGGTTTTCTTTCAATTTCAATTGTATATATTTCCACCAAGAACGTTTTTTACATTCATGGGTCATGGGGTCAAGTGCAATTCAATATTTATATTTAAGGTAATAGTAGAAACAGTATAGATTTGTATTCGGAGAATTACAATTTGCAAACCTGAATCAGTAATTTAGAATAAGAAAATTCGGAAAATCTATGAATAAGAATAATCTATATAAGATTCATTAAAACGCCCACGTGTATTGAATGCACGCGTTCATCCTACACATCGGCTACTGTAATATATATGAAAAATCTAAATAGAATTCCGTGACGTGAAACGTTAATCATCAAATTATTCACGGTGCGGTGTTGACATGCGTTATTCTGGCTTAATTTGGTGTATCCAATGGGAATTAAATGTATTTGTGAGTTGAAGACGAGTATAAGACTTTTAATTTTGGGATAAACCCGTGAATGGCAAATGTTTATTTATTAGGAATGCATCTGCATACTTTTAAGTCCTTGGTATTTGTTTAAAAATGTTTTAACAACAGTAGTTATCTTTTTTTACCCTTTCCTATAGATTTTGAACAAAAATTAAAAAAAGAATACCAAATTTAAATGACTTTATCGAAAGTGAAAAGCATTTGATAAAAATTAGTGAACCGGACCTAGGTGTTTATTCAAGGACGATTTTTGTTTTTCCGGATTTTCTTTTCTTTTAATGGTTACAGATAATAAAAAACAACTTTTATTTAAACAAAATTTTTATAAATATTTTACTATTTTCAATTTGCTTTGATTTTTCGATAGTATTACACATCGTCACTTCTAAGTTAGCATTATAGACTCCGAAGGAAGATATTATTGTTATTATTATTAGTAGTAGTATGTATTTATAAAACTGCAGCTTGTATCTTTAAAACTAAACGTGGCTTTAATAAATAAAATAAAAAATAAAACTTTAAATTTAAGTTTTCATTGAGGCTCTGGTGAAAGTTAGCAGGAATTAAGTATTTTATCGAACACTATGACAGTTATATTAAATTAATATCATAAGAACAGCATGATTGCCATTTTTTTCTTTTTGTAAAAGTCCCTACCAATTTAAAATTTTTGAATATAAAATTCAATAACTCTTGGTAATATATAGCGCTTAAGTAAATTTTAAATTGCTTTAAGATGTATTATGAACAGATTTTAATTGTTTTTTGTTGTTGTAAAATTCCATTCTCATCTGATTTGCTTTGATTAGTTTTCCTTTAACAAACTTCAATAGTTTTATTTGGTTCATTGTTAAAAATTGGTGACTATTTTAAACATTTCAAATGTATTTTTGAATGTTTTTAAATGTCATTTTAAGTATTTTTTTGTTTTTGGTTTTTTCTACATCATTTGGCCTTCTTTCAGAAAATTTCCATTGTTCTTAATTATTTTGTAAAAATATTGATTTTTCTTAGTAAATTACTTTTGTAAAATTTCAACTACTTTTAAGGATATTTATTTTTTTAAAAGTTTTCAATTATTTATTTTCTAAGTTGTAAAGTTTAGTTGTAGAAATTGGGAAGAATTTTCTATAGATTTTCGCCATTTATTCTTTCTCTAATCAATTGTTTCTTTTATGCGAACTTTCAACTGTTTTTAACAAAATTAAATTGGTTTTTAAAAATTTTTCACCAATTTCGTGTTTTTCTTTGTATTGTATTCAATTGTTTTTTGTAATGTTTCATTAATCACTAACAGATTTTCAATTCTTATCTTGTATTTCTGCAATTTTTCATTTTTTTCTTAAATTTTTATCTTATCAAATAAATTTTTTTATCTATTTTTAACAAATTTCAATTGTTTCTTTTTAACAAATTTAAATTGTTTTTGGCGATAGTCTTTTTAGAAAGTTTAATATTTTCTTTTTTTTAAAGACATTTCAAGTGTACTTTTTATTAATGTTATTATTTCAACATCGTTCAATTGTTTTCAAACAATTTCTATAGTTCTTAAGAAATTTTAATTAGATTTAACAGATTTATAATTGTTTTATTGTTTTGGTTTTCTGCAATTTTCATGTGCTCTAAATCAATTACTGAATTATTTCTTCTTTTAGATAAACCTTTTTACTGTCTTAAGATTTTTTTGCCAAACTTCAATTTTTTTTAGCTAATTTCAACCAATTTTCCATTATAAGGTATTTTTCTTCGTAAATTTTAATTCTTTTGTTTGCAAAACTTCAATAGTTTTAAGCTAATTTTTAAATGTATTTCTAGAAAGTCTGATTCTTAAGAGATTTTTACTGATTTTTGTTTTCTTAAATTTTTTTTTAAAAACATTGACAAATGGAATATAATGGTTAGTCTGTCCGTTTGGGCTATCGACCATCGGTCTTTCTGCCCTGTCTTGACTCTAAGTTATGTTTAAAAAATAAATATCTTTGCTAGCTAGCTTAACCGTCAGGATGATTCGAACTAATGAATTGATGTAGCGTGATTGATGGGTGTTTATGTTTAGGGGGGATATTGGGGTTTCGGGGGGTACAGAATTTATTGAGGAGGATTACATTAAAGGGATTTTTGGCAAATTTTATACTAAGGCTTATTATTCGTTGGGATATGGGGGTGATTTGAGTGGTTTCGTAAAGGAGAACATTAGAAGGATTGTATAGGGGGTTAACAGGGTGTCTTAATTTGGTGAGGGTACGTAGGGCTGACCTTTCGGCGACATTGAAGTGATGGAGAGTGGAAGGACGGATTTGGTTAAATAGGATCGCACTGTAATCAATAAGAGGTCGACAAATCGATGCATATATTTTGACGGCTGTTTTTGTGGATATGCCCTGATTTTTGTAGGTTAATACACGGAAATGTCGAGCTCTTGTTTTGATTTTGGTTTTAATTGATTGTGCGTGGGCTGTAAAGGAAAGTTTGGAATCGAAAAGGACGCCTAGGTATTTGCAGGTGTTGGAGGGGTGGATGTAGGTATTGTTAATATTAATAGAAGGGGAATGCGGTGTGATTTTATGGTGGGGAATAAAAAGTTTGGATTTGGAAGGGTTTACTTTCATTCGCCATTTGGAACACCAGGATTGGATTGCGTCAAATGATGATTGAAGGGATAGTTGGGCAGCTTGGAGAGTCGGGGCGTGGGTAACCAGGGCAGTGTCGTCAGCAAAGAGGAGGGCGTATTTGGAGGGATGAAAGTATGTTGGATTGGGGTTGTATATGTCGTGACAAAAGATATTATATAAGAGGGGAGAGAGGGGAGATCCTTGTGGTACACCTTGGTGGTATATTAATCGATTTTAAAGGGTCTTGGTATTTAATTTTTTGTGATATATCCTCAATTTTGTTTTTATTTTTTCGTTCATTGTTTCATGCCAAATTTAAATTGTTTTTTCTTCTTTATAATAATTTAACAAATAGTAGTATTATATTATTTTAATATATTTTTTCATGTCATATTTCAATTGTTTTTTTTTGTAAAATATTAATTGTTTCTTAACTATTTTATCTTATTCCTCCAAATCAATTATTTCTTCTATGAGAAATTTCAACTATTGTAATATATCATCAATTTTGTTTTTGTTCTTTCTGCCAAATTTCAATTGTTTGTCTTAAGAAAATGGTTATATTTGCCTGTTTAAGTTTTCTTCTCAAATTTCTATTTTATTAAATTTTTTATGGAGTTTTTAGCTAATTTCAAATGATATTTGGCATATTTCAACTGTTTTAAAAATTTTAAAATGAAAGTTTTTAACTGTTTTTTTAACACTTATATTCCATTATTTTTTATTTTCATGAAATATTTAACCTTATTTTCCAAGTAAATTATTTCTCCTTTGATGATTTTCAACAGATTTTTAACAAATTGGAATTGTTTTTTCTTTGGTAAAATTTAATTGATTTTATTTTGATAAAAGATTTTCAATTGTTTTTTATTGCAATTTGTATCTTTTTTCCTAAATCAATTATTTATTCTTTAAAAATCTTCAACTGTTTTCGATACATTTCAATTGTTTTTTCTTTGGCAAAATTGTGTTAACTGTATAGTTTCTTCTTGGCAAATTTCAATTGCATTTTTAAGCAAATTAATATTTTTCCGAAATTTCTGTAATTTTTTAATAAATTCCAATTGCTTTTTTATGCTAAAATTTCAACAATTTTTATTTTGTTTTTCTTCTATTTTTTTTGCTAGATTTTATTTGCTTTTTTTATTCTTGCATTTTTCGTTTTCTATAATATATCAATTATTTCTTTAAATTGTTATTTCAATAGATTTTGAATTGTTATATTTTCGGGCTGTTTTTTCCCTTTTTCTTCTAAAACAATTATTTTAAAAAACTGTATTTTTGTTTAATTGAGGAAACGTTAACTTGTTGTACATCTTGAATAAAATGAAGAAGGAGACACGATTACTTTGATTTACCTTTATTACTTTAAATAAAGTATTAAATTAAAAGTAGTAAAACAAAGTAATTGATTTTTAACAAAACTTTTTTCATTTTTCAATTGTAGTTTTATTTTAAGCGAATTTGAAGCAGTATTTTTATGAAGATTTACCTCTATTACAAACAGCTTTTCAATTAAACACTTAACTAACTCACTTACTATGTTTTAACCACTAAAAAAGTGATTTCCAACTATTTTAAAAAAGTGATTTTGTGTGTAAGTGCAAACATTTTATTCTCATAAACAAAGAATTGAAAGGCTTTTAGTAAAATTTCTCACCCTTTAAATTAAGTTAAAGAAAGGTTTAACACATTTATAAAAACGACTATTTTTAATTAGCAAATATAATTGAGCCTATAATGGATCCTTGGGGAAACCCCTTATTTCTATTTTTAAATTAATTATCTAAATATTCGAGATTTTACTGTAATGTATTCCTATAATCCATCTCAAGATAATTAAAACAAACATTTCTTCTAATACACATTTTCAAACAATATTGTTTATTTACATACAGCCTAGCCTTAATTATTCGTGGAAAGTCCGCCTGGTGTGTGTCAAGGATGGGAAACATCATAGATTTCAGTTGTTGAAAATTATGTTTTCCAGTCACGTTTCTGTTCGGTTATTTTTCCTTTCGATCGTGCAGACCGGCCACGAGCGAATATGATGTATACGAGTGCATGTGGCCATCCCCGGAGGTTATCTTCATTCACCGCAATCTTCGATTAATTGATAGTTTCCGTTAATACGTTCTCAGAATTGTTAATTGTATCGGTCGATTGTTATCCTGAAATTATATGCACAATTGGAAAAAAATAGATGATATTTTCAATGATTTCGAGGAGATACAAGGGTTAAGTGTTTTATATAGACAATAAGTATTCTGAATAAAGAAAACACTTTTTATAAGTTTTAAGTGGTATAAAAAAGTAAAAGTGTTTTCTTTATTTTTAATATCCAAATGTACCAAGAAGTGAATGCCTTTATGATCCAAGAATAAATATTCTATTTTAGAGTATTACATTTTGTTTCAGCCCTAAAATTTAATACTATCCCATATGAATATTATAATGATAGGAGATGCAATAGTAACCACAGACCCACTTATTGAAATTTTAAATTACACCGCTGTAATTTTTGGAAACTAAAATAGAGATATTGTGAAACAACATCAAGAGTTTAATTAACCAGTAATTAGTATAAAAATGTTTCACAGCAGGTTAAGTGAGACTAATTCATCGTAAAATAGAGACGTGATTTAGGTTTGTAAGCCCAAATTGAAATTTTTTATACAATTGAATTCTTTACTACCCTTCAAATGTATCATTTAAGAGTTTTCTTACTTAAGAAATGCCCTCAGTTTATCAAAAGGGGAAAATTAAGGTGTTGGCTTCTGGGAGACAATCACCCCGATTTCGAGAAAAATAATATTAAAATGAGTTATTGGCCTAGTTCTCAAAAATCGGATCACCCTCGATCACAATTAATATATGCAGACGAACTTATTTCATTTTATACTAAATGATTATGAGGATAAATTAATCAACAATGAGGAAACCGTGATAAAATGAATAAAACTGCCTGAAATAATCATTGTGCCGGCGTTGTCGGGAAAACGCCTGTAACAAGTTATTACTTAAACGCATAATAAAATATAGATGATGGCAATTAATAATTTATTGAACTAAGTCAAGAGACAAGAGTCCCAGCGAGGGAGTGAATCACCTGATTCAGGAGTCCTCTAATAGGTTTACGGACTGCTTCAACCAGTGCCTGAGCCAGAAGTGCTTCCCGGCGAGATATAAGAGGACCAGACTGGTGCTCTTCTCTAAGGGTAGCTGGAATCCCTCGGAGCCGGGGGCATATAGACCTATTCGCCTCCTTGGCGCAGTAGGAAAAGTACTCGAGAAGTTGATGGAAAATTAAGCATTAATACCCTGGCCTACAATTCTAGAAGCCCTGGCTAGGCGTGAGGTCCCTGAACAACTATGAGAATACTGGCGAGCTACTTTTCGGAGAGGGTCATTATCAGCAACGCTCTAGGTGGAGATGTGGAACATCGCATACGATGATGTCCTTTGACTGGAGTTGTCGCAACAGTACCAGCTTATCGATTTCGCGGTCGATCTGCTCCTCATTACTAGGGAACGCGACATTGATGCCTTCAGGGCAACAACAAAGTGTCCACAAGAAGAGCTGGACGAAGCAAGGACGAGAAGATCCGGCTCTTAGATCACGAGGAACTTAAAGTACCTCGTTATGATCGATTCAAACAGACATTCCAGCTCCCAAGTCATTAGGGCAGCCGAAGGCGCTGCGAAATCTATCAGGGCTGTGGAAAGGCTTATTGCGAACTTCGAGATCCCTCAGAACGTAAAAGAAGAGTTTTGTTGGAGGTGCCCAGATCAAGGCTCCTTTATTGCCAGCGTCTACAAGATGGTATTGACAGACTCGGCTGAGGTTCTGGCAGCTACAACACCTCCGGATCTGGAGATCGTTGCCGGGTCCTCTGATTACAGAGCTATAAGGGCTGGTGCGGATAAGTCTCGAGTCAGGGAGGAGCAGAGAGACATAACTTTGGCTAACTGATAGGCCAGGTGGAAAGTGGCGGTAAAGGTAGATTGGACTGGGCGGTTAATACCAGGCATGGCGAACTTGACCATTTCTTGATCCAGCTTCTCTCGGGTCATGGTTGTTTCGGGTCGTATATAGCCAGAAAGGAACCCTGCCCTGCGGCGCGGACTAGGAATTTTCCGACCACATCCTTTTGGAGTGCAGTGCGTCGTCGGCTTACAGGAAAGCTCTGGAGCGCCCCAGTTAGCGTTGACGCAGTGGTGGGCTTGATGCTGGAGAGTGAAGATAAGTGGACTGCGATAGAGTTGTTCACCAACGCGATGCTTCGCCATAAGGACACCTTCATGAGACGCAAGGCGATGGAACCGACGACACGGGAAGTCCGTGTACCAGGTGTGAAATGAGCCAGCGAGCCACTAGTACCCGCTATCAAGTGTGAGGGGAGGTTTAGTAGGTAGCGCCTATTCAGAAGGAATAGGAGTCCCACACACCTCTGTTAGAAGAGACGTGTGTGTAAAGCATTTTTCCTCTCAAAAAAAAGGTCAAGGTTTTTTAATGGTGTAAACCATAAATGTCAAAATACTACACTATCCAACGATCGAAAATTCCAATATATTTAATAAACGAAACATAAAAATATTTATTCCTAAGTGTATTTTGCTGATTTTTGAAAGATACAATAACAAACCCTAATATTTGATTAATAATAGATGATGATGATAGATACAATAAAATCATCCACGCAATAATGACAACTCCATAAACGTCTTTAGAAATCAAAATCCTTATGGTATGTTGCTGACATCTAGCGACCTACAAATATCTACAGTGTCCATTAAATAACCATTTGCTTATACCTCATAAAAATTCCATTTATTAGAAAGAATCATTAAGTCCATATGGATTAATAATTCATGATAAGAGTGTTTCAGTTCTAGATATAAAGGAAACATTAGCCAAGGTTGACTCAGCTATAAAAAGTATGTATGATTTGTTGCGTAGGTGTACTCAACCTTAATTAAGAATATAGTAGTCGGGGTTGATTCAGCTTCTAATAAAAATGTTTGTGAAGAATGATGCCTGTTTTTTTGTCAGATTTGGCAGAGGCTGAGAGGAACTGATTTGAGTTTTCCATTGATCTTGTGATGTGTGGTTGGGAAAGTCAATTTACGTCAATGCTGTAATGGACAGAAGCCCAATCACGCTGCAACCACATAGTAACGGATACATGTGCGTTGACCAAAAGCGTTGTTTATACTTGTTGAAGGAAGAACAGATATTTTGCACCTCAGATGTTGGGACAAAAATGCGATCCTACGATGTCGGCCCTTACATTTATTGCAAACCGTTCCTAAGCTGTAGGTGTTCTTAATGTATGTGGGTTCTCTTTCGACCACAGATATGTTATGTAAGTTGTACACTTTCTCCTGCCTGAAGGTAGCCTCGTTATGTGATAGGGATGCATGTTATTAGTGTGTAGGATACGCCAGACGATGATATGAGATATCCGGTCATGACTAACGATAGTTCTTGTAAGCATTCTTCTCATTCTTTGGCATACTTACTCTTCGCTCACGTTCCTATGTGTCCACGATAAAGGATCCGCTGTGAGAATTTTCAACCTGGGATATCGCTGGATGTATAGCCGTTGTGCAGTCCGCTCACCGTTTGAGTTATGTTCCATCCTACAACCACCCTAGCGGCAGGCTAACTGAAGCATCATAGTAACAGCTGCTTCAGTTTACGTGGTGACATCTATTGCGTACATCTTCTAGGTGTACTCAGAAAGTTTGTAATTACTGTACTAGTACACTCCGTATATCTAGTGGAGAGAAAAGACTCACATTAAAAGGCGAGCCGTCGGTAGGTGACTGTGACTCATGCATTTGCGTACTAAGAAAGGTATAGCAATTAATATTTATCTCTTTCTGTCATCATTCTAAGATGGCCGGAACACAATGAAATGAAAGACGGAACGTCTGTCTGATTCCTCGAATATAGAGCAATGAGTCACAGTCAGTTCTCGGCAGATCGACTATAAATGTGGTTCCCTTCTCTCCACCTACTATAATGTTATAAATAACGCATCTGAGAACTACAACATTAGGAAGGCTAATTTTTGATCGAGCATTCACTACATCAATAAAAAGGAAAAAACTAAAAGATTGTACTTTGAGAGAGCAATATCAAGTAGAAATATCTGAAGTAGAAAATACCTTAAGAATTCTATTTGATTCAATGATAACCGCAGAAACTGATAGTGTCCAGAGAAAGAGAAAATCGGCTCAATCCTTGCCACTAAAAATAATAGTAAATTCCAAAAATATCGTAACATGGTTTAACATACTAAGTTCTGATGGATTATTCCTCATATCGTGCTTTAGAATTCATACAAGGGTAGAATCACAAAAATCTAACGAACCCAAAAAACTTGTCCAAACCAGGATATTACATTCCACACGTTACGTTACATTCAAGAACATATTTATTTATTTATTTATTTATTTATTATTTCTTTGGTATTCTTTCTAAAAAAATACATACAAGAAACAAATTACAAAAAACCTACATAGAATTTTGTACGAAAGAATCACGGGCGGAGTTCACAATAAATTATGTTCTTCCACTCAAACCCCATTTGCTCCACGATGTTGGAAGGTCAGCAAACTCCATACACTACGAATCATTCTGATACCTTTATCAAAACAGTATGACATTACCTAAATTAAATAACTCATTATGACCGAAAATTAGACAATGATTTAATACAAAGTATAACTTGTCGGAGTATGTTTAATAATATGTTCATAGATTGAAGAAATTGAATCAATTATATTACAATCCTATAGATAAAATACTTGAATACAAAAAATACCAGTTGACTACTGTCACTGATTATGATGCATGTGCACCACACTTATGGCAATCGAAGATGTTACCAGGTTCAGACCTTCGCTCTTTACCAGTCGTCTGCCATCAGCAGCGGTGGTCAGCCTGGTCGGCTTTGCCGATTCAAGCCTTTTAAATGAATTGTATATTTTTCTATGTTTTTTTGTTTGTAATATATTCTCTTCTTCTCTTGGCCACATATTTAATTTACACTTTTTTCTATTGTTTCTTTACTTTGTTCCACAGCTAGCCTGTGCCCATTCGTTGACGTGGCGTGGAAGCTCAAGCAAGTAGCACTTGCGGGGAACCTGTGCCGCCTCCAGCGCGTGTTGGTTCCAGAGAGTACCGCAGTCCTACTTCATGCCAGTCCATCACGAAGACGTCCTTTGCGTCCCGTTAACAGAGGATAATCTAAATTTAAAGATTTATTAAAGTAACATCTATTGATTAAATCTTTGTACTAACATAGATTTTCTTAAATTGAATGGAAAACTCCAATGACAAAACAATAATTCAAGTAGTCAAAAAAGTAATTTTAAAAATAATTTATAGGTTATAGGTTAACATAGGGTACTAATGAGGTGTGTTAGCCTCTCTTGAACTCCGACCTAAAAGATCTATTGTTCTACCCTTAACCAATCACTTCCTAATCAGTCCCACATCCATGAACCTGGTAACTTTCTTGGGGGTGATATTGCTCACTTCTTCGTGGGATAATCGGTCCCTACCGAAGTGTGAAAGATGCTTAAAATAATTTAAGAAGGTGTCTACGTGCTTTAATGTTCTCCATTTCCAAGAAAGTATTATATTAATTACGCAAAATCGAATTTAATTGGATAATGTGACATAGTAAAAGATTCATTGAAAAACAAAGAAACATCTATTTGCGATTTCCATTACACAATGATACAATGATAAAAATAGCTAATACCAGAGGGCGAAAAAGAAAAAAATAGAAAATAAAATCATTTAAAGTTTCTCCTATTAAAAAGGATGTAAAAATTAAGCATTTTAATTTTCATTTTAACAGGTTAGTTATTACTGGTCGTTACAGTAACCTATAAATCCGCTGATTTGAAATTTAGAATTAAATGACAAGGGCACGGATAAATGAAACAAAAATGTTTCACAAACTAGAATTGTTTGCACATTCATATATAATTGATGGGTGGTGCTGGCTGGAATTAATAACTATGTGATAACGATAAGGAGAATTGGAACAAAATTTTCCACTCACCGGAATAGTTAGTATTCATCATCTACTAGCCCAACTGTAGATTAATAAATTATGAATGTATGGTTTAGGATGAAGGGAAGAATTAAGTTTCAAAGGTTAGATTAATTAGTGAAATATTTTTAATTTGCTCCCATTTTTGTCAATATTAAGGATTTTCAAAGACTGCAAGAGCTTCGCGGATTTTGTTATATGTTTAAGAAGGCATATAGAGTCTTCTTTTCAAGTAAAAGATAGACATTATAAATACTTTTATTCCCATTTCAAAAAAGTTCCTTGGTTCAAAACGATAAAAACAAAACGAATAGTTATCACTACAGCGGCTAGAATAAAATTTGGACATTGTTCTAGTAACGATCATTTGTTCCGCATTGGAGTTAATTCCACTCCGCTATTCCCATGCTCTATCGATATTCAGGACATAACAATATATTTCATCTATTTCCCCTATTTGAATCAGCTAGAAGGAAACTATACCGGAAAATAAATTCGACTTCTAAAGGTATAACCACAGACTACAAAGTATGGATCAACTCTAATAATTTTAGCATTTTAAAGGCCATTAACTCATTCCTCGAAGAAGCAGGTCTATCTTTATAGACATAATATTTCACATTCAATCTGGACTTTCAAATACGTAATTGAGCTCTTTTAATTGCTATTAATACTACAATTACCCCACCCTTTCTCTATTGTAAACAATCTTTGGGCCAATCCCTGTGCAAGTAATTCCTTTATCGTGTCGGTCCCACGAAAACTCCCTTTCTTAATTCCCAAGTAATGTCTTCATTCTCCATTTCATTTTCGAGACGGATCAGAGTTCCAGATCATATATGTAAAATTTAAAAAAGGCATTTAAAGCTCTTATCTATACCAAATTCACAATTATTTAGACGAAATCAGAAGTATCATTAGTTAGGAGTCCAAAATTGTTCGAACCAGTACATGACCGTTGTTAACACGAAAACAAAGTATCTTTTTCAAAAGTCCAACACACAAACAAATTAAAGCTAATTTGATAATTAATAATGACAATACGCCTCACTGTCGAAACATTTATTCTAATTTACATATTATTAGGAATGGGAGTATAAAAATATAACAAATCGGCTGTGATCTCGATCACCCTTGTTCAGACGAAGGGCAAGGGTGCGTCTGGATCATTGGAGCTCGCTTCCGGTTCGGTGATGGGCGCTAAGGTTGCTATTGAAGCTGAAGCCAAGGCTAAGACCTCCAAGAAGTTGGTAAAATCACCTAAGAGTGCAGCGAAAAGTGGTAACCAAGAAAGCCGACGCAGGAAAAAAGAAATCTTCAGGCGAAAAGTCGTCCCCGTTGAAGGCCAAAAAAGCAACCAAGAGCGGTCTAAAAAGTCTCTAGAAAGAAGTAGTTGACGACCACCATTATTATGTTTAATGTGGGAACATATGACAACGGTAGAACCTAGGACAATGTCGCTCCCAAAACCAACAGTGTTATAGGTTTTTTTACGAAACAAATTAAATAAATACACTATCCCACATTCCAGTAACTATGTTACAAATGAGAGTTGCTCCAAAAAATGCTGAAGAAGAAGAGAAGAGAGAATGTGTTTCTTATTAATGAAGTATAAACCTTTCTAATATCAAATAAGTAATAAATTTAATTCTCGCTCATGTCTTAAATTATAAGTCTTCCACTATAACTAGTAACTCAATATTGCCGGAAAATTTTAAGACCCGCTAATAACATTTTCGCAAATTGAAAGCGAAAACTTTCAAAAATTTAAAAATCTTAAAGAAAAATTGATGAAAATGCCAAAATCTGAAAAAAAAACTTAAATTCCAGAAACATGAAATGAAATTGAAAGCTGAAAATTCTAATAAAACAATACCAACAATAGTGAAAATTCTAGTTTTTTTTTAATCATACATTTGTAATGAAGACTATTTCCCAACTGGTATCGGACATCCCTTCTAAAAATTTTGAAGAAAAGTTTTTGGAAAATGAGAAAATGAGAAATCTCGACAAACATTCTGCAACATTCACGAAGAAACTTTAGAAGAAAATTCTCGGAAATAAATTTACTGGTAAAATTTTAATTAATAAATCAAAATTACTGCAAAATTCAAATAAGATAAATCTACAAATAGTAACAAATTCTTGGAGAAACTGCCGAAAAAAACGCACTTGGGAAGAGGAATTCATAAAAAATCTTAATAATCAAAGAATGATTGTACTCCCCGAAATATATTCTTGCCACTTGAAAGAGAAAATGTTTAAAAATTCTACAAATCTGGAAAAAAAACATTCTAGAAAAATTTTGTTTTAATTTGTGAAATATGAAAGGGAATTTAAAGATAAGTTTCTAGAAAACCGAGACAAAATAAGAAATCTCAATAATAATTTTCAAGAAGAAATGCAGAATTTTATTCAAATAAATTTAAAGACTTGATAATGACGATAAAACGTCGAATCTCGAGTCGTGCTGTGTTGTTATTGTGATTTATATAATTGTGCCTACACATTATATAATATTTTTACAATAATTATTTGTGGTTAAAACATAGTGAATTTTTCAATTCAGTGTAAGTATGGATTACCACGTAGTAACGGTCGCAACCATTCTCTTTATTAAAGATGTTTGGAATAAAACATTAATCCGGCAGGAAGTCGCAACGTGAAAAATTCTGGACAATTCAAGAGATCTAGAAGAGAAATTAGTAAATCCGGAAATTGGTGGAAAATAGATATTTGGAATTCTTGATAAAATGAAACAAGAAAATGTAGTAATTTTAAGAATCTATTGGCACTTGGAAGAGAATAAGCTCAAAAAATTCTAAAAAAGCTGGAAAACGAAAATAATTAAAGTTCTAAAATTTTGGAAGAAAAATTGTTGGAAAGTTTTTAAAATTTCTGATGAAATTTGCCGAAAAATAACAAAGAAAAGTTTCTGGAAAACTGACACAAAATAAAAAATCTCAATGAAAATTCATTAGGGGAATTTAAACTCTTGTTCTGCTCCATGTTTTTATTTCAGTTACCTGACACGTGTTTCGATTTTACAATCATTATCAAAGGTATATTAAAACTAAACTAAAATTACGAATGTGTACACTTTATATGGATCATACTATGGTGGGAGGTCTACGCTAATGATGTTTTCGGAATGAGTTAATTCCTGTTGATTATTCAGAAGATTATCGCCTTTGATGATTGCCCGTTTAATCTCAATCCCCTCTAGGAGGTCAAGCCTAAATCCTTTGCGTCCAAAATGGACCGGAGTAATCTCTCCTAGATGGTGTCCTGTTGTTATGCAATGTTCGGATAATCCTGTTGTTATTTTGCCGTTTTGTATGGATTTCTTGTGTTCTTTATATCGTGTTTCAAAATTACGCCCGGTTTGCCCTATGTAATATCCGTCACAATTGTTGCAATTGATTCTGTATATACCTGATTGTTTGAGTTTATTCTTTGTTTCTATTTTATTATTTAATAGTCGTTTAGCGAGATTACTTTTGTTCACTGTTATTGCTTGAATGTTATATGTTCCCAACTGTTTTTTGATCTTCATGCTCATGCTTCCAACGTATGGGATTGCTGCGTATGTCTTTTCGGGTTTTTCCAGATCTCCTTTGTAAAGTAATTTTGTTTTGTTTTTCCGTTTTTTTCCTTTTAACAGTTTATCTACTATTTTCGTATCATATCCATTGTTTAAAGCTATATCGTAAATTGTTGAAAGTTCTTTTTGATAGTCTTGCTCTGTAAGTGGTATGGTTACCAGTCGGTGAATATAAGCATTCAGGGCCGCAATTTTTATTGTTTCAGATTGGAAGGAATCTTTTGGTATGATTGTATCCGTTGTAGTTGGTTTTCTGTATATTGAATGGCATATTTTGTTGTGTTTTATGCTTACTGTTAAGTCTAAGAAATTAATGTGACCATCCTGTTCTTTCTCCATAGTAAACTGAATTTTTCTATTTTTGTTATTTAATTGGTCTAAAAATACACTTAATTGTCGTAGTGTACCACCCCATACACAAAACACATCGTCCACATATCTACACCAAAATAATATGTTATTCTTATTTTGGCTCCTAAGGAATTCCTCTTCAAATGTCTTCATGTATATTTCCGCGAACAGTGGTGATGCTGGTGATCCCATTGGTAGTCCATCCTCTTGTCTGTAGAATTTATCATTGAAACGGAAGTAATTTTGAGTTAAGCAAATGTCGATTAATTTGTGGATTCCTATTTCTTGAGGGGAATGTTTTATTAATGATTCCTTTATTATATCACTCAGCTCTTTTATCGGTATTGACGTAAAAAGACTTTTTACGTCAAAAGAGACTAGAATGACTTTTTTATTAATGTTAAGCTGTCGTGTTCTAGTAACAAATTCTGTTGAATTATTGACTGAATATTCTGACCTACAAGGCATGAGTTGGGGTAATTGCTTATTCAGATATGCACACATCTTATACGTCGGTGCCTGACAGTAGGATACCACTGGTCTCATCGGTATATTCGGTTTATGTATTTTGGGCATGCCGTACAGGGTTGGTGCATTTGGGTTCATTTCTTTCAGACGGTATTTTGTCATGTATGTTGTTTACTCCTGCTCTGTTGAATGCAATTTCTGTTGCTATCGATAACTCTTGGAATTGATGATAAAGTGATGAGGGTGTGGGTGAATATTTCAAACCTTTTTCTAAAAGCTGTGTCTCTTTTTGGCTGAACGGAATCGTAGACAGATTCTGTACTCTTGGGAAGAAAGTATGAATGTTCTTATCCGGTTTGTTGTTGTTGACCTTTGTTTCCTTAGGTATTCGAGTTTTTTCACTTGGGTGATATAATGTTCGTGTATAATTTCTCTCACTCTTTCCATGGTATCCGAGAGAAAACAATCCAGTGTAATGTTATCTAGAAGAGAACCAGTTTAAATTACTAAGGACAGACCCCACGGATAAATACCAGAAAGAATTAGTAAACGCAATTAAATTGTCAAATAATACCCCCGAAGCACAGAAATACCGTCTGAAAGAAATGAACCCAAATGCACCAACCCTGTACGGCATGCCCAAAATACATAAACCGAATATACCGATGAGACCAGTGGTATCCTACTGTCAGGCACCGACGTATAAGATGTGTGCATATCTGAATAAGCAATTACCCCAACTCATGCCTTGTAGGTCAGAATATTCAGTCAATAATTCAACAGAATTTGTTACTAGAACACGACAGCTTAACATTAATAAAAAAGTCATTCTAGTCTCTTTTGACGTAAAAAGTCTTTTTACGTCAATACCGATAAAAGAGCTGAGTGATATAATAAAGGAATCATTAATAAAACATTCCCCTCAAGAAATAGGAATCCACAAATTAATCGACATTTGCTTAACTCAAAATTACTTCCGTTTCAATGATAAATTCTACAGACAAGAGGATGGACTACCAATGGGATCACCAGCATCACCACTGTTCGCGGAAATATACATGAAGACATTTGAAGAGGAATTCCTTAGGAGCCAAAATAAGAATAACATATTATTTTGGTGTAGATATGTGGACGATGTGTTTTGTGTATGGGGTGGTACACTACGACAATTAAGTGTATTTTTAGACCAATTAAATAACAAAAATAGAAAAATTCAGTTTACTATGGAGAAAGAACAGGATGGTCACATTAATTTCCTAGACTTAACAGTAAGCATAAAACACAACAAAATATGCCATTCAATATACAGAAAACCAACTACAACGGATACAATCATACCAAAAGATTCCTTCCAATCTGAAACAATAAAAATTGCGGCCCTGAATGCTTATATTCACCGACTGGTAACCATACCACTTGCAGAGCAAGACTACCAAAAAGAACTTTCAACAATTTACGATATAGCTTTAAACAATGGATATGATACGAAAATAGTAGATAAACTGTTAAAAGGAAAAAACGGAAAAACAAAACAAAATTACATTACAAAGGAGATCTGGAAAAACCCGAAAAGACATACGCAGCAATCCCATACGTTGGAAGCATGAGCATAAAGATCAAAAAACAGTTGGGAACATATAACATTCAAGCAATAACAGTGAACAAAAGTAATCTCGCTAAACGACTATTAAATAATGAAATAGAAACAAAGAATAAACTCAAACAATCAGGTATATACAGAATCAATTGCAACAATTGTGACGGATATTACATAGGGCAAACCGGGCGTAATTTTGAAACACGATATAAAGAACACAAGAAATCCATACAAAACGGCAAAATAACAACAGGATTATCCGAACATTGCATAACAACAGGACACCATCTAGGAGAGATTACTCCGGTCCATTTTGGACGCAAAGGATTTAGGCTTAACCTCCTAGAGGGGATTGAGATTAAACGGGCAATCATCAAAGGCGATAATCTTCTGAATAATCAACAGGAATTAACTCATTCCGAAAACATCATTAGCGTAGACCTCCCACCATAGTATGATCCATATAAAGTGTACACATTCGTAATTTTAGTTTAGTTTTAATATACCTTTGAGAATGATTGTAAAATCGAAACAAGTGTCAGGTAACTGAAATAAAAACATGGAGCAGAACAAGAGTTTAAATTCCCCTAATGTATACATACCGTTCCATCAAGAGTGTAGCGCAACAAGTATTGAATTTATCAATGAAAATTGTTTAGAAATGCTAAATGTAATTTTCAGAAGTTACGATATGAAAATTCTGCAAACATTATAAAAAAAATGATTGAAAAATTAAAGAACTTTAGAACTAAAATTGCTGAAAAATTGTAGAACTTTGGAAAACATTCTATTCTCACAATATAAAAGTAAATTTCCTGAAAAGACACGCCAGTGGTGGCGCATTCGGTTATGACCCCGAACTGACGTGCGGCAACGTTGGTTCGGGTCAGTAGTTGGGTGGGTGACCGGTACCATTTACCATTGGGATACAATTAATGGTACTTTAGACTGACGGGGGCGATCCTTTAAAGTAACAAGCTCATTTACACACACACAAATACACAAATGACAAAAAAGGAAAAGGTCGATAGCCGAACACTACTACTACTACTTTCATGAAAAAAATTAGTTAATAAAATAAGAATTTCTGCCAAATTCAGATACAAGAAATAATTGGAAAAGAAATTTATAAAAATTTCACAAACAACAGAAGAAATTGCTCGATTAAAAAAATCCGAAACAAACATTTCTGGAAAATTCTGGAAGAAAGAAAATTTTCAACATTTGGAAGATGAACTGCATGAAAATTCTGACAAATAAAACAAGAATTGCTGTAAAATTCGGATATTATTAAATGGCAAAAGAGTTGGTTAAAAGAAACGGCGCAAATAGGAAAATAAACACCTAGAAAATTCTAAAAATCTAGAGGAATTATCTGGAAGGTTTCAAAATAAGATGTAACAAGAAATGGTAGATTTTTTAAAGAATAGATGAAATATGTCTGGAAAATTGCAAAATCCGAAAAAAGAAAATTCCCACAACTTGTAAGATGATATATTACAGATGAAACACGAAAAACAAATTTTAAAATGTTTAGACATTCTCAATCTACGAACATGTAACATTGATAGGTAGGCGAAAACACAAGCGACAGATGTCACTTTAGAATATAATTTCTGAGTTTCTTTCTGATGAAGTATATATGACATATGACGGATAACAGACGAGAAGAGGTCAAATGACAGACGATAGATGACAGATAAGAGATGCGCGTTGAAAAATAACAGATAACAGGTAAACGAATTACAGATAACAGATAAATAGATTACATATGACAGATGGGAGATGAACAAATGAACAGATGACAGATAATATATGACAGATGACGGGTGATACACGACAGATGGCAAATGACAGAAAACAGCTGACAGTTAACTGATGACAGATGTCAGATGACAGTTAGAGAAGACAGTGATAAGGCAAATAACAAATAAATAAATGACATATGATAGATAACTGAAGGCGAAGATTATAGATTACAGATGACAAGTGACAGTTACAGAAGACAGTTGCAAAAGCCAGTGAGTGAAGGCAGATGGCAGATGACTTTCTCTTTATTACTTACTAATACTTGCTAACATAGATACACTTTTTCATGTTACACTTATACATTTTTTACTAGCTTTAACGTTCTTCTACTGTGGTTTCTTTAACTTTTACACTACATACCTCTATAATATAGACACATATAAGCATATATTATATGCTTATATGTGTTGTATTCTGACGTATCTAATATTACTGTTACAACGAAAAATTTCTTATTCTTATTTTTATGTTTGCATATTGTTACTATTATATATTTACGCCCCAAACAAAATATATTATTGTTATTATTAATCTTTTTTCAGTGAAGGACAAGACATTAACATTCCTATTCATTCTCCATTATTCTAGTGACTCTTTTAAACTTTAATTTTCCGATTTGATATATTAGTAAACAAATTAATACGTTAAATTAAAGGATATTTTTAGTTGTCATAGTGCTCCAAGCATTTGACAACAGTATAGCCTTCACAAAACAATGCACATAAATGAAAATGTTTCCATTTGAATCCCAAATTATAGATAATTCTCGAGCATACAAATGAGATCATCCTGAATAAGAATGAAAAATCATAATTCAGCAAAAAAGACCATTACGTACTTATAGAAACTATACAAAAATAGTATACGCTCTATAATAAAAGTAAATACTGAAATATTTTAATGAATTAGTTTAGAATATAATTAACAAATAATTATACATGTGAGTGTTTTATCATTTTTCTATGTTGTCTTGTTGTGCATATGATAAACAGTAAACGATAAATATTTATATATTTTTTGCAGTGATTAGGTAATTGTCGTGATTCAGTGATACTTATTTAGCTTCCTCAAGTAATATGTCGCAATGGTGTCGGTGGGCGTTAATGAGTGATACAGATATTTTCCGTGGAAATTCAACCCTCGTGATTATTTCAGATGATGATGACATGTTTACGAGGTGCATATGTGCATCGCATTAAAACCAAACTGCACGATTCCGTTTACGATCGTTGGCTCTGAATTATTTGCTAAAAATATGTTTGTATTATTGTATACTCTTGGAAATAACATACAAAATCATTCAAGGGTGAAATTTCTTCTATATTATTCCTTGCAATAAATTAAACATTCATAAAGAGCCAGATTAGGAAGTAGATATTTTCTTGTAGAATTATGCCTAGAGTTTATTTAATTAGGTTTAAATCAAAATTTACTGAAGGAATTTTTTTTTTATTAATTCAATAAAATTCGGGTGCTGCTAAAAATAGATATAGTGATACATGCTTATACGGTAAATAATTAGTTTTTATTAGAAGAAAGTCATCATTTTTATACATAATATCTTTTGCGGGTGGGAAAACCAAACTATTTCGGTCCATAAAAGAAATAATTTTTGATTAAGATTAAGGAAACTTCTAACAATAGTGTGATTTTGCGGTTTCCATCCTATTTTTATTTATATAAATCCAACACACAACGAAACCACAATCATATCCGTCAATCCCTCACTGTTTATGTCTATTATATTACTATATATATTTACGTCTATAGCCGTGATTGAAATTATGCGTAATGATTGGGCAATACGCGGAATTTCGTCTATTTTGAATCAATTAGAAAAAAACATTGCGACCGCAGGACTTCCCTGTAATCCTTGGACAGATAAGTGATGTAAACTGAATCATATGATTTATGGTTTAGGTGATGAATTTCGGACGTCATTAATGGTACGTCATGAATATGCGGACAGTGATGGCGTATTTGTGGTTTTTGCAGAATGGCAAATTGGCGACGTGTACAGTCACCCGATTTTATTGTTATTTGTTCTGGATCGACCGCAATTAAATATTAGATGGACGTTGTGTGCGCGTGTATCCTGTTTCATCATCCGTCTAAATTTGGTGTTGTTCTAAGGGTACCGACTAATTTAATTGTTTTGATTTATTTATTGTATGGTATCATAATAATAAATAATTGTCAAATATGATATTACAATGTTTGTTTTTTGGGTTACACAATGACATAATAAGTTCAATTGAGGAAAATAAGCCAGATTTCGCAATATATTGGCAAAGCCTTCTAGTTTTCTTAAAATAGATCTAGTTTTAATCAATATAAAATGAGTATTTTCATCATGCCCTTATTAATTGATTTAATTTATTTATTTTGCTTTACATGTCCACTTAAAAAATTCTAACATTTATATAAATTTACAAACTACTTAGAAATTCAGAGTACGTTCACGTAGTACTCTTCCACTGAAACCCATATTACAGGGTAATAGTATCCTTACCAGCAGTGAAAAAAGGGAAGGAACCATACAGTATGAGGAGATTTATAAAGCAACTCATTTCTTTCAAAGTCAAAACATCATGCCATCATGGATGAAGATGTAAGATAAGATTTTTGGAGAAGCTGCAAAGAAATCAGATTTCAAACTTGGAACAAAATCCTTCAAAGACTTGGAAGATTGAATTGTTGAGGATGACAGTTTGTTGAAATTTCATCTTCTTAATCATTTTTATATTCGTAATTAATACCCGACGACACTTATAATGATTTCTTTTTAAATTATTCGCTACAATTATTTTGTCATACTGTGGCTTCTTCAGGCGAAAAAAATGATGCAAACATTACATGTTTATACTATTCATACTAGGTTTACTCTTGTGGGTTTTGGAGGGCGACCCTGCATTTAAATAGGTTTAATAACACTGAGTGGCAGAGATCTGTTTAGAAAGAAGTGAGCTTCCAGGACCAAGTCAAACATAATCTCCTTTTCAGTACAAGAAAAATGCCAAAGCATTAAGAAATTAAAAAAAAAATGGTTCTGCTCTAACACGTCTTACTAAATATATTACCTTAGGGTTCAATTTCCTGAGATAAACCGGTGTTTAGATAAACATGACCCAAGAAATATTAAAAGTCCACTGTCGCTCAGAACAGCTAGAAACAGAATCCAGGATTAGAAACGCAGTATTTCTGGGAGAGGAGGCGCCAGAATCAGAACAATTAATGAAACCCCTAAAATAGATAAACGTTGTTTCTACTCCAGCAATCGTTCCTATAAAGAAAAGAGTTAATCTTACATAGAAAGAATAGCAACAAATACAAAACAATAGAACTCCACAAATAAATAACGTCCTAAATATTTGAATAATAAACAGTGAATAAAAAAAGAAACCTTATCAAATATTGCCGCTAAGGAAGCAGAAGCTAGAAAGACAATTGACGGAATTAAATAAGATATAATTTAGAAACCACAATACCATAACTAGCAGTCATTATAATGGTTTTCAAAAAGAATAGATAAAAGACATGGAACACATGTTCGATGCCTAAAAAACTTCAAATTACTGAAAAATAATCTTGAACTTAAGAGAAGGAAATTGGCACTTGTATGTTGTTATGCCACATTTGAGTTTTTCCACATGCACGAAAAGCTTCCACATTTTAACTAATGGTGGACTGACTGAAACAGAAATGCTAACGATATGAGTTTTAAACTTATCTACAAGCCGAAGATAATGTTTTCCACATTCCACATTCCACATGCTTTAAATTAGAATTCATTTACAAAATTGCTGGAGAACGTTGAATTATTATCGGCTGAACCATTATTGTTATTAGACGTTAAGTCGTCGTTTCCCAACATTCCAATTGATGAGACCTTAGAAATTATTTTTTTACTAAAGTAAAACAGTGAGGTAGTAAATATAACTGCGTTTAATTAATGACATTCATAGAAATCCAAATCGATCCAAATAAGGTTTGGAGTTATGCACAATCGAAGTTCCCCAATGAACTATTGGCAATGCAAGGAGTTCTTTTTTGAAGCACATCAGATTCCCTAATCGAAATACTGCCACAGGCATAGTGTAGTGGGCCTTAAACATCACACTTTATCAAACTACTTGCCCATATTTTAAACATTTGGGAAAAAACTATTGAAACCCTATGATTTCTATAATTTGAATACGGTGATAACAGTTCAGAATAACCCACTCTAAAGCTTTATTAATAAAGATAGAATAAGGCAACCCTTGACCAAACCAAAATGGACGTATTATATGAAGACATATATAAGCTTTGAAGTAATGACTGATGAAACATTTTTTAACTTTGTTTGTATAACTAACTAAATAATGTCTCAGTTATACAAAATTAAAAAAGTGTTTCATTATTCCATACATTCATTGAAGAATACATTGTTTTGGGGCAACATCGCTCCAGATTCTACCGTTGTCACATTTCCTACATTAAAAAAATAATTGTAGTTGAAAACTTCATTTTTTGAGACGGTTTTTTTGCAACAATTTTCGGAGCGGCTGTGCCCTCTTTGACTTGGATGCTTTGAGTTTTTTTTATAGAACTATTGGTCGTTTAGGTGTCGACCGAAACGACTTCGCTTTCGATTTTGCTACCCTCGGAAGTAACGGTGATGTATGAGGCTTTTCTGATGTAACAGATTTACAGCTTTACTAAGAAGAAGATTACTTCAAGACCATCCAAGACTCTCGATCCAAAATAAGTTTAAGGAAAGAATAACTTGACTATTTAACAGAGGCATAATGTTCTACTAGCGCTGTTTGAAATATTATAATTAAGTAGGTACTCATTTAGGTCGTATTTTCCACCCTCCTCGTGTATTTTCTATAGCTACAAGGTAGAGATGTAGAAAAGTTTTAACCCTTCATGCTAGAAGTTAAATTTATTTAATTATTGTAATAGCAAAATTTATAACTCTCTATAGTTGTATGGTTCTCAATTATCCTTAATTTGTTGTTAGTAGTGAAATTATGGTGCTTTTTATAATTTTTAAACGAAATATTTATAGAGTTACCTATAGTTGTTGCGGCATTTTATTACATACAAATTATTTGTCTATGCACCTGTATTTTCAGAAATTTATTTATATATCTGTATTTGTATATATATATCATTTTTCCTAAGAGAGCTTAACTAATCAATGTATCGTTTTCTTATCTTATTGTATGTTTTATTACTGTGCACATGTTTTCGGCTGCGTTGTACTTTGGTCAGAATTTCGGAATATATTATCCGACCCTAAATTGCATGGCCACCCGGCTAATTCTTAGAAATTCATCCCTTAAGCACGAAATGCAAAAAAAAGACGGATACATCCCTACCGTTGCCTTGGCAATTGCGTCCCAGGGGGCGCAGATGGGCGAAGACAAGTAGTCGATAGTGACCAGGCGCGACATCATGGAGGCGGGCGACTAATACGGTGAATTCGTTGAACTAATGGGGTGCTTCAGCGGGGTAGAGAAAAACGGGGCCGACCTCATGGGTGCTCCGGAAGATTGTCTCCTGGCGCATTACCTATCCACTGATATGCACACAGGAAAAGGCGTGGCGGTGAAATTGAAGGAGAAATTCGGCAACCAAGAGAAGCTCCGAAGGAAGAGTGTAAAACCAGGGGGCATAGCCCACCTTGCGACCACCACAGAAGACGAAACCGTATTCTACCTCGTCACAAACAAGAAACAAGCGACAAGCGACAAGCCCACTAGGGAAACACTCTTCCATAGCCTAAAGTAACTAAAAACGACAATGGTACGACGTGGACTTACAAAGGTGGCAATCCCAAACTAAACCATAACGCAGGTGCTGGCGGCAGGAGGTGCAGAGCAGAGCCTCGTTTGCCCCTGGTTCACACGACAACCGAAGATCGGGACTTAGTCAGGGTGGCGTAAGCCCGTAGGCTCATCGGCGGCGGCCCCTGGAGTCGGACCCTAGAGCCATGGACCGGAGAAGGGTATCGTCAGGCCCAAGTCTACAAGAATCATGGTAGAGACGAAGGACGCATTCTACGCGACAGTGCTTGGTACACTGAGGGAAATCGGCGCAGGCCCGGATATGGCTGCAGCCATCACGACAGCAAGGAGGAGCAAAGTCGGGAACTTTGTACTGGAATTGAAGAAGGGCACAGACGGCGTAGACTTAATCAAACAGATAAATGGCATTGTGGGAGATGGAAAGGGCATGATTTTTAGTAAAGAGGTCGCCGAGATAAAGTTCCTAGAAGAGGACATCGCCCAGGAGGAAATAATCATTGCTCTAGAAAGTATTTTGGGGAAGAGCAGGCAGATATAAGTTAAATGGATCAGGCGGCATTGGGTCGATCTTATAATAGCCCCAGTCGAAAGATCGAAAGACAGAATTCGCTGCCTCATCGACAGAGACAGCGGGGATGTGGGGGCGGGCCACGTGAAAAATGGCTGTGAGGCCAAGCCTAAATGCAGGCCCTTTGAGGATGTCGCCAGAGCATTTTACTGGCAGCGGGAGTTGCAGTAGCCACAGGGAGGATGTTAAGAAACCAACGGCCATAAAGGACTGCAGTGCAGTGAGTGCAGGGTCGATGAGACCCCGGAATCTCTAAGCAATCACAGATTAATAAAGTTCAATATCTCCAGCAAGGCCTATATTCAGGCTTCCTTTCTAACCGAAACTGGCCTGGAATGAAAACTAGACCAAGCGGACTGAGAGACCTTCCATGCCTCCACCAAGCGACGCGGAACCACAGAAAAGTCAACTGGTGAGCGGAAGAGGTGGTAGAAGCCCGATGCAAGGCGAACAGAGCACAGCGGGACCTCATGAGATATCGTAGGAAAGGAGAAAGCGATATAGATAACCTGGAGCTTGTAGCATCTAGCGCTAAGGCTCAGCTTGGGGTAAACGCGAGGGGCTCCTAACAGAATTAGATGAAGGCACATGGGGCAAACCCTACCGGCTTGTTACCAAGAGGTTGGGTCACACCAGTCGTGCTCGCCCCGGGAAGTATAGAAGGAGGTCCTTAACTCTATCTTTTTACTTATTTATTTATCTTAGGTCTCATTTTTAAAACAATACATATTAACAAATTAACAAAAATTAAAAACATACATAAAGATTTGGTCAAAAAAAGAACGGAGAGAGTTCACAATTAAATATGTTCTTCCACTCAAACCCTTACTTGATGAAGGAGCTAGTATCCTCTTCGACATCCATAATCTTCTATACTTTCTTTTATTCAATTTTTAGCCCCCTTTTTTTGGAGAGAATATTTTGGCTATTTATGTTGCATATTCGAGGGGTTCGCCAGCTAATTTAAACGAGGACGACCTCTTCAGCGAGAAATAGGTGATGGAGGCTGATAGAACTGACACCTTGTCGGAACGCCCCCTGATCGGGAGGCATTCCCAGCGAGGCTATCAGGGAGTTCGTCACCAACAATCCTGCCACGGTTGTAGTACTCTTGAACTTGTGCACGATCTGAGATGGTCTACGCGGCCCTAGTGTGGGTTGCTGGTCCTAACGGCGAGACCTACACTTCCTGCCCTATAGAGCAGGTACCGGGGGCTTGCCCCACTACCGTCCTATTCATAAGAAAGGCCATTGTAATCAATGGTGATTACAAATTGGGTAACTTAAAGCACTTGTTATGTTCCATAATTTTATTTTCAGTTCGAAACACGTATCAGGTAACTGAAAATAAAATTATGGAACATAACAAATGCTTTAATTTACCCAATTTGAAAATTTCGTTCCATCAAGAAAGTAGCGCAAAAAGTATTGAATATATTAATGGTGATTACGACCACTAATAATGTTTTGGTCAGGGCTTATCAATTTCAACCGCAACCAGTATTTACGATTCTTCATTTGCCCCTTGTCTAACACGCGCTGTACCTTGCAAATATGTTCTTAAAAGTTGCCTCCTTGGGTGTCTTTCCCGATATGAGAATACCTGAAAGTTAGAAATTTTACTATATACTTTTTGCCACACAAATTAAAAACTTACTGTTGCTGTTGTATACATGAACTAACAATGTCGGATTTTCAGGTGTTTCCGTTCTCCTTCTGTTCATGACTTGCGTTGCAATTCTGTACGAAACATTAATATAACGAAAATTTAATGTTTAATTAAGTTATTTCACGTAGTAGCACACGCTCTTTAACCATTGGAACAAAAATTAATTTAGAATATAGATGACTGACAATATGTACCATTAGAATAAACCACTTTCTCCTCTAAAACGATATCCCTATATGGGCGAAGAATCTCTGTTGATCTAGATCTAGAAATAGATTTTCTGAATTTTATTGTTTAGACTTCCTCGAAATTTGCTGCATGGTTATGTTCGTTTGGCACACTTGTAATATATACAAACCTCTTTATTGGCAAATACATAGCATATATAATAAAAATAATATATGTATATACATAGCATTTAAAAATATACCAGATTTGTCAATCGGCTATCGACCATAGGTCTTTTAGCCTGTTTTTTATTCTATTTTTATTTTTTGATTAAGTCCTTGTCATTTCTTGAGAGGTCATGATTGCTAACTGTCTTTGTGAAATTCCTGTCTTAAATTAGTTCTGTAATGGTTGTTCGGTGTTGGGGTAGTAGAACTCCGGAATGTTGGTTTAGCAAGTCAGCTTTATTTACACACACAAATATACAATTAACATATATACAAGTATCGTGGAATGTGCCAGGCGGTTTGAAAGCGTTTGACAAGACTGTATTCAGTGCTTGTAAGTGAGCGTTGGTTTAGACTGTATTCAGTGCTAACGAAGAGGAGGTCGAGACTGTATTCAGTGCAAGACTCTAATGTTTATGCCTGTTGCTGGGGGTTATATAGGGTGCCGACTCCATCTTCGGGGTGGTTCGGTCACGGGCGGCTTGAATTGCGGGAGAGGGTAGGTGCGTGCGTATGACCGGGCGGTGAACGTGGTGCAAGCGAGAAGGTATTCGAGCGCGCGTTGGCTTCTCTCTCTCTCTCTACCGGGGTGGCTTCGCGGCGGCCGTCTTAGGACGTTACAGTTCGTAATTAAAGCGTCGATGAGATTATGAAATTATGAAATAAATTCTGTATTGTTAAGGAATGGCCTTTACATTTAGGGATAATGCTTTTGTTTAAGGGAGTGCGTAGTGTATTTAGGATTTGGAAGTAGTTAGGATTTTGGGAAACTTTGTGGCAAGAGAGGATACTCTCTCTTCAATTGGGATTACCTTTGTTGAATCATACAATTTGATGGGTCATGGAGAGGATTTTGAGGATGTTGGATTTTGGTTACCACTCTAAGGGCTGATGTTTCTGCGACTTGAAAGTTGCGTATTGTTACTGGGTGAGGGTTGTAGAAGAAGATGGTCAAACAAAGACGGCAGATTATTTTATAGATGTGAGTGATAATTTGTAGATTTATACCTTCTTTTTTGTAGGTTAGGCCTCTGAAATGTTCCGCCCTTTGCTTGACTTTTGCTTTAAGGGAAGAGGAGTGGTTTTTGAAAGTTAATTTAGTATCGAATATTATTCCTTGGTATTTGCATGTGACGAAGGGATATAAATTTTGCCAATTTATGGAAAGAAAGGAAAGAAGTAGTTGGGATTTATTAGGGTTGATGGAAATGCATTTTGCAAACCAGGTTGCTATACGGTCTATCATGCCCTGTAGGGTGCTGAGGGCTTTGGAGAGAGGCGTGGGTAATTAGGGCGGTATCGTCGGCATAAAGTAGTGGATAGGCGGATTTATTGAAATATTTTAGATTGTGATAGTAGATATCGTGCATCAGGAGATTGTAAAGAATGGGAGAAAGAAGAGAGACCTTACTCTGGTGAAAATGAGTTGAAGAGAGCGGTTGTGTAGGAAACTGTCTAGGAGATATAATAGATGGGTTTGGAGTTTAAGGTTACTGGCAGTTAGAAGAGAGAATAGTTAGAGGGTTGTGCATTTATGTTCTAGGAAGCCAAACTGATATTCTGGGATGAAACTAGAAATATAGGACATTATTTTGCGTTTGACAAAAAACATTTTTCCAAGAACGGGAAGTAGGGTTACGCTTGTAATATTTTCATGCATTTGTGCACATCCCGAACACTGGCGATTTCGGCAAAAAAGTAGTTGCCTTGGAATCTAAGCGCTTTACATATACGTACATCCAGGGCAATCCAGTTGAAGGAATCTTTTCTATCAATACTTATGTGCCTAGGCATTTATTAAAGGTATTAAGAATGTAATTTCCTATTAATACCCAAAAATTAAAGTACACGTAAACTTACTACGACCACCAACTGCTTACTACCGATTTTTAGGGTACCATGGTAAATTTAAAATCCAGTTAAATGTTTTATGTGCAATTGTGGTTTTCTCTGTTGAGAGGGGAAAGGAAGGTCGGCTGCCGATGGAGCTAGAAGAGTGTCTTCACTTAATGTCCAACACAACATCAATTGTCTGCGCAGCGCCTTAAGGACTAGGACAATTCGTATCATACGTGGCTTCCGGACAATTTCAGCCAAGGCAGCGAAGGTGATTGCGTCCACTCCTCCTCCGACCTTGAATTACAACGGAGAGCGGAAGCGGGAAGCTACGCACGACGGCAAAGTGCGGCGGATTAAACGTTAGCAAGCAAGTTGATATAACGGTTCTAGGGGCAGCTGTACCCGACGCTTCATTCCCGAAGAAGCATTGCTAGCAAGATCCCATAGTGAAATGAGCTACCATCTAACATAGATGCAATCAGGCCATGGTTTATTGTTTATTAGTCTTTAGCTTTCTTTCCAAAAAAATACATTTGAATATACAAAAATATTATAAAAATATACAGAAATTTTAGATGGATGAATGGAAAAGTTCATTCAGCTGTGATGATCTTCCACTATAACTTTTGTTTCTGGTAGAGAGTGAGATATTTTCCTTAATTTAGTCTTATTTTCCATCTTTGGGATTATGACTGCCAAAAATGACGTAAAAAAACATAAACATCATACACAAAGCCACGAACGGGAACTACGTGTGGTGCCCCGAGAGCACAAATGATGCCGAACATACCCTCATCCATTGCCTCATGTAGCATGAGAACGAACTAAACTCGCCACGAAGCTGGGCCTTGAGTATAAGGGGAGTATACTTGTTAGGGCGATGCTGGCTGGTGGAGAAGTGAAAATGCTCTGATGCGGCTTACCTTGCGCTGAAGACCATTATCAACAGAAAAGTAGCTAGACTCGCCAAAGGCGATTCTCCGGAGCTATAAACGTACTTCTACATACTGTTAACTACTTGTATTATTTGTTAGTTGTCACTTGTTATTATTACTGTATTACTGTTTACTGAACATAATTGTAGAATATGAAAAAACAGAGACTACAAAAACCGCAACAGTCCCGACCACATCAGATTACTGACTTAGATGATGAACCAGTTATTCAATCAGATGTGGACATGATAGATTCACTAACAGGACTACCAGTAGCAGAAGATGAACTTCTCTGTTCCTGTCGTTTTTCCCTATAATACTCTGTTTCAATATAAGTTTAGAGCCAAATTGACAGCAAAAACTGCTGTCAATATGTTTTTGCATGATAAAGCCTCTACTCCGAAAGAGAAGGATTTGTTGAAGGCTGTGAAGGATGAAACTCTGGCCAGAAATATACCAGGAATTTTATATTTAAATTTTACACGCTTATACGACTTCCCTAAATAGTGTCGATCACACGATTATCAAAAACTTTGGCTAAATGGCGACGATATAATAGAGGTATTGATTAGTTAGGGTTTTACAATTACTTAGAGCTTTCTTAATGTGGAAAATTTCCCAAAAGTGTCATTCAATTTTTCGCTTATTAGCATCTTTCTCAAAATCTCTGACATTTGTTGTTTTCGAAACAATGTATTTAACGTTTTTGGATTCTTCTCTAATATAGATTTTTAGTTTAAAGAAGAAAACCAAGGAAATATAAGCTATTACCGCGGAATAATTTTTCAGTCTACACTAGTAAAAATATTTGACTTATTTGTTGCTTCACTAATGAAACGGTTGAGCATTTTACTTGATAAGAGAAGATAACATGTATTCTCAAAAACTTTGACAACTAGTATTTATTACTGTTTTAACATTTATAACGTATGCTTAGTAAGATGCAGTGGGATTTTTAAGGAATTACACGATTCAAACCTGAATCGAATAATTAGTGCCTATATTATGGATTACCACATAGTAACGGTCACAACCATCATCATAATGCGAATTATTAATAATAATTAAATTTAAAAATGCGAAAACATTTCGTGAATCTACAACAATGAGTCTTACTAAGACTACAAAACAAATTAATTTGAAACAACTACTTCTCTAGCTAATACTTCGACAGACATTGAATAATACAAATTAATTTGCGTGTTACAAATAGTATAACTATCAAAGCAACACTAATTTGAATGAAATTATTTCTGTTGAATAAACTAATAAATTAGTACATTTTATCATTTATTAGTTTATTCAACAGAAATAATTTCATTCAAATTAGTGTTGCTTTGATAGTTGTACTATTTGTAACACGCAAATTAATTTGTATTATTCAATGTCTGTCGAAGTATTAGCTAGAGAAGTAGTTGTTTCAAATTAATTTGTTTTGTAGTCTTAGTAAGACTCATTGTTGTAGATTCACGAAATGTTTTCGTATTTTTAAATTTATTATTTAATTTTCTACAACGAACTATAGGATTTTAATACATTTTATTAATAAAAAGTAGTTGATTAAAAATTCACTTGTTTCGTTAAAGTTTATTACAACGAATTATTAATGTCACAAATTTCTTATTTGTGATAACAGAATGTTATTGATAATATATTTATTTAATGAAATCACCTTTTACATATAAAACTTGCTACAACATAATTTTGTGACTAAGGATTTTATAAATAAATTCCTGTTTGATATCAAAACAAATCATCAGTATATATTTACAGACTGTATATACAACATTATCGGCATCACCTATCTGAAGTCGCAAACAATTTATCATCGAGCGCAGTGGAACTGATAGGCGGCCTCCCCACTTCACTTAAGTCAGTAAACGCTATAAATGCAAACCGGTCATTCCGCCAGCGTCCATTCGTTTGTACGAAGTGCTCACGTGTGTTGATTCACAATCCGAAACTCGCCTATTATTCCTCTTTCCTCTACGTACCCGTGCGAAATCGAAATTTCGAAAATGGAAGCGAAAATGTGCGCGGTTGTCTTGTTCGCGGTGTTGGGTGTCGTCGCCGGTTATCCAGGTGAGTTATACTAAATTTAAAAAGCTTATTTATGTATTAGTATAATAAAACTATTAAAATTATAAAAAGTTAATTATGTATTCAATTAAAACTAAAATTACAAAAACCTAATTATGTATTTGATTTTGTTTATCATTCGCCATTAAATTACAACTGTATTACGAAGTAGGTTAGGAATTAAAATACTTTGCTAGTATCACCAATTTTTCACTTTCTATTGTGTAATCTCCTAATCGAGATGTATCACAAAGTAATCATTTTATTAGTTTTCATACATAAAAAAATAATATCTATGACTAAGTAACTTTAAAATTTCAAATTATTCTAAATAATAATATTTACAGGAAAACACACTGCATCTCGTTGCCCATGGAGGCTGTTGCTTGATTTTACATATTTAATCACAAATTAAACACACATTTTACCTTTTTAATTAATACATAAACACAGTTATATTTTTTACTTCACTATTTTATTCAATCACTAAATGTACATTTCGAACACTATGTGTTTATTATCAATAGTTAACTGTTCACAAATTCATATTGATACACCTTTTACCTTGTTTTGTATAACAGATTTTTATTTATTTGGCAAGCAATAGTTTAGATACATTAACTTAACATTTTCAAACAGTAAGTTTTAAGCTTTGAAAATGGTACGTAAATGTATGGAAACCATTGGTCGCCAAATAAATAAAAATATGTTATACAAAACAAAATAAAAAGTGTGTTTAATTTGTGGAACACCCTGTATATTTATTAATTCATTACATATATTATCTTCAAGTTTATCAGTGGCATTGTATAAAGCACTAATTATAATGCCATTTAACCGTGTACTTTATTTGTTATCGTTCGATAACACTTCATATAGACAGGATGGTCGTTCATAAATATTTATAAGTGCCTCGAAATTAAGTCGATTAAACATATACGCGGATGCAAATTGGACGATGATGTAACCCTATCAATAATAACGTTGTGTACGTTTTCGATAATGAATGTTGTGCCGGCTAATGGTTTACGTTACCTGTTGCATATACACATACGCAAATAGATAGAATTGCTGGAATTTTCCAGAACAGGTTTTAAAAAAAAAGTTTATATATTTAGAATTATAATTATGGACGATAATTGTCTGTTATACCACAAACAAGTATTTTTTTTTTAATAAATTGGATACTTTGAAAACACAAATATTATTCAAACTAATATTTTAATTAGAAGGTTAATTAACATAAAAATATTTCACCACGGGTTAAGTGAGAATTTAATTCATCGCAAAAATTTTAAGGCTTAAGCTCCTACTTTTAAATATTATTAACTTGATGAAGTAGGAACTATTTATAGATTATATTTAATTTTAATAGTATATAAATTTAGTGTGTATCAACGGTCGCAACCTTCTTCACAATTAAATTTTTATATTAAAAGCTATTCCACTGTGAACATTATAATAGGTCTTGCTAAACTCATAAATATAATTATAAAACGATTTTATTTATTTTCTATTTGTGTAACAATATTTTAGACTTTAGTCTGAATTTACAATTTTGTAAATCAAATAAAATAAAGTGTAATAACTTGAAAATTGCTGAAATATTACGACATATCAAAATCTAAAATTTCTAAAACTGTAGTTGTAGAAATCCGAAATTCAAGTGATGGAAATTTTGAATGAAATAATTAAAGATTGATGAAAAATCAAAAACACAAAAAAACATATGATTTGGAAAGTTCAAAGTTGGAGTTGATTGTAAAATCTTAATTAAGGCATGTATTTTAGTTGCCATCTTTGATGACTCTAAAAAATACTAACATAACAGGTCAAAAGTACAAAAAATGATTTTTGCAATGCTTTTGAATAAAAGGCTGTAATTATTAATAGTGAAAATATAATCCTTGATTTCTTTTTATCTCGTTTTGGCTTAATTGAACTTACTTTGAAAAGTGTCACTTTTTATATATTTAATTAATCGCTCACTTAACCCGTGTTGAAACATTTTTGAACTATCTTGATTGGAATTAAAAATTAAAAACACTTGGTTTGTTTTACAGAAAATTTTATTATTTCTTTTCCGACTATTTTCGACAATATGTCATTATCAAGGATAATATCACTCCTAAGTATTTTTAATTCCAATCAAGAGTCACTTTTTATTTTGTAGCGGATATAAGCTTATTTTTTGATTTTGTAATGTCTGAACCAAATTATTACAAATTCTGTAGAATCAGACATAGTTTATGATTTAAAAATCTTAAAATATAGATTACAAATGTTCTCTTTTTGATTAAATTTTTACAATTCTTTAAAATGTAGCAAATTTCCGTCTTACTGCAAAAATACTCTAGTTATCAATCATCGACTACTAAAAATCTATTTTAACATTGAAGGCATATGTTTGTATTATTTCACATTCTAAAAGTTTATACCTCATATATAACTATTATTGGCAGAATGAGAACCTGGGGTGTCAATAGCTACCAATCTGTTAATATATAGGGGCAAAAAGACAAGAACCAACAGGTCAATTTAATTAAAGGTGTAGTCCATTATTTTTGCATGAAATTGAAGGCTTGAATGACCATAGTTAGAATGATCCGATTTAGGTCAAATATGCGCCGGTTTGTTCGATAACTTATTACCATTTTGAAGGTAATTTCGTCATGTATTTCTGATGGAAGCCCTCGTCCCTATTGGCAAAAAAATTGGGACAGTCAATTTTCACAAGCCTCTCTGGAAGCAAATTTTTTTATCAAGAAAATTGTTCGCCACGGACGATACATAAGAACCCCTCAACCAAACCACCTGGAACTTCTAGCGAGTCACTATCAATGTATGTGGCCTGGCGTTGCCCTGATCGAATACAATTCCTCCCCTATTGGCCAAAACTAGGCGCTTCTGGGCGATTGCTTTTTTGTTTTTTAAAAGAAGGATGTTGGATGGAATTGCAGGTTGGGGTGGTGAATAATATTGGATTAAGCTACTAGGCTATTCAGCCACTGCCGATTATTTGTATTGTTTGTCAAATTATAATTGAAATGTATCAACACTCACAACATCCATGCCCGAGCTCGGATTTGAACCGAGGGTCCCTCCGACTACAATCGGCGCGCTAACTACTGTACCAAGTTGAGTGTTTTGTTGTAGAGGAGCAGCTCATAGTAGATAATTACCTGCCAATCCCATCAAACATACAGTAAAACCTTTCTAACCGTCAATCCGACGACCGTTTTCGCTTGACGTTGTCTTAAGTGATCCACTTTTCTTCAGCAGTCACCAACCGCTTCAGAAATGGGTAGATTTTTTTTGTGATTCGGCAGTGATTCGCAGATTGAAATCGGTCCACGAGATTTTTTTGCGTATGTTACGTCGAGCTTCCTTTTGTATCCAGCTTTATTAAAATAGTTTCAAACAGATTTTTGTGCAATCTTTAGCTCTTGGCCAACCGAAACGATGCTTACATACCGGTCGGACTTGACAATGTCCACGATTTTCTCGATATTTTCGATAATTGGTCTTCCAGTGCGTGGTACATCTTTGTCATCGAAATTACCAGAACGGAATCGACGAAATCAAAATTGCGCGTGATTGGCTGTTACAGTATTAGGACCATGAACACTATTGGCTTGTGTTTTCGCCTTTATCGAAGAAAAACTGCAAAATATAGCGTATTTTCTCTTGGCTAATGTCCATCTTTGACGCGAGCGCAAACAAAACTGAGTCAGCTAATCACAAAACTGTTAGAAAAGTTTTTTAGTACGAAATCTTATCTTTCTAGCTCCATCTAGTCAAATCTAATCTGACTTATACAACGCGAAATGCAGATAACTAAAGCCATCTATTGGAAAAACAATGGATTTCTTTTTACTACACCTTTTATAAGTAGGCTTTGCTTTAGCATTTGATACAATAGGTGATATTGATATTTTTCTATCAAATTCTATAAGTAACCACAAAGATTATAGGTAATTGTTGATGGACTAAAAGATGGCTAATATAACTATGATAGATAAGATATGAGGAACATATAATTAGCGACAGATTGTTGATGATTGATGACCGTCTGAGCGATAATAGATGGTTATAGCTCACTGATGATAGTTATGAGAGGAAATATCACATATGTGACAACTTATTAGCTATAAAAGGTTATAGGTTATTGATTATTAGTGATTTATAACAGATGGCAGCTCAAAAATGAATAATATGACAATGATAGGTCACATATAACGGATGATACATAACAGGTAATATATGTCAAGTAAGTAACTGTGAAATATTATAAAAGATGATAGATGACAGGTGACTAATATAGCAATGACATATGAGAAATGCCATATGATATATGATATATGACAGATTATAGGTATATGATAACTATTATGATAAGATACCACAAATATAACAATGACAGATACATAAAATATGACAGTTGATAGATGACAGATTATAAGTGACTGATAACCATTATGAAAACTGGCAGATATCCGACTACAGATAAATAATATGATAATGACAGAAGATACATGAGAAATAACAGATTATATATAATTGATTACAGTTGACATATAATATATTATAGGTGACTGCTGACTGTATGAGAGATGATAGACTACAAATGGCAAATGACAATAACAAATAGCACATGATATATAACAAGTGGCAGATGACAGATATGATGGCATGTATTATTTGTTATTGTGATAGATATCAGTTGACAAATGATAGGTGTTTGATAACTGTCATGACAGATGATAGACTACAAATGACTCACGTCATATAGGTAATGATCGATAATAGTGGATAGATGATAGATTATTGGCGGCTGATGAATGTTACAAGCAACGATTAATATAGGTCATTCATGGCAAGTTATAGATGACAATGACGAATAACAAATCACATATAACAGATGATCGATTCCATTTTGATAATAGAGAATAATATCACAAGATCAAGTGACACATGATGTATGACAGATGATAGATAACAGATAATAGATGATAGTTTATAGATAAATTGTGATGGTTATGATAGATGAGAAACCATAAATTACTAATGTGACAATATATTATCATGACATCTAACAAAAGATGATGACAGGTAATAGATTACAAATTGTAAATGACTGACGAGTGTTAATAGAGTTGACAGATTCCAGACCACAGATGACCAATATATCAATGGCAGTTAATACTTGAAATATAACACATTACAGGTAATAGTTTACATATGACAGGTTATAAATTAATGGTGACTGTTATGCAAGATGACAACATCCCCATGACAGATGACACATGATATATTGATAATAACAGATCACAGAATTCATGTGACCTGAAGCTAAACCACACATGATTCCATATGACAGATTTACTGTTTACAAATTTGTAAGTTCTTTAAAAACAAATTTATAGGATGTTTCTAAATGATTATCGTGGTTGGCAGCATTCAGATATAAAGTACCCATTTAGAGGAGTCTAGTTGCAATTGTACCATCTCGTGAGGATTATCTGAGCCCCAGATGCGCACATTATGAGTCGTCACATGAAAGTTTTCTATTCATTAGTTGCTATTTTGCTACTAGCCCCCTTTAGTGCACGCGCGTATCATCAAGCAGAACTGTTTGAGTTGCTCTTTCCTTTCATGTATTGATTATGATTTTAAGTTTTTCGCAATAAGTACTACAAAACGTTAAAATCCCGCTATTCATTTAGAAACACTCGATATTATTACAGATGACATGCGATAAATAACATTTTATGACAACTGTATTTGATAGATGTTATGTAGCAAGTGTAATTAATTTAAACTATTTAACATATAATAACAGACAGATGACAGTTTAAAATTAATAGTCGATTCGTTATAGTTGAATTCATACAGATAATAAATGACAGATTATAGATATGTTATGACAGATAAACGACCATAGTTAAATAATATGACAATGGTAGATAATAATGTTTATTGATGATGAATACAAAAATTCAGAATGATACGTTTGAAATACAAAATTGAATATCTATATCTAATTGGCATAAACAAATAGACCATGTTTGTACAAAAGTTAATTCAGCCTATTATTCAATATTACAATTAAGGTACACCTTAAGCAAAAATGCCATCATGCAAATTTATTACGATTGTGTCTATTCACATTTATCAAGAAATATTTTAATGTGGGGTAAAGCACCACAAAACAATGGGCTTTTCATTTTACAAAAAAAAGTATTGAGGCTTATATTTGATATACCCTGCTGAAAAACCTGTAAAAACTGTTTTATTCAAGAACGTATACTAACTTTACCTTCAATTTACATCTTTAAGACCTTATTATATGTCAAAAATAATTCAACAAAGTTTAAATTGTTAAATCATTCTTATGCTACTCGCCGAAAATCACTTTTGTGCATAAAATCTCATAAAAGTTCACTTTACAGCGATTCATTCGTTAATGTCGGAACAAAACTATTTAATAAGTTAAGTTCACAGTTCAGAAATTTGCCATTCTCTAAATTTAAAAAAAACAATTAAAAACTCATTTATTTAATTTTGCGTATTATTCAATAAATGAATACTTTAAAGAATGCAATTTATAATTTTAATTTATTCTAAGATTTAATTATTTAAGTTAATTACGTTCGAATCTGCCCTGTAATTAGCAATGTGTTATTTAATATGACGTAGCTATGCGAATAAATGACATTCTATTCTATTCTATTCTAATTAAATATATCAACACGAATCACTGAAGTGCAACTGATGCTTATCTTACTATAATACACATATAATATCATATCTATTCGGATCTGTAATATAAATTAACATTTAACAATCATGAATATGATTATAACGTTTAATTATTTCTGATGTTAATACATTTATGAATACACAGTGGAGTTTTGTTATTTAAAAATTCTGAGGTATATTTTGAAGGTGATGTATTGTTTTATAATTATTATTTTTCTGGGGACAAAATTGTAGATCCTTGGTCCCAAAAAAGCAAATCCTCTTTGGCTAAATGTAGTGTTCAATTTTGGCAGTAGTTATTTGTTTTTAATATTTCTGGTGTTACATATATTAGTTTTATGTTTAAGTAATTTTTTATTTTTATATTGATATAATATACCTTGCAGAAAAGATAGTTGCCTTACATTGAATATTTTAGATCTTATTAGAGCTTATCTGTCGCGTACATAAATGGTTTATTACAGATTATTTTTATTACTCTTTTAGAACAATATAAAGATTGTTGAGATGTATATTATAAAGTCCACCCCAAGTTACTATAATAGTATATTACATAACAAGAGGTGTAAGTCATATATTACGTACGAGTGGAAAAAGTTGCGCACGAGCCGTTAGGCGAGTGCAGTAATTCCACGAGTACGTAAGTGACTTACACCTCGAGTTGTGTACTATACTTTTTCTACTCCCATTAATTATAATTTGGAATACTTTGCAATATTGAGTTTATGTTTCACTATTAAAACACTTCGCAGCATCGAATACATGGCTCAAAGAGATGAAGGTTTGTATTTCTTACTTATTTCCCCAAAATAGGCTAATAACACATTTTCCGAAAAAGACTAAACACTATTCATACCCCAATCCATGAATTTACCGTAAACCACTTCATAACGCTCTTTAGATTTTTCCGGGAGAAGATCCGCTGCGGTATGTTCTGCTATTTGCCTAATTTCTGGTGGAGTTTCAACAATTTCTTCTGTGGAGTCACTTTCACTCATTTTAACAATGAATAATTAATAATAATTAAACCAAAATAACGTCAATGTAATATGTATTCAACAACGATAAATGTCAAATTCATTTGTCTAGGCTACTTGATTTGAGTTTCGTAATAATAATAGTTACGTAATATATTACGTGCTAGTATTTTCTTCATTACGTGCATGTATCATAATGCCATGGTTACTAATCAACAAACGATTGCGTTATTGCCTACTTACTACTATGGGAGTAGAAAAAATATATTATATGGGATTCAG
The DNA here is from genome assembly GCA_963969525.1 of Ontholestes murinus. Lineage (NCBI taxonomy): Eukaryota > Metazoa > Arthropoda > Insecta > Coleoptera > Staphylinidae > Ontholestes > Ontholestes murinus. The sequence continues at coordinate 90,143,329 of OZ018387.1, forward strand.
GCAAAGCGTGGTATTACACTTTCAAGCACTGTAAATCCAATATATTTGATAAAAACTTAAAGATATATGCTAGTGATTTTTTACAAGGCGGTCCATGTGTTTATTTAATTTCAAATTACTATCAAAATATAGACCTATATTCCATTACAAGAGTGAATATCGGAGCTGTCTGTGTAAGTTATTGAACTTAACATTGTTTTGCCAGACTTATTGATGTAGAAAGGTAGATAATGGTTTTTTTTCTATGTTAACTGTTATTTTTTTGTGATCAAATAACTCTTTTAGAGCTTTCATGTTTAATTGAATCTTTGTCTTAACTTCATCCCCAGAATTTCCATTGCATAATAACACAGTGTCATCGGCATATAACAGATTATAAATAACAGGTAATAGATAACAGATTATAGATGAATAACAGAAAACTTTTTTATTTTTTTACACAATACATCATTACACTTAGTTTGATAATAATTACTGTGTAATTGAAACTAGTCCCGAAGTATTGTGTAAAAAAATAAAAAAAGTAGTACAAAAAAGTTAAACGTTTTTCTGTTATTTATTGAAAATGTACTACGAAGTGAACGCCTCCAAAATTCAAGATTATAGATGAGTTATGAATGATAGTAGAGGTGGCAGATTCCAGAACCCAGATGACTAATATGACAATGACAGTTTATAATTAAAATATAACAGATTATAGGTAATATTTGACAGATGATAGCTAACAAATGACAGAATGTATATTACTGACGACTACAATTAAAGATGATATATGCCAGCCCACAGATTACTTATATTACCATGGCAATGATCTAGTATATGGGAGATAGCAACTGATAATGATAATGATATATTACAAGTAATAAATGGCAGATTACATGTGACTAATGACTGTTATGAGAGGTGTCAGACCACAATATGATAATGACATATAACCCATGACAGATGATAGATGAACAACGGCTGAGATGAGAGATGATAGCTGCTAGACCACACGTTGACGATATTATTTATTTATTTACTGACGTCAAACATTTTGCAAAGATAAATTACAAACATATATTAGGTACATTTAGACAAATAACTAAGACAAACAAATAAAATATATAGGGTCATATTTGAGTTTAGCAAAAATGAATTAATCAAATTAAGTTTATCACAATATTTGTTTACAGTATTACAAATTCTTACTAATGAGCTATACATAAGATATGACGTGCGACCAAATGTGACATGTAATAATTGAGACTGCCCTGTTGTATATGCTGGAACATTTAGTGCAAAACATTCTAAACACTCGGAATTAATTAAATTATTGAGTATTTTATATGAAAAACAAACATTATAAAATTCCCGTCTTTTCAATAAACCTGATAAGTTGACAAATAATCTAAAATTTGTTTAAATTCAAAATTAGATTTTGAGAATATAATTTGTGTCTCAAATATTTTAGAAATTTTATTTGTACATGTTACAACCTGTCTATATAGCAGTTAAATTGCGTTGAACAAATCACATTAGAATATTCAAGTACAGACCGAACTAAAGATGTAAATAGTTAGACTTTGTACATTGTTTAAATTTTTAGTAGTACTTTTTCTGTAAATTTCCAGATCTCTAACTATCTCTACATATTCTATAATTTTATTATTTAAGTGGTAAACAAGTTTATTTTTATTATTATATACGACTGAATAACATTATATTACATTTGTTTAAATTAAGGGTAATATCGATCTTAACATACCAATTGCTTATTCGTAAAATAACTGATTGTAATATCGCTGCATCATTGTCTGAAGAAACTCGGCTGTACAGTTTCAAATCATCCGCAAAGAGTAATATCTGAGATTTTATTCCAACGTGTATATCATTTATGTATATATTGAAGAGAAGAGAGTTCTAGTGGGATCCCTGTGGGACCCCAGATGTAGCGTGAACAATGTCAGATAAGAACGTATTTACACGGACTTGCTGAGTACGGTTGGTTAAATATGAAGATAGCCATTTAAGAATAGGTCCAGAAATACTACCCTTCTTCAGTTTATCAAACAGAAGATTATTATTGACTTTATCACAAGCCTTACTGAAGTCTATGTAATATAGTTACTATATGAGAAGAGATTGGTTTCTGCAGAATGTCCAATCGTAAATCCATGTTGTTGAGGGATAATAATATTTTTGAAGGTGTTATGATAAATATTTAACAATACGTGCATCAAACAACTTTGGAATCGCTGACAGAATGCATATCGGTCAGTAATTTTTACATCATTTTTATGACCTAATTTGAAAATGGGTTGTACATAAGATGATTTCTAAATAACGGGAAAATTACCCTAAGCCAACGACATAATAAAAAATTAAATAATTTATATAAAGGAATATAAAACGTATAATAACGCAAATTAAGCAACTGTGGGGGGATTTGGTCAGGACCAATACAGCCCTTGACATCAAGATTTTACAATGTTGTCTGAACATCAGGTGGGGTAAGGTTTATTTCAGAGAAATTAATACTAGATTCCAATTCCATATCGTACTTGAAGTACCTTATAAGTACAATGAATTCTAAATTATATATAAAAATTTAAAAACAACAGATAACAGATGATAAATAACAACAGATGTTAGATTGATAGCGAATAATAGATGGCAGATGACAGCGAATAGATAACACGCAATAAGTGGCAGAAAAGAGACAACACATAACAGATAATAAGTTACTGGTTACCAATTATAGGTTTAAAGTGATAATTTACATGCTATAAGAGAGATGGATTTCTATACTTTGAGTAAAAGAATAAAATTATATGCTGCAACTTTATCAGTTGATAATTAAAAATATACTTTGTTAATATCACACACGTGGGTTTTATTTATCGTCTGATAAAGTTCCGTATTATATAAATTTAAAATTGGACGTCAAAACGAATAAAACTATTTCGTATCTGTTAATTCCTATCAATAATTAAATATTTTAAACAAATATTTGCACTATATAAAGTAATAATTAATGATGATTTATTCATTTTAACATTCTTTTGATTTATAAAGTTCTATGTTGTTTCTGCTTAAATGCAATATTGTATTGTGGTATTGTAACCACGCATAACTGGTGATAGTGCACTTGTGCCTTTGATAACAGTTTACGGAAGCGATAAAAATAATTTGAAAAACAATAACGTTTCAAAAGCCACCGTAGAACTAATTATAACGTTATTTACTAATTGATTTTCCAACCTTCACAATTAATTAATTTCAATAATAGAATAAGTAAGAAACGATTTACTAATTATTGCAGTTTACTTGTACATCAAGTGATGAAAGAAAATGGTGGTGTATTATCTACGCATTTTGTAGAAAACCTACGTTTTGTCCAAAAAAATTATTCTCCATAAAAATCAATTTTGTGAACCCTCTACACAATCCTTCCAATACAGTACTGTACCAAAAAGGGTTTAACATCAAACCAAACATCCTTCCACAACCATTTATGAATTTATAACATCTTTTTATGAATCATCTATATCTTCATCAACATAATCATCAACGGACAACTGACAAAGACTGGCAGAAAGACCATGGCTCGATAGCCGTAAAATCAATTACAATTAATATTGTAAATCCCTCTGTAACAAATAATAATAAATACAGATGTTTGTCTCTCTCAATTTTGTGATATAATTAAGACATTAATTTATTTAACTCGTTTGTTTATTTTTTTAGTCTAAATAATTATTGATGATTTATAAAACGTTTTGTATTTTTAAATTATTACTGTTGATATGAATTAAAATAGTGTTTTAAATGAATTTTTTATGCTGTTAACTTTTATTTCATTATACGTCATTACTCACAAAGAAAACACTTTTAAACTTTATATATTAAGTTACTATAGTTTCGACAATTTTAACTTGTCATTTTCAAATTACTTATACAAACAGTTTAAACATGTTTTATTTTTTATGAATGTGTAGGGTGAGTGGGTCTCTACTATCTCACCCTCTAATAATTATCATATAAATATCTTAAGAGAACGTTTTTATAGAAAAATAGAGTGCAATAAAGATCCAGTTTACAATTATAAACCTGCCTATAACATTTTTTTGTACATTTCGAGTGTATATTTTATTTTAATGATTGTTGAGTTACGTGAATATGTACTATACTATAAATGAAAGATTGAGTATCCTTTCTTCAGAAGTTTAGCATTGAAAATGGCCACAACGTGACCGAAATGTGCATTTGCAATCAATAAATTTTGTCAAGAAAGGAGACTCAATCTTTCTTTTATGGTGTATATTTTATGTTTGTGAATAATCTATTGAAAAGAATCAATGATCAAATTTAATGCTAAACATTTTATTCATTCATTTGACTGTGATTAATAAAATATTGAAAAATCATGCATAATAATAATTTACCCAAATTTAATTTATTTAAAATTCACTATTAAATCCAATAATCAATAGTGAAAACACATCGTTACCTTAAAACTGCAAAACTGCTAATATTTATCTTTACCTTTATTATTGGCATGTATGTGATGACCTTTCAAAAGACAAATATTGTAAATAAACTTATGTAATTTAGCAATGTAGGAGATGCAAATTAAATAATGCAGTAATAGTATGGGTGATTATTTACGATGCAGGTAATGTGAATTTGTTAAAATTATCCTTGAATGCACTTCATAAATAAAAAGGGGAAAAATAATGCCATTATGACGTTTCATATGCGCATATATTTATTGCAATTATTAGTATTTCCAAGAATACTGATGTATTTTTAGAATTCATGCATGTTAAGATGATTTAATTATATATAATGTTTAATTAATAGCAAATTATGTAAATACTTGAATATTTATTCTATATAACGTTGCTAAATTTACTATATCAATATGTTTATAAATTTGTATTATTCTTTCGGTATTAAAAATAGTTCATAATTAAATCTAAATAAATTAAAAATACATATTATTGAATTTAGACTGGAAAAAAGATTTAATTTCTTACTTTAAGATATCATGCCTTCATTTTTAGAATTGATTGTTTAGACAAATACTTTTAATTTTTCATAATTGGAATTGAATAGAACTATCATTTATCGAAAGGAATGATTTTTGTTGTAATTGTCCATCATTATCTTAAAAATAACAACAGTTTATTATTTACTTCACTTGTTTACTAATTCTTAGATGTACATTTCATTCACAAGATGAACATTATCAATAACAAATGATTAATTAATAGTGTAATAGTGTTCAACATCTTGATTAATTATTTTATTATTTTTATTTTAACTAGAGTTCTAGTTTGTAATGAGTAACTTTCAAAATATATTGTGGTGATAAGACAAACTGTTTATGTCTTAATTTCAAACTATAAACATAAATCGGGAGTCAGCTAGGGACAAATAATAGTTAATTGAGATAGGTCAGGAGTACGCTAGCATAATGAATTATTTATTAGCCTAGGTCATGAGTACGTAAGGGCAAATATATTAAATAATTAAATAAAGTAGGTCAAGGTAAATACTAACCCGATTTAAATTGTATAGTAAGAAAAGTACTTTGGGACATTCAAAAATTTATTGAGATAAGTCAAGAATACGCTAGAATAATTAATAATTTATTATGAAAGGCCATGAGTATCCTGAACTGGTATTTTTTTTTTGGAATAGGGTAGGCATATGCTATTCTATTTTAACAAAGATGCTTTTTAAAAGAGTGATTATATTTTATTAATAAAAGGTATTATAGCGAGCACCCGCCAACCTCACATTTGCAGTATAGTAACCCTCTATAGGCTAGTATTTATATCTTTCAGGTCACATTGTAATTTAACGTCATTTTACCAAATACTTATAGCGTTTTTCATGAGATGGCGCATAAATCTTAATTCTATAACGTTATTAGGTAACTAATATCAATATTTATGACCATTGCTAGGCTCATTAACCTGAAATAATAAAGTAAATGCTGTGCAAAGTGTCTACAGTAACAATAAGCGAAATCATTTGATCGAATTGTTATTATTTGTACAAAAAAAAGAAATGTTTTACAACCCTCTAAGAAAATTCTCATAAAATTTAATTAAAGATACGGGAAAAGTTCGAAAAACCTACAAAATAACTTGCATTTTTTCTGCAATTCTTAAAAATTGAATAAAAATTCTGGAATGTTAAAGAAATCTACAAAAAAAACATCAGAAAAATTCTTGAACCCTCTAAAAAATTCTCGAAACATTAAATTAAATTATTGAAAGTCGGCGGAACGTTTTAAATGTACTGAAAAGTTCTAAATATCTACGAAACAAGTTGAGAAAAATATTCTTGAAGAAAATTATTAAAAAATACTGGAAACTACAAAAAATGAAGAAAATTTTAGAACTATCAAAAAATTTAATAAAAGTTACTGCAAATTTCTAAAAATCTACAAATAAAGTTGTGGAAAACTCTTGAAAATGGAATAAAAGTAACTAAAAAGTTTTAAAAATCTCAAAGATTATTAAGAAAAATTCAAGAACTCTCTAGGATAATTCTTCAAAAATGTAATGAAAGTGGCCGAGAAATTCTACAAATCTACAAAAAATCTGAAAAGGTTTTTTAAATTTGGTGAAGTAAGACACTTGTTATGTTCCATAGATTTATAAAGTTTTTTAACTATAAGAAAATTCTTGAAGAATGGAATGCAAGATACTAATGAAAGTTCTAGAAATCATACAAACAATATTGATAAAAATTCAAGGACACCCTAGAGAAAAGTGTGATGAAAGTGAATGAAAATTATAGAAGCTTATAAGAAAATTCTTAAAAATGGAATAAAAGTTACTGGAACGTCCTAGAAATCTATAAAAAAACAAACTGAAAAAAATTCTAGAACTCTCTAGGAAAACTCCTGATAAACTGAATGAAACTTTCTAAAATTTTTTAGAAATCTACAAAATTCAAGAACCCTTTAGAAAAGTTTTTCAAAAATGTGATTATAGTTGCTGAAAAGTTTTTGAAATCTACAAAAGAATATCGGGGAAAATTCTAGAGGCTCATAGGAAAATTCTTGAATATGGAATTAAAAAAAGGTTCTACAAACCAACAAAAATAACTTAAAAAAAAGTCCTTAAGAAAATTCTTGCAAAACTGAATTAAACTTTTTGGAAAATTCTAGAAATATACAAAAAAACAGGAAAATTTTTGAACTGTTAAAATTTAATTAATAAAACTTACTAAACATATCTAAAAACTACAAAAAATTAAGGAAAATTCTAGGGGTATATAAGGAAATTAAAAAAAAATGTAATGAAAGATACTCGAAAGTTTTACAAAAAAAAACTGAAGAAAAGTCTAGAACTCTTTAAGAAAATATATAAAACATTGAATTAAACTTTCTAAAAAATTCTAGATATCTAGAAAATTTAAGAATGTCTTAGAAAAATTCTTCCAAAATGCGATGAAAGTTACTGAAAAACAAACTGAAAAAATTCTAGAACTCTCTAGGAAAATTCCTGATAAACTGAATGAAACTTTCTAAAAAATGTTTGAAATCTACAAAATTTAAGAACCCTTTAGAAAAGTTTTTCAAAAATGTGAAGATAGTTGCTGAAAAGTTTTTGAAAGCTACAAAAAAAATATCGAGGAAAATTCTAAAGGCCCATAAGAAAATTCTTTGAAAATAGAATTGAAAAAAGGTTCTACAAACCAACAAAAATAACTAAAAAAAGTCCTTAAGAAAATTCTTGCAAAACTGAATTAAACTTTCTGGAAAATTCTAGAAATCTACAAAAATAAACAGGAAATTTAATAAAATAAAACTCACTAAAAATATCTAAAAACTACATAAAATTTAAGGAAAATTCTAGGGGAACATAAGGAAATTTAAAAAAAATGGAATGAAAGATACTCGAAAGTTTTACAAAAAAAATCTGAAGAAAATTCTAGAACTCTTTAACAAATTATCTAAAATATTGAATTAAACTTTCTAAAAATTCTAGTTATCTACAAAATTCAAGAATGTCTTAGAAAACTTCTTCATAAATGCGATGAAAGTTGCTGAAAAAAAAACTAAAAAAAATCTAGAACTCTATAGGAAAATTTCTGATAAACTGAATGAAACTTTCTGAAAAATTTTAGAAATCTACAAAATTCAAGAACTCTTTAGAAATGTTTTTCAAAAATGTGATGATAGTTGCTGAAAAGATTTTGAAATCTACAAAAAAATATCGAGGAACATTCTAGAGACCCATAAGAAAATTCTTGAAAAATGGAATTAAAAAAGGTTTTACATTTACAAACCAACAAAAATAATTTAAAAAAAGTCCTTAAGAAAATTCTTGAAAAACTGAATTAAACTTTCTGGAAAATTCTAAAAATCTACAAAAATAAACAGGAAAATTTTTGTACTGTTAAAATTTAATAAAACTTACTAAAAATATCTAAAAACTACAAAAAAATTATGGAAAATTCTAGGGGCACATAAGGAAATTAAAAAAAGAATGGAATGGAAGATACTCGAAAGTTTTATAAAAAAAAACTGAAGAAAATTCTAGAACTCAACAAATTATCTCAAAATATTGAATTAAACTTTCTAAAAATTGTAGATATCTACAAAATTCAAGAATGCTTTAGAAAAATTCTTCCAAAATGCGATGAAAGTTACTGAGAAACAAACTAAAAAAAAAATTCTAGAACTCTCTAGGAAAATTTCTGATAAACTGAATGAAACTTCTGAAAAATTTTAGAAATCTACAAAATTGAAGAACCTTTTAGAAAAGTTTTTCAAAAATGTGATGATAGTTGCTGAAGAGTTTTTGAAATCTACAAAAAATATAGGGGAAAATTCTAGAGGCTCATAGGAAAATTCTTGAAAAATGGAATTAAAAAAAGGTTCTACAAACCAACAAAAATAACTAAAGAAAATTCTTGCAAAACTGAATTAAACTTTTTGGAAAATTCTAGAAATCCACAAAAAATACAGGAAATCTAATAAAACTCACTAAAAATATCTAAAAACTACATAAAATTTAAGGAAAATTCTAGGGGAACATAAGGAAATTTAAAAAAAATGGAATGAAAGATACTCGAAAGTTTTACAAAAAAAAAACTGAAGAAAATTCTAGAACTCTTTAAAAATTATCTGAAATTTTGAATTAAACTTTCTAAAAATTCTAGATATCTACAAAATTCAAGAACGCTTTAGAAAATTTCTTCATAAATGCGATGAAAGTTACTGAAAAACAAACTGAAAAAAATTCTAGAACTCTCTAGGTAAATTCCTGATAAACTGAATGAAACATTCTAAAAATTTTTAGAAATCTACAAAATTTAAGAACCCTTTAGAAAAGTTTTTCAAAAATGTGAAGATAGTTGCTGAAAAGTTTTTGAAAGCTACAAAAAAAATATCGGGGATAATTCTAGAGGCCCATAAGAAAATTCTTGAAAAATGGAATTAAAAAAAGGTTCTTCAAACGAACAAAATAACTAAAAAAAAAATTTAAGAAAATTCTTGAAAAATTGAATTAAACTTTCTAGAAAATTCTAGAAATCTACAAAAATACAGGAAATTTAATAAAACTTACTAAAAATATCTAAAAACTACAAAAAAATTATGGAAAATTCTAGGGACACATGAGGAAATTAAAAAAAGAATGGAATGAAAGATACTCGAAAGTTTTACAAAAAAAAAACTGAAGAAAATTCTAAATTTTTAAAAATTCTAGATATCTACAAAATTCAAGAAAGCTTTAGAAATTTTTTTCAAAAATGCTATGAATGTTATTGAGAAGTTCTAGAAATTTACAAAAATATTGATTACTTCTAGAGACCCACAAGAAAATTCATGAAAAATGGATTTAAAAAATAAGTTTTACAAACCTACAAAAAAATTGAAGAAAATTCTAGAAGTCTCTAAGGAAATTCCCGAAAAACTGAATGAAACTATCTCAGAAATTATATAGAAATCTACAATAAAAATCAGAAAAATTCTTGAACTTATAATATGTAATAAAAGTGACCAAAAAGATCGAAAAATCTACAAAAAATATTAGGGAAAATAATAGAAGCACATAAGTAAATTCTTAAAAAATGGAAGGAAAGTTACTGGAAACGTCTAAAAATCTCCTCTAAGTAAATTCCTGAAAAACTGAATGAAACTTTCTTGGAAATTTTAGAAATCTACAAAAAAAGAATCAGAAAAATTCTTGAACTCAAAAAATGTAAAAAAAGTGATCAAAAAGATCTAAAAATCTACAAAAAATAAGGAAAATTAAAATTCAATCTATAAAAAACTGAAGAAAATTCCAGAACTTTCTAGAAAAAATCCTAAAAACTGATTGATTGACGCTTTCTAAAAAAATTCTAGATATATACAAAATTCAAGAATCCTTTAGAAAATTTCTGCAAAAATCTGATGAGTTCTTGAAGTATTAAAAAAAAATATAGAGACCACTAAGAAAATTCTTGAAAAATGGAATGAAGGAAAGTTTTACAAACCTACAAAAAAAATGAAGAAAATTCTAGAAGTCTAAGAAAATTCCTGAAGAATTCTAGAAATCTACAAGCAATTTTTTTTAAATTTAAAACAAAACTTCGGACCACAGCGGCTTAAAAAGTAAAGAAATAAAATTGCTAAAAACTGTTTTAATCATTCGTTTTTCATATAAATATATATCAACATTAAATAACAAAAAAAAATTAAATTTGTGTAACATCAATATAAATTTAACAGTAATGTCTATTATTTATTATTAATTCCTTGTAAAGGTCATCACTTTCATTGTCGCTTCGAATCGATTCGTACAACTAAAAGTGGTCGCGAATATTAGTATTCAAATATGTTTCTAGTCCTTGAGTAGAACTATTCGAGTTCCATGCGGTGTGTGCATTCCAAATAGAAGCATCATGGGAACGTACAGAGATAAGCCGATTTGAAAGGCAGATCCTGATAGCGATGGACGGAATGTGATCGGAATCAATACGTACTATGCATGATGGTCACACCTACGAAATTATCATATTTGATTAGGTGCGGTGTGATACTAGCGGTACCATTATTATTGCACAATTCGATTAAAGGAAAAAAATATACGATTATAGATGGTAAAACATATTTCAAATTGTAACGGCATTGTCGATAATATGATTATCATGCGCAAATTTTATTTAATCTCTTATTCGTACTTTTTTTATACAGGGGGTTAAATTTATATTGAATTCTCTGATGATTACTAAATTTGCATCACAACACAATTTTTAGTAGTATTCACAAACGATACTAGTGTAAAAACGACCAAATGTAACAAGTGTAAGCAAAAAGTGACAAATGCAAAACAGTGTAGTGGGTGTAACAAGGGCTACTATCGATTGTGCTTGGATTTACACCTCTGTGCAAGCCACAAAGGTCCAGCAGCGTAAGTGAGGTTAACATAGTAGCTGTTGACGAAGATGTGGATTTGGAAACAAATTCCACGTTAAATTTAAAAATTCCACATCTCTCACAAATAATTAAGCAGTTGGAAGACATGAATCGTTAATAATAACAAATACTTATTAGATCGCTTGAACAAAACCGAAAACAATGAAGAAATCTGCAAGTACACTAAAACTAAACTTGTAAATCAAACTAATAGTTCTGCAAGTGGTAAAAAGATGAACCCAGTATTCACTTTAAAAGAAAATTCTAACAACGAATTAAAGCGTCAGAAAAATGCAGCACTGCCCACCATATCAAACACTAAACAAAAAATAATCACCACCGATCGAAATTCTCCGCGAGTTAATGACAATAAAAACAATGAATTAGTATCCCAAAATCAGGTTGATAAAATTTATGAATGGACAACTGTTCATTCGAAGGAGCGAAGTAATTATGGGAACGGGAACTAATGACAAATTACTAGCTGTTCCAAGATTAGCATATTATTTCTTAGGACGTGCAAATCCAAACACGACAGAGAAAGATGTGGAAAATTATATCCGAAATAATATTTGTGCAAATGGATATTTAAAAGTAACAAAACTCGCTTTTCGGAATGAAAGAGAAACGGCATTTAAAATTGAATATGAAAAAAAATTCGAAGAGAAATTTACTGATGGAAGCAATTGGCCAAGTAATCTAAAAATTAAAAAAAAGTATTCTTTTTTTACGGAACGCAAGAAAACACAAATACAAATTTAATAACTAGCAATAAAAGTGAAAATATATGTCTATAATTCACTGTAATGTAAGATCACTAAATAATAGTACGCTTAATATCAGCGAAATGCTACACAGTCATGAGGAGTGTCGACTGTTAGCTGTTACCGAACATTGGCAAACCGAGAACAATTTAAAGAAAACTTCAATCCAAAATTTCAAATTAGTAACGTCGTATTCCAGACCAGTTCCCTACCGTCGTACTACCGCATATGGAGGAGCTGCTATTTTTGCACGGACCGGATTTCAATGCAAGGAAAGATTGGACATATGTAATATGGCTACGTGCGGATCCTTTAAATGTGTGGCGGTGGAATGATCTAACAAATATGTGGGTGTAGTAGTGTATCGTGCTCCTGGTAAAAACACTATTTGTCAGTTTTTAAGTAAATTCGAAAGACTGCTAGATAAACTATTCTTAGAAAATGTTACGTACATTATCGCGGGTGACTTTAATATCGATTTAGATAGTAAAACCCATGATTCCATTAAGTTTCGTAGCTTAATAAATTCTTACAACGCAACAACAACCATACAAGAATCAACACGTATAACACAAAATTCTCAAACAAGAATCGACATTATTATAACTAATATGGGAGGTAATTATAAAGCATGTGTATTTGATACACATATTTCTGATCATCTTGCTCAAAAAATATCTTGGTTGACCAAGTCGGACGGTATTGAAAATGTTAATAATGTGAAAAGGCGTAATTGGTCTACAAGTAATATTAATACATTTGTACAATATTTAAGTTCATACACAAACTGGAGTAATATTTTTTTAAATAATGTTGATCAAGCTTGGGCAAATTTTATGAACCTTATTAATGTTGCATTGAATGGGTCCTGTCCAAAAGTTAGCTTTCATAATAAACGTAAATATTCTAAAGGTAAACATAATCCCGATATAGTAAGTACAAAAGCACTCTTAGATTATTTATCTATAGTTAAAAATTTTCATGTCGAAGCAAGTACACTATATGCGAAAGTAAAAAAGGAATATGACATATTACTATGTCAGCAAAAGAAAAATGAACTTTCAAACCAAATAGTGTTAAGTGACAACAAAACTAAAACATCATGAGCCATAATTAATGAACTTACGGGAAAATCAAATAAATCCGACAAGCTTTTAAATTTGCAAGGTATGGAAGACGAATTGAACAAATATTTTAACGAGGCTGCCATATTGGAAGCAAATAAAATACCGTATAGACCGATTAATTGCAATATAAAAAATCAAAAACATACTATTTTTTGAAACCAGTAACATCGTCGGAAGTTTTCAATATAATACATGCTTTAAAAAATTAAACATCATCGGGATATGATGAAATCATTACAAAATTAGTTAAGGCGGCTGTAAATGAGCTTATAGGCCCACTAACTTATCTAATAAATCTAAGTTTGGAAAATGGAATATTTCCAGACTGTCTAAAAATGGGAATCATAACTCCAATTTTTAAAAAAGGTGATCCAGCTAAGTTTATTAATTTTAGGCCAGTCACATTACTATCAGTTTTTTCCAAAATTATAGAAAAAGTTATAGCAGAGCGAATATTAGTTTACTTCAAAAAAAAACCTCTTAGATATAGCACAAAATGGATTTATTAAAAGTAAGTCCACAAACACAGCAATTTATGATTATGTGACAGAAATTACAAACAACTTGGAGAATTCAGACTTGCCTATGGGAATTTTTCTCGATATTTCCAAAGCTTTTGACACAATGAGTCATGAAGTATTATTATATAAACTGGAATTTTATGGTATATGAGGAGTTTGTTACAATTTAATTAAATCATGCCTGAAAAATAGATACCATCAAGTAAAAGTCAATGAAAATATTTCTAAACCATGTGTTATTAATATTGGGGTACCACAAGGTAGCGTATTGGGGCCAATATTATTTGTCATTTATGTTAATGATTTTCCTAAAATCATTAGAGACAACAATAGTCTGGTAACAACATATGCTGATGATACTAGTATTCTCGTGTCAAATTCTAATGAGAGAGAATTAGTTCAACATGCAAGCCACATATTTAGACTCACTCAAGACTGGATGATGCAAAATTAATTAATATTGAACAAATTAAAAACTAATATCTTACTATTCAAGACAAGAATCAAACCAAATAATATGAATGCAATAAATTTAGCTGGAGAGGAATTTACAATTCAATTAACAACTAACTTTCTAGGAATGGTAATAGATAATAAACTTCATTGACGATGGAGGCTTCTACTTCGTTATACATTTTAATCACAAATTAAACACAATAATTACTTTGTTTTGTATAACAGTTATACAAAACAAAGTAATTATTGTGTTTAATTTAAGATAATAAACTTAACTGGAATCATCATTGTGAAAATGTATTAACTAAATTAAACACGGTCTGCTATATTTTGCGAGTCTTAAAGAAAGTACTTGATTTTAAAACACTGCTCATGGTCTATCAGTCAAATTTTGAATCCCTGATAAGGTATGGGTTAATACATTATGGCAGCTCGACTTCTGCACACCAGATATTTATTTGTCAAAAGCGTGCCGTACGAATACTATTTAACTTGAAGCAAACAGATAGCTGTCGGGGAAAATTTAGGGCAGTCGGCGTACTTACTTTCTGGAGTTTGTATATTTTTGAAATTTTAATGTTTAATTTTAAGTATAAAAACAAATTTGAATCCTATGGAGCATGTCATGAGTATGATACAAGAAATACACATCAATATATGTATCCTATGCATAGACTTACTCTTTTTGAGAAATCACAGTGTTACGCTGCATTGAAAATGTTCAATAAATTGCCGAAGCATTTGCAAAATATCGATGAAGTAAAAATATTTAAGAAACATTTACGAAATGTTTTGTTAAATAAAGAATTCTACTCAGTTGATGAATACTTAAAACAACAGAATGATAAAATATATATTATCCTATTGTGTATTAATTATTTTTTACTCTTTTCCTTTTCTCATTATTGTTATTATTATTATTATTATTATTTTTTTTCTGTTATCATTAATTTTTTTCTATTATCTTTATTATTGTGCATTTTTAGTCGAGGTATCGAATTAGTGATTAGATATTATATGTTAATTTAAATGTATTATGTAGTCTCTATTTTCGAATTAAAAAGAATTATTATTATTAACCACTACACATGACTGGCTAACAGGGTTATTACAACAAAGGCATCTGCCAACAAACTATTTAGCACTCTTTTTAATATTTCGACAAGTGTTGCAGACAACGTCTTACTACCAACTAGTATTCACCACTCTGCTTATTGTTTATCATACCCTTTTGAACCGACACGAGTGTATGATTCATTTGATAAGCTATATTTGTTTAAGAATGCTAACTACAACATGATTAATATGTATTTTAATTCTATTGATTGGAGCTTTATTGAATCATTTAATGACGTAGATGCAATAGTAAACCATTTTTATGATATTCTGTACTTTGCAATTGAAAATTTTGTTCCTTTTAAATATGTTCCTTGTAACCCCCGCAGTTATCCAAGATGGATGTCTAAGGAGTTGATCTCAATGATCCGAAGAAAGAAAAGAGCTCATTTAACTTATAAACAAAAATGTTCTTACACAAATTATTGTGAATTTTCCCTACTTAGAGAAGAGTGCAATAAACTTGCTAAAGGTTGTTATAGCGATTATATACGGAGGGTAGAAGCTCGTTTAAAATCTGATTCTAAATTCTTTTGGCAATATGCCAAAGATTACAAAAATGAAAATGTTTATCCTACTGAAATCGAATATAACGGTATTAGTGCAGACGATGACTTAAATATTGCTAATTTATTTTCTGATTATTTTTCAACAGTTTATACTACCTCAACTAATTCTTCGCCTAATTCTAATTTTTCAAATTCTAAATCAGGTTTGAGTAATCAAAGCAGTAAAATAATTATAACCCTACAAGATGTATTTAATGCCATCAGTAGTCTTAAGCCAACACATTCTTACGGTCCTGATAAAATATCAAATTTTTTTCTACAAAGTTGTTGTTTGTCGCCCAATTTATCATATTTTTAATAAATCACTCATTCTTTGTTCATTTCCATCAATATGGAAGGCTAGTTTTATTATTCCAATTTTTAAATCTGGCTCAAGAAACCTTGCTCAGAATTATAGAGGCGTTTGCATACAATCATGCATACCCAAAATATTTGATAAATTAATATCCATACAACTGGCTTGGTTCTCAAAACAGATTATATCTAGCAAGCAGCATGGATTTGTAAACGGCCGTTCCACTGTATCAAATTTAATGGAATATAAACAATTTCTATCGGAAGCTCTTGATGAACGTTGTCAAGTTGATACCATATACACCGATTTCACGAAAGCCTTTGATAGGATTGATATTACTTTATTATTAAATAAGTTATGTTCAATGGGTTTTTCTTCAAATATGGTACGTTGGTTTTCTTCTTATCTAAATAACCGCATACAGTTTGTAAAAATTAAAAATTCAATTTCTAAACCAATTAAAGTCTCATCCGGTGTACCTCAGGGGTCCCATTGTGGACCGATTTTATTTATATTATTTATTAACGACATACGAGAGGTTATTATTAATTGTCATTTTTTACTATTTGCCGATGACTTAAAGTTATTTAAAGTAATACGCAATGCAAGTGATTGTCTTGATGTTCAAGCAGATCTTACCCGTTTGAATGACTGGTGTAACGATAATCATTTATTCTTAAACACATCTAAATGTTCCTCAATGTCGTTGACTAGGTGTAAAAACGTTCACAATCATACATACAATATTAATTCCAAAGATCTTGTTAAAGTTGATACCATAAAAGATTTGGGGGTTTTATTTGATTCGAAAGTTTTATTCAATTCTCACATTTCTAACATTGTTAAAAAAGCATTAAGGCTATGGGGTTTTGTCTGGCAGATTGGCAAAAATTTAGATAATGATTGCCTTAAAACTCTGTACTGCGCACTTGTCAGATCGCACCTTGAATATGCTTCCCCAATTTGGACACCGTATACTTCAACCAATGTGGAGCTTCTTGAACGTGTACAGAAGAAATTTCTGAGGTGTATGGAATTTAAATCTGGACTTCAACACCTACCTGGAGAATATTCATCTATAATGAATCAGCTCAATTTAAAATCGCTACAGGATCGGAGGACCAATGCTGACCTTTGTTTACTGTACAAAATTATTAATGGATATATCGACGCTCCCTATTTATTAAGTTTAATATCTATCCGCATACCTTGCAAAAATACACGTTCTCGCTCTATATTTCATATCAACACTCATAGAACACTTTCGAGCACTATGAATTCAATGTCACGTTTGCTGATAATTGGAAATGAATTCAATGACCATACATGGTTTAACCTTTTCGATTTATCCATTAATTCTTTTAAGTTGAATTTAAAAAATAGTCGTTAGATTGTAAGAGTACATATTTGATTTTTATTTTTTAATTTTGTCTTTGTTTTTGGAAATGATGGTTTCCTTATTACTGTTTATTTTCTTTCTTGGCGTATTTGTTGTCTAATATGTTTTATATTATATTTCATTTTTAATTTTATATTTAATATATACTAAGATACTTATACTGTATTATTTATGTGAAAAAAGGCGTAGCCGTAAATAAATGAATTGTTATTATTATTATTATTATTATTATTTCAAGGTATGGCCTTCATGCAGCAACAAACAAATGTGCAGATGTACGTACGTCTTTTAACGTTTTGAAACCATGATGTTTTATGTGACTGAGACATTTTTTTTGCCTCTGACTGTTTTACTCCTTTTGAACTCCTGTATCTTTTAAGAAGTCCAGGAGTTTCTGCCAGGGGATATTCCTTAGCTGTTCCCTTGCTGCCCCTTGTTTAGCCAGCAAGTCGGCCCCCAAGCGTCCAATAATTTTTTGGTCCTTGGGTATCCAAGGAATACTAGCTGTGTTTTTCTTGTTATTGCCAGATTTTCCGAGGACTGAGACATAAAACATTATGGTTTCAATCGAGTTTTCGAAACGAGCTTCAGATTGGCACTCTAAAGTCTCATGGCAGGGACTTTTGCCTGCACTACATTAGACTTCTGAAATTATGACGTAACACATTAAATTTGTAAACAAACTACCGAATTTCATTCATCTATGGAGGAAAGGTTTTAGTTGGTATGTCCTCGCTGTCCGTTCGTAAGCCTATAGATATATTTGATTAACGTAAATAAACTTAAATGGCTATTCGAAAAAATTGAATGCTAGTTGGATTATTTAAATAGTCTAAGATAATCATTGAATGGGTTTATGTTTTTGAACAACCTTCAATGATCATTGAAAGACCTTAAAAGATCGTTAGATGATCTTGAATACATTTTTATGATGACCTTAAATAACCTTGATTGTCCTTCATTCGATAAATTTGAATGATAGTTTTACGACGTGTTATTGACAAGGAAAGGAATATTAATGTAATTAAATCATTAATTTTTGCAGTTAGAAACAAAACAAAAACAACCCAGAAATGTAAACTTTACTCATAATTAACACATTTTTGTTACACTTATGAAACAATTGCTGCAATTAAGGGAGACATATAGTTTTAATGTCGTTAAAATCATAATAATTAAGAAAATCCTGAAATTGTGTGATAATCAAATATTTTTTTCGAATTTGCTTAAATCTTGGGTCATTTTCAAGAGAAAAAGTATATACAAAATATTTGATGTATATTTTGGCGAAACAGCTTCTAATGATTTTAGAAAAGTACCTTTTGCAATGTTTTTCTCAAGAGATAAATATTTTCATCAAAAATTAAAACTATCTATTAAACCAAATAACAAAATCAACGAAATATTTTTTTGATCCACAATTTCTAACATCTTATTGGATTGAAATTATTAGTACCATTTAGATTCCTTAATTTAATATATGATGGTACGAAAATTTTTGACAGTAGATACATTTGCAATTCGAAAATCTAAAATTCATGACCGTCACGATAAACTCATTTGAATGTCTAATCTTGAGATCACCGATGGATTAAATTCTTCGGCGTGTTGCGTAACACGGGTTTTAAAAATAGCATGAGGTTGCCTTCTGTGTGTGTGTGTGTGTGTGTGTGTGTGTGTGTGTGTATGTGTTTGTGCAAATTATCGGCAATTTCGCATTCACGCGGACGTCGCCATTTCGTGTCCACGTTTGTGCCAGCCTTGAGGAAACGCATCGCTGGGAATTTCTGATGTGGTCGAGTTCAATTAAACTGGGTCAGCGAGACGATCTCCTACTTCCTTATCGCATCATCTGGAATATTAATTGATAATTCCTTGAATTGGGTCAAGCGTGTTGAATAATAAGAACAACAAGAAAATCTCTACATAGTTGCATTTGCTTTAACATTTTAAAAGATGGCCAATTCAAAATTTCCACACTAATACGAACAACAAGAAAATCTCTATTTGCAATAATTGTTCCACTGACTTTAACATTTTAGAAGTTGACCAAACCAAAATTTCCACAAACAAATTTTTGGATTAAAAGGAAAGAAGCTGCTTATGAGAGATGGATAATGAATTCGTGAACTGAAGCCTTTTAATATGTGTCAAAATCGAAGAATGTAGTTTTAACAGGATGGAGCTTGCAGATATTTACACATTTAATGTTGGTTCATGGTTGAGGTATTAACTTAATATCAAAAACAAATTCAATCACATATGGAAAGAGCAGAGTTCTTCCACTCGTACCAACACTTTCTTCCATTAGAGACTTCCTTCTTGAAGCTTATCTCAGAATATTTTCTCTTTGTTTTGGCAAATTAAATGTAAGTAGAAACATAAACTGTGATACATTTAATGTTGCAAATTAAGTATATTTTTTCAATTTAAATTTAACTCATAATATAATAATATATAATAAATAAATGCATTTTACCTTTCGGTGTAGGCGATGTATAATAAATACTAAGCATTTAATTTCTGCGTGATCTAACTTAAGAAATACCATCTAACGGTAATTGCTGGTAACTACGTGCATAAATTGTAATGCTCATTACGTTTAACCGGAGTTTAACTAACGGTACTAGTTTAAGAAGAGATGAATCGCAATCAGTCAGGCTAATGATGATTTTTTTTTTGCTGTTGCACAGGAAATGACCAATCCTCACTTCCTGTTCGAGTGCAAACGTCAGAGCAAATTTCATTACGTGCACATTAATGGGCACACGCCACATGCACACTTCCGGGTTTTATTATCCACACTAATAAATTTAATTTGCTAATGTACACAGATGTATTTGCAATATAAAGGAAAAAAAAATAGAAAAGTCCATAACAAAATCATCAGAATAACCAATTTATAATAATAAAAGCCTTTAAAAAATTCTCTTAATTTGAAACATAAATTGTTGGAAAAACAATGAGAAAAAAAAATTGTTGAAATTTTGGCAAGGAAAATTCTTGTAATTTGTAACTAAAAATGTTAAAAATTCAAAAAGTTTGCGTAAGAAATTCAGAAAAAAAATATAGAATTTAAAAAACTGTTATTGGCAATTATGGTTTTTAAAGAAAAAGAATAATTTTTGTAAAATTCAGTAACGCTCCAAAAAAATTTGGATAAGATATTGCTGAAAATTTGTAAAAGTCTGTAAAAACAACTTCCAGAACCTGACAGGAAAATTTTGAAAAGGGAATTATTGGGAAATTTTGAAAATATAGAAGAAAAATTCACAGGGTTTGTAGAGAAAATTTGAAATATTTGAATTCATGAAAAACTCGATACACTTGGATAAAATTCAAAAAGCCTAGAAAAAATATTTGTAATAATACTGAAAATAAAGGAAAAACAAACGCGAAGAAATTTTTACACATTATAAAATAAATGCTGGAAAATTTTAATGTAAAAATTTAATCCTTTTTAGAATCCTCAAATTTTTGTTATTTCAAAGATAATATTTTTATCTGAAATAAAAACATTGTCGAAAACAATTATTACAATTTTAAATATCAAACATTCAAAGGTTCCACAAATTCCAAAAATATTTGTTATAATACTGAAAACAAAGGAAAAACAACTTGCGGACACTTTTAGAAAACGCGAAGAAATTTTTACACATTATAAAATAAATGCTGAAAAATTTTAATGTAAAAATTTAATCCTCAATTTTTTGTTATTTGAAAGATAATATTTTACAAAAGTCTATCTGAAATAAAAACATTGTCGAAAACAATTATTACAATTTTAAATATCAAACATTCAAGGGTTCCACAAATTTTTTAGAAGATTTTATTAAACATACTTTCTGAGATTCTTTTTAGAAGTTATTTCCAGTATTTTTCTTCCAAATTTATAGATTCCTTTCCT
Organism: Ontholestes murinus; assembly: GCA_963969525.1. Classification (NCBI taxonomy): domain Eukaryota; kingdom Metazoa; phylum Arthropoda; class Insecta; order Coleoptera; family Staphylinidae; genus Ontholestes; species Ontholestes murinus. The sequence continues at coordinate 90,164,896 of OZ018387.1, forward strand.
ATTCGCGAAAATTTTAAGAGCTTTTGAATTTTTCAGAAAATTTTCTTCCAAATTTTAGAATTTTTCACAAATGTATAGTCTTCTAAAAATCTGAATGAAAATTTTCTAAAAATTCTACAGCTCCAAATTTTTGCGAATGGAAAGGAAAGCTAGAAATCTGAAAAAAAAAATGCTGGAAATTTCTTCTAAAAACCTTTAAAGGAATGTTTGCTGAAAACTTCTAGAAATTTTGCGGAGAATAATTCATAAAATTTGAAACAGAAAATGCTGGAAATAAAAAAAGTTTGAGGTAAAAATTTTAGAAGCCTGAAAGAAATGAGAAATTCTAGAATTCTTAAAGAAAATTCTCGCAATTTAAAAAAAAAATTTATAGGAATAATATAGAAAGTAAAGTTTGCTGAGAAATTCCAGAAAACTTTTTTAGAAGAAATCATGAAAAATTTTAGAACGCAAAAATTTAATTTACGGGTGAAAAATTCTCAAAAAAGATTTAAAATAATTTGAAAAATTCCGTAATCTAGAATAATAATTGTGGAAAATTCTCGAAGAAAATTTTTGCTAAAAATTTTAGAAAACTTGAAATTTGGCATGGAAAAAGTATACAATTTTAACAAATCGGTCTTAAAATAATTCCTAGAAAAATTCTCTAAATTCGGGAAATTTCCAATTTTTGCTAGTTGAAAAACGATATTGTGGAAAATCTTAGATATCTAGAAGCAAAAATATAAAAATAAATAATAAAGGTTCTGGAAACTTGAAAATTCTAAAACTCCTAAAGAACATTCCCGCAATTTATATCAGAAAAAGCTGGAATTTTCTAAAAGTCAATTTAAAAGAAGTGCTGAGAAATTCCAAAAATTTTGAGGATAGAAATGCTGAAACCATTGAGAAAAATTGTAGCACTTTGAAAGAGATAATACTGGTAATCGTGATTATGATTAAAATTTGTATTAGGGTGATTCTTCAACCCACCCTTAAATCATTAAAATATTCGAGTAATATAAATAAATAAATATTTATAACAAGAAAATCTATTTCTTAATAATTACAACAATATTTCCTTGTAAAACAATTTATTTCTGAAAGAGCATTGTTTAAGTTATTAAAATTAGGAGGGTAGGATACAATAAATTTCAAGATGTATCACAAACTCAACCATTAATAAACTAATAAACTTCCTTAGTTTGATAATGACCAGCTAAATTGTGTCACTAAAAATAATAAAGTGTGTGATATAAACAAAGTTAATTATATTTTATTTAAAGTAATATACTTCCACTTCTTACGAATTATTTCTAAATAGCCTTGGTCTGCATATTTGCTAATCTTCTCTACTTTTTGGAACGATGTAGAGCCTGATAATTTTATAGTTAACTTTGTTGTCCAACATTTTAGTTATCAATCAGAAATATGTGATGTGTTTAGTTAAAATTGATTATTGCCTAGAATAGAGTATTTGAAATTTTCGGGTACGTCATCATATCTCAAAGATGTTGTTTGGAATCCATAATAAAACACAAATAAGAACTCTTACAACATCGTATTTTAATGGGTTTTCAAAGAAAGATCAATTATCAAATTTAACGACATATTTTTATTTCATGTCCTACCATGAAAGGCGTCATATAAGTGACTAATAGTAATATCAAACATTTAAATTATTTGATTGCCGCCAATCATTCTTATTTGTGCATATAATTATTCCTCATAACGTAATAAAATATAACCATTAATTATCAACTTTGTAAACATATTTACACAATTCAAGGTCATATTCTTTCTTCCTACAATGACATTATGAAAATATCAACTGTGCTTCCTCAGAACCTTCCAATATCGATTTTTGCAACATGTACTAACCGAACATAATGACTAATTCTAATTTACAGTTAGATTTTGTCGCAATTTCGATTGGATTCCCATGACCATACAAACATTTCCGTGTGAACCGAACCGACGGCCGATTATCGATACCTGTGGTGGGCCCGCATGTTATGTATCATCATCGGGTAGAAAGTGTGAAAAATGGCTTTGATGTATGGACGTGCGGAATTCCTTAGTAATTATAATAGTCCTGCAAGCGTCGTTGCAAAACTCGATCCCAAAAAGGCAAGGCCGTCTGCGGTCACCTTCACTCTCCAAACCGGTCCGTGTTATTAACGAGATGTGTAATAGTGAATCCGAGAAACATATAACTTTGAAATTATTCATATTAAAAATAATAATTTTCATACAGAAATCTGATGAAGAAAGAACGTAATGGTTATAAATTGTTTTTATTACCTATATTAAAGATTAATTAAAGATTTTTAATGAAAAATAAAGACCTAAGAAAGAATCATTTGTTTCCTTCGAAAGCTATTAATATTTTGATTTGGTAATAGTTTACTTTATAAGTCCTTTAAAAAATATACAAAATAACATATTCTATTCACCCCTGCCTTAAGTAACTGTATTTCCTATGGAAAAAATCATTAAAAATCTTTTATTGATTTTTAAAATGTAACAATTTTTCTTATTAGAAAATATTACTTAATGCAGAAATGAGCTGAAGCTCTTATTACCAAATCAACACATTACTAGCTTTTGAATGAGTGAATGTGTTCTTCTTTTCTGTCCAGTTACCACATTTATTGATGCTTGTACATATTAGTGTTTGAAGATCTGTTGCAATAATTAGGCCGAGACAAATACCGTCGTCTGTCGGATTACGTAAGATTTCTAAGTAAAAGTTATTCTTCGACGTATTACACATAGAAACCTTAAATGTAAGAATTTACCTGTTTCTTCGCTGATGATTACTCAAATAGATATTTAAAAGTAGTTTATTTAATTAATACCGTGAGTTATTTGTAGTACGGCGTGCATGCGAGTTCCGTGCCTCATTTCTGTGTTATTTTACTAGTTAATAAACTTCAAAGTTTTACCATTTTTGGCAGCAATGTTAATAACGCCCTGTTCTCAACATCTATATAGTTACAGCTATAACTACCGCAAAGCTGATCTTGGTAAATTATATCATAAAATGTTGCTAACTGATTGGTCTAAAGTCTTACAATGTACGGATATTGAGGATCCTTATAGTGAGTTTTATAGTGTTTTATACAAAATTATTGATGGCTGCGTACCAAAGAAAATAGTTCGCAAAAATGTAAAATATCCTTCATGATTCAGTGTTGCTCTTATTAAATTAATACGTACAAAAAACCATTACCGCAAATTGTTTAGTAAGCATAAATTAAATTACTACAGTACAAAAATAAATTGCCTGCGTAAAAAAAATCGGAAAGCTTTAGACACAGACTACAGTCTATTTATAAAATCTGCAGAGGATTCAATTATTCATGATCCGCAAAGATTATGGACATTTCTTAATAAAAAGAAAAATAGTTCACGTATCCCGGGTATTGTTCATTGTAATGATATTACATATGATAAGTTGTTAGATGTAGTAAATGGATTTGCCAACTATTTTTCTAGTGTATATATGTTACGATGTGCAGTCGTCAATCAACGATTACAGAAGTACGAGGGTGACCTGAAATATTTCCGGAATCGGAAAGAGATGGCGCCGATGGTTGAGGTAGATTCATTGGTCGGCAAGGGCAACACTTCTACCAACCGTTGTTGTTTAAAAGTTTCTCTTGTACAGCAAGTCAGGCGGTTTCGCAAGAATGGATAAAATTGAAATTCGTGCAGTGATAAAATACTAGGGGTTCATAGAGGATCTACTCCATAATTTTGTATCATTAGCTTCTGGGTGAGCGAGTTCAAACATGACCGCATAAGCAGAAATGACGAAAACGCAATTGACGCCCGAAAACCGCTACCAACGATGAAATATTCGAAAAGATTCATGATGTCATGTTAACCGATCGCCGATTGAAACTAAAAGAGATGGCAGAGATAACAGTCTTCACAAAAGAATACTGGCCTATTTTACACGAAATTTTGGGAATAAAATAGCTTTCGGCGCGATGACTACCGCATTTGCTCACACCAGAGCAAAAACAAAAACGGGTGAACATTTCAGAGGAGTATCTGATCAGGAGAAATCCAAAAGATTTCTTCATGCATTTCGTAACTTGGATCTACTATTATATACCGGAGACCAAGGAACAGTCGAGCAGTGGACTGTTCCGAGCGAAGCAGCTCCAAAGAAAAAAAAGCCATTCCATGGGCCGGAAAGGTTTTGGAGACCATTTTTTGAGACATCGAAGGCGTTATCCTCATAAACTAATTGCAGGAGGGAAGGACGATCACGGGGCAATACTACAGCGATTTATTCACCTGATTCGATGTAGTATTGTAGGAAAACGTTTTCAGCGAAAAAAAGTGCCTTTTTCAAAACGATAATGCACCGGCTCATTCATCCGACATCGTCGTGTCCAAATGAAATGAGTTGCGCTACGAATTAGTCTCTCATCCTACATATTCACCAGGTCTAGCACCCAGCGACTTTTTCCCATTCCCAAACTTGAAAAAATCGCTGTCAGAAAAGAGACTTGCCTCAAAAGAGGAGGTCAACAGATGGTTATTTTGCAGACCTGGAAACTATTACTTTTCCGATAGCTTAAAGAGAGTGGAGCGTCGTTTGAAAAGGTGTATTAATCTTCGGAGAAACTAAATCAAAATATTAAAATAAAAAAAACACATCAATACCGTAATTTTCTTGTCGATTCCGGAAACATTTCAGGGCGCCCTCGTAATCATCACCACCAGAAGCATGTAATGAACATTTCTAAAATGATAAATAATAATACTAAACTAAAAGATAAACGGTATTATCACATTTGGGTTAGTGAACTTTGCAAAAGTTAAGTAAGTGTCGAAAATTAAAGATCCGAAAAGAAATAAATGTATTGTCGGTTATCAATGACATGCATATACATGTAAAAAAGTTTTAGAGCACTATGCTAATATACCAATGTCACTCTTAAAATTGTTTGTACAACAGTGTGAGAGACGCACGGAAAAGACAAAAACGAGTTTTCAAGCAGGTATAGTTGTTCGCCCTATCACAGTTCCGACTTAAATCAAAGAGGACAGGTGACAGTTGAACTTAGTAGATATTCAGAGTTTGTCTGACGGGGATTATAAATTTATTTTACATTATAAAGAACATTTAACAAAATGCAGTTTTTTAAGTCACTTAAAGGGCGGCAGAATTAGCATAAAATGCCTCAGTATAATCTTCAACTTTGGGACCTCACATGTTCTACAATTGGGGTCTTTTTGGCCTGATTTGGTGTTCATCAATGGTAGACCATGATATCCACAAAGTCAAGGCTCTGTTGGAAGAAGCAACCAAACAAAGAAAAGATTCTCTAATTGCCTGAATGCGCGACCTTAATACCATTGAGTAACTGGTCTGCTTTTCATTCAATGGGAAATGAATACAACTTATCACGAAGTTATAAGAATTGAACTATATAAAGCTCAAACGTTTCAAAATTACACTCAAATTTAAAAAAAAAATAATGATTAAAAAAAAGTATGGAAAGTATCATTAATACTGATATCTTTACTGAAAATAAAGATAAAAATGCTTATATTAGGTTTATTGATAATGCACAGATCAATATGGAAAATTTGATTAAAGATCAATCCGCCAGAATTAATACGATCGATGCAACTGTACTAATATATCAAGATCTTATCATACAGACACATTTGGCCGTTGTACATATGTAGAAACATAGCAACGGAAAAATTGCGACTTTAAGCTAACCCAATGGTGGAAAAGTAGAAAACGAAAATGCTCCCTCTGAAAAAAGTGATAACAATTTAATTGGAATGATAGATATAAAGTAATGACAAAGCATAGAATCATTGAGAATCTATTAGAGAAAAACAATGTGCAGACAACAAAATACTTGAAGCTAAAAATATGCGATTCTTAGCAAGAAGAAAAATCTATTAGAACATTAGTTAGTCTTAACTCTGTGGGGAGTGGTCAGGGATACCAAAGGTATCAATATACTCGGGGATGCGAAACCGTACGATACGGGTGTGATATTCTGTCTGTCACGGTGGAAGAAGCTGTAAAAATATTAATTATTATTTTGAAGTTAATTTACATCGTATATTTAGTTAACATTGTTGAAAAAAAGTAAATACTTAATTCTAAAATGGTCATTTCTTTCCTATTTTGATATAATTTCATAACCATGTCCTATTATTTATATAGTAAATACAACATGATGTGAGTTGTATATTATTAAAAATAAATAAGGTTACTTATTGTTAAAAAATGCTGATACTTCGTTAATAAAATACGCAGTAAAATCTGTAACTGGGCTTGTTATTCATTCGGAATTACCCATAATTTTATTTGAATATCAATATCTTTCAAACTTGACGTCCAATCGTCAGAACACCAAACTGAATGGACCAACAATCGACATTTTGTTTAAAATAATAATTCTACTGCTCCTATTCTAAAGTAGACTATCTTATTTTTTAAGTTAATTATTTAATTTGATATATAAATATTTTATTATAATTGGTAATTTTTTTATATAGTGCCTAATTCATGCATTCGGCAGATAATTTGCCTAATTCATAAACAACGCAACGGGCTTGCATTTTTCATGAAATTGGCTATTACACGAATTCGGCGTAACATATATACAACACACACCAGAGGATATTACCAAGCTTGCTCAAAATGTTAACTCTTTCAGTTTTGGAGATATTTCCGAAACAGATATTGTATATGCTGCTAAAAAACTTAAAGGAAATTTCACTTCAGGTCCGGATAATATTCCAGCATTTTTAATAAAAGATTGTCTGTCATGCTTGATTATACCACTTGAATACATCTTTAAAATGTCAGTTTGTTTATCAGTATTTCCTCTAATATGGAAGACCTGCAGAGTCACGCCTGTCTTTAAATCAGGAAGTAAAGATGATATTAAAAATTACCGGCCTATTTCGATAATTATTAATTTTGCAAAACTTTTTGAGACAATAATTGCAACAAAGATTTATTCTCATGTACAAAGCTGTATTACATTCAACATGGCGTTGTAAAGAAAAGATCAACTGTTACAAACCTACTGAATTTGTTTCAGATAAATTAGACAATAAATCACAAGTTGGTGTCATTTACACCGATTTTCGAAAGGCATTCGATACTATTGACCACAATTTAATTATCTCAAAACTACGAAATTTTGGTGTATTTGGCCCAATTTTAGATTTAATCTACTTATATTTAAACAATCGGAACAATTATGTGCAGTATGACGGTTGCTGTTCCTTGCAATATATACCTTCTAGCGGTGTAGCGCAAGGTTCAAATCTAGGCCCTCTACTTTTTATAATTTTCATTAATGACATCGTTGACAATTTATCATCGGAAGTTCTCCTGTATGCAGACGATATGAAAATATTTAAAATTATAAACTCACCTCTTGATGCTATATGTCTTCAAAATGATCTGCACTCTATAGAGAGCTGGTGTATATATAATAAACTCGAATTAAACATATCCAAATGCAAATTTTTAAGTTTTACTCGCAAACAAACAACTTTAATTATAAATTATTATCTGAATGGTGTGTCACTCGAACGGTGTACGACTATTAAAGATCTTGGAATAATCTATGATAGACAGCTTTCATTCACCCCTCATGTTAAAAATATTTGTACTGAAAGTTTAAAGATGCTGGGTTTTTTTACAGCGAACATGCAAAGAATTTACCAACATCAATGTAATTAAAGCTATTTACTTTTCTTACGTTCGTTCAAAGTTAGAATATGGAAATGTGATTTGGTCCCCCACATCCCAGATCCATATTCAATCTATTGAGAAAATACAAAAGAAATTTTTGCGACTCCTGTACCACAGAGCTATGTATATTTATCCGGATTTCAACATTAGATATACAGATTTTTTAACATTTTTTGATTTTCAATCGTTAGTAACGAGGCGAAATATCTATGGTCGTATGTCTATATAAAATCATTAATTACATAATTGATGCCCCACAAATATTAGCAATGATAAATATACATGTCCCAAGAATCACATCTCGTAACGCCATTATATTTAAACGTAAACAATTTCATACGGTTCAACATTTACATTCCCCACTGAATAGGTGTATAACACTGTATAATCCACTGCATTGTTGTGTTGATATTTTTAGCGATAGTTTAAAAATATTCCAAAGATTACTTGATCGTCTATTATGAATCTTTCTCATATCTCGTTGGTCATAATACATTGCTTTTTTCCACGCCAAGTGTGCGGCAAGCGCCCTGCAGCGTCTTACCTTCAACTCGGAACTGCAGGTGGTACCGCCCTTCATCAACTACAATTTAGCTGTAAGTCAAATAAAATTGTAAAATCTTGATTTTATGTGTATGTATGTATGTATGTATATATATATATATATATATATTGTAGCTGGTAATACCTTGACCAAACAAGAGTAAACACTTGAAAAAGATGGCAGAGAGACCATCGAAACGTCGTGAATATAATTTACAAACCACGCGGAGTATAACCCGAAAACCAGCTACAACATACCATACCCGCGAAAACATCAAATTAAATAATATATATATATATATATATATATATATATATATATATATATATATATATTTCCCATTTAGTTTTTAAGCACCTGCCTGTACTTAATTACATTCATTTTATATTACATACTGTAAATTTTCCCTGGAATAAGATTATTACCTGCATAAAGCAGGTGTTTATAAGTCAGAGATTCCGAAAGATTGTTAATAAATAGATTAAAGAGAAGCGGTCCCAATATTGAACCTTGGGGTACTACAGAGGTTGGAGAGTATTCGAGTGATTTGAAGCCATTAACCATTACGTATGCAATTCGTTCACTAAGATAATTTTGAATTAAGAACATGGATGACGTACAAAAGCCGAAAGTATTTAGCTTTGATAACAGAATATTATGCTGAACTGTATCAAAGGCTTTTGACAGGTCCGTGTAAATCACATCAAGTTGTCCCTTACCATCAACGGTTTCAGCAATATCATGAGTAATGAGGGTAAGACTAGTTACAGTTGATCAGTTGGGAATGAATCCATGTTGTTTATCAGAAATATAAAGTTTAATATGATTATAAATTCGATCAAAAAGTAAACGTTCAAATATTTTAGCAATATGCGGGAAAATTATTAATATTCTGTAACTTCAAAGATGTCTTAGGTTTGTCCTATACCTAAGCCATCTCTGAAGTTACAGAATAATTGCTGCAATTTTTAGACACTTCGGAAAGGTACACGGTTTTATTGATAAATTGAATAATATTGCAAGAGGAACATTTAGTAGACTAGCGCAATCCTTTAATAAAAATGAAGGTAAATTATCATCCCCAGATTTAAAATTATTTGGTAACTTCTTTAATAGCTTGATCTGATGTAGGTGCAAAAACGAAATTAGGAATTAAACTTAAATTAGAGGTAATATTATTGTTTGTAGTTGGAGGATTATGCAACGACTCAAAAAACTCTCGGAAGCCATTAACGATATCATTAGGATTATCTAGGACGATATCATTATATGACAAAGATGAAGGAATCCTAGATGAATTAGTTCTCTTTGAATTTATATATGGCCAAAATTGCTTTGTTATAAGGTTATTTTCTACTGTTTTTATATAATTTGTGTGTGCATATTTTATTTTTTATTTAATTACAGATCTTAGTTTTTCTAATTGTTCTGATAATAAGCACATGGAAGAATTGCGTTTAAGTTTATTCCTGCATTTTTTTTTCTTTTAAAAGTTTGATTATTTCTGGGGTGAACCATGGCGGATATTTAAATTTACGTTTTAAATTAAATTTAGGTATAAATTGTGAAAGGGTTGTATTTATGATGGTATAAAATTCATCAAACGCTAAGTCTATATCCGGGAAAGTTGAAAGATAACTCCAGTCAATCTCGGATAAGTATGCGTACAATTCTGGATAATTGCCTTTTTTAAAGTTAAATTTAAGTGAATTCTCATTAACTGGTGACATATCTAATAAACATTGAACTGTAAATGTAAATGCGGGATGATAACTGTCCTCAGAAACTAAGGCATCTAGTTCTCTCTGCACATTACAATTTAAGTTAGAGTACAGAAGATCTAAAGTATTATTTGTTGAATTCGGTATTGTGTTAAATTGCTGAAGGCCCAAAAAATACAAAAATTAATCATATGTGACGCTTTATGAGATAAATTACAAGGATCATTAGTAATTGTAGGGCAATTGAAATCTCCCAATAAGATTATTTTATTAGTATTAAAATTAATCTGCAATAACAAATCAAAAAATAGTTTTACATCTTGAATCGGTTTATTTGGCGGAATATAAATAAGAATTAAATAGAGCCAGCAAGAATTTAGCTTACATCGACATATCAGTAAGTCAATGAGAGGTACATGCAGTTTAATGTTTTCAGTAGGAATAATATCAATTTTGTAGGTGTTGCGAACAGCAATTAATACTCCACCTCCCTTAGATTTACCAGAAAGATATGTATCGTGGTCTGTTCTGGCTACTATATATACCTCACTAAATAATTCACTTTTATACACTGATGAATTTAACCATGTCTCTGTAATAAATAAAAGGTCGTAATCGCAAATACTGACGTTTTCGTAAAATGTTGCTGTTTTCGTATTTAATCCTCTGTCGTTCTGATAGTAGGCCGTGATGTTTCCTGTTGGAGTTGAACCTCAAGTGGACTTGGGATAGATGTAGTAACAATTCGAGTTATATACGCAAGGTCATTTCGGTATTTTATACAAATATTCTATTTGCCATTATTAATTCTTGTATTTAACTCAGCTCTTACTTTGTTATAATACTCACGTTGTTTTACTGTTCTATCAGCTCTAAAATGAAAACGAGAATCATTATTCATTGCGTTAGTTTTAAGAATTTCTTTGGTTGAGTTTTCATCAGAAAAAATAAGTGGTCGGCAACCATTATTAAATTTTTTTACGCCTAGACGGATCATTTTGATTGGTTTAGAATTAACTCCAAGGGGCATGAGTATCTTATCTACTTCAAAAATATCATCATCGACTTTCTGTTGACTAGTCAATGATTCAGACTCTTTAATATTAAAAAGTAGTAGATTGCGTTTTCTTTTTGTCTCTCTTCAATTTCAGCAAGAACATTATTGACATCGAAATTTTGTGTCGAGTTTTCTGGCTTTGCTAACCTATTTTCAATGTCACAAAGACGAGTGGTAATAGAATCTAGTATGTCTTGTTTAAGATTAATAATTTCTTGTCTGAACGCATTTAATTGTTCTGAGATAATTCTATTTAAATCTTCAAGAGTAATCGAAGTGTTCTTAGAGACGTTGCTGGAAGGATTCATTTGCGGTGCTGGAGATGTGCATTTATGACAAGACCACTTTGATTTGCTATTAATTATAAACTAAACTTCACTATCATTTAAGCACGAACAACGAATATGTATGGATTTATTGCATTTCCCGTTACATTTCATGTAAGGAGTATTAGGAGTGATTCCTTGATCACAAATACCACACTTAAAAACCATACTGCAATTTAATATATGTTATTGTATAATAAGACTATCGCCGTCAGTTAAGGAAAAATTAAAAGAGGGACACGCAAATAAACTCTTATCTACAGGGGGCTTAAGAGCACTAGCACTAAACTGTTCACTAAACAAAGTCACAAACCATTTAAATATATGAAATACACCATAAGAAAAAAATATGTAGCTCTTGCGTACAACGAAACTCTTTTCTCTTTGGAAAGAAAAGTGGTCACCAAGATCACTGAATTCGTTATGGCTGTGCTATCCACCAAATATATGATCAAAAAGCTTGGATCTGCAATGGCGGATGCCCGAAATACTGGCATCCATGTAGTATCAGAAGATTTTCTCGATGCCGTCAAAAATTCTAAAACACCTATGACATAACTAGTGGTTGAGAAGAGTATTGCTGATTGGGAATCGGATCCCAAAAATCGTTTACCAGCAGAACCTTTAGCTAGCCTTAAATCAAAATCGAGAAGTATTTACAACAGCTCAGTTCCAAGCAAAGTTTCTTTAAAATTGAAAGGTGGAACTGCTGTTGATACAGATTTCGATTTAGAGGGTAAAGCACATGTATACCAAAGTGGAAATGATAAGTACACTGCTGTATTGGGTGCAACTGACTTGCAGAGTCAGAAAAACAACTTCTATAAGTTGCAGCTATTGCAGTCAGACAAAGGTGGCAAGTTCTGGGTGTTTAGAGCATGGGGGCATATTGGTACAACAATCTGTTTCCACCGATTGTTGTACCAATTTTGTACCAACTTGAACCTCAGACTTCGCCAGAAGAAGCTAAAAGGCATTTTGAGAGCCTCCATGAGAAGAAAACTGATAATTGTTGGAATATGTGACATGATTTCATGAAGGTTATTGATTGATGAGGCACTTAGGTGTTGAAAATCCATACTTAATATTGAGATAACGCAATTGTTTGATTTTCAATATTTCATGAAAGTGCAGGGCTATATGTATCCAATTGATATCGATCGGTGGAGACGAAACCAAACCATTTTGGCACTTTGGAAGGAATATCTGGTTGTGTTTCCATAAAAACAACCAGATATTCCTTCTAAATTGCCTACATCTGTTCAAACCTAATGAAATTCATTTTTGATATTAATTCAATGAAGAAAGTCATGTTGGAATTTGAATTAGATACTGAAAAAATGCCACTAGGTAAATTGTAAATTAAGTAAATCACAAATGAAGAAAGCTTATGGAGTGCTATCCGAGTTACAAGGATTAATCACCAAGGAAGCTTCAAAATCGAGATTTATTCATGGTTCTCTTAAAAATGAAATGAATGAAAACCTAATGGAATTGGAAATAGCTTAAAATTGAATGAAATCTTAAACATCTGGAGGAGTGTGCAGCTATTATGAACAATTAAAAACTGAAATTGATACAGCTGAATTCAAAAGTATACAAGATTTTGTACGTCAAAGACAAGAGAAGAGATTCAAACCTTTCAAGAAGATGCACAACAGAAAGTTGGTCATACTACCAATATTGCTCGTATATTATCACAAGGTTTGAGCATTGCTCTTCCAGAAGCCGCAGTTACTGGTTATATGTATTTATTTCGTTGATATGGTTTCCAAATCTGCAAATTATTATTGCACCAGCGTGTCAAATTCTACTGGTTTGCTTCTGCTTTGTAAAGTAGCTTTAAGAGAGATGTATGAAAGAACTAGGACAGAATATGTTAAGAAGTTCCCGAAAGGAAAGAACAGTTGCAAAGGTGTGGCAAGAACCCACCCTGATCCCTTCCATGTGGAGAAAATTGGTGATGTAGAAGTTCCCCTAGGAACACTCAAAAAATGTCTGAATAGGTCTGATTTGTTGTATAATGAGTACTTTGTATACGACGTTGCTCAAGTCAAAGTTAAATATTTGGTTGAGATGGATTTCAAGTACAAGTTCTAATTTTAACTGTTAAGTTGACTTTTTTTAATATAACACTTTCTTGAGAGAAAATTTATTTTATGGTATGAATGGAAACTTCACGTAAACTCAAACCAACAATAGTTATGGTATGAATGTTAACTCTTGATATGAAGTTTTTATTTATATTTGTTACTTATACAATTTTTATGTAAAACATATTGATAAACGTATTACATATTAAGAAAATATAGTTTTCTTGCCTGTTTTTAAGCCTTTTTGCTTGTTTTGATGCTCTTTTTCTTTTGTGCTTTTTAAGTGCTTTTGTCCATATTTTTTAAGCTTTATTATCCGCTCTCTACTAATCACTAATTCTATAGGCCAAATCATGATCAATGATAAAGTTACAACATGTACTAGAAAAGGAAAATAGTAAGAAATAATAAGAGCAGTACTTTTTTGTACTATTTTTTATGACAGGAAAGTTTAAAAATCAAACAATTGAGAAAAATGAAAAAGTATTATAGAACTTTGTTATCACTACATTTTGGTGGCTCCTGGAAACTCCTTGATTACTAGAAATGTGTATATTACACACATTACTTGGAGTATAATTTAGGTGTGAATTTAAATGAGAGATTTCAGATTTTCTCATTTCATTTTAGTTTTGTTATGAAATTACCCAGGGTATTTAATTAATGATTATCTACTGAACGTTCAGATTAGAGAGCTGCCTACTGGAGGTACGATTATGCACATAGTTGTATAATACCACAAGTTTACAAATTCAGGTCAACTTTTGGACCCGAGTAGATGAAAACGATTCTTAACGTTATTTGATGCCCTGAACTCAGATCTTCAATCCGTCAAAATTAGTTCTAGTTTTCGCGCATGGTGGCAGTACTGCGCTCTTATATTTGACCACGTTGCATTAAACATATTTCGGAATTTGTTTTTGTGCAGTGAATATGCTTCAAAACATGTGAAAATGCAGAGACAACGTTTCAAAGTTATATAATTTTTCATGTTATAGTTACATTTAAACAATCTAAAGTACATTTTATCATTTATTAGTTTGTTCAACAGAAATAATTTCATTCAAATTAGTGTTGCTTTAATAGTTGTACTATTTGTAACACGCAAATTAATTTGTATTATTCAATGTCTGTCGAAGTATTAGCTAGAGAAGTAGTTGTTTCAAATTAATTTGTTTTGTAGTCTTAGTAAGACTCATTGTTGTAGATTCACGAAATGTTTTCGTATTTTTAAATTTATTAAATAAATTATTTTTGCGTACATTTCATAGTCTTCAAGAACATGTAAGGAAACTACTATAATAGCCACGTCATCATTTTTTTTACGTTTCTTTACATTTTACAACTTTTAATTAAAATCCTCGCTTATAATTTACTGATTGGAGGGTGAAATAGGGGCCACCCACCCACCCTACATATACATAATAACTCTAAATGCTAATCGTTAATATTTTGCTGCAAAAAACAATAAAACCTTGTATCCAATAAAAAATAAAGCATAATGCAAATTTAAGTTTAATTATAAGTGACCTATAGCTAATCTTATCCAAGTTAGATTGAAAGTATGCCCACCCATCAAGCATTAAATTTTTATTAAATTACTCACTTAAAAATTTTATCTTTTGAATTTCTATTTTATTCAAAAAGTTTTGCAATTAATTTTATTCCATACCGCGAGACTATTAGTAATTAAAATTTATATGTATATGTAGGGTGGGTGGGTGGCCTCTATCCCACCCTTCAATCAGTAAAACATCATCAAAAATTATTTGAAAAATTGAAAGGTTTATTCATAACATCTAAAAATTGCAATTATTTTGTGTTTATTTATATTTTACAAGAATTTTGGACTCTCTGAATACGATTTTTTTGTTGCTTGGTCCAAGCAAGAATTATAAACAACATCGGCAAAATTAAAATGGCTCAAAACTATAGTATCACAAAGCATACGTTTCGTTTTGATAGTTAAATAATATCTACTGGAATAAATTATTTTTAAGCTTTGAAAAGATCTAAAAATGCATTTACTAATATGCATTGTGAAACGTAAGTTTGTATCTATAGTCAAGCCTAAATTCGAAACTAAATCAACAAATGGCCGGACAGTGTCACCAATTTTTATTTTAAATTGTGCTTTTACTGAATCGCGTAAGTTACAAGGTCGAAATACCATTGCTGAAGATTTACTTGGATTAATCAAGAGAAAGTGCTTACGAGAGAGCTCTGACAATTTTGGTAAATCCGACGAAATGTAGCTACCAGTCAATACTGTGCCTTTTGGTTTAAAAGTATATAAAATTTGTGTGTTGTCGGCATATAAATTTGCAGTGCAGTGATCCAAGATACTTGTAAGCGAAGAAGTGTAAATAGAAAAAAGTATCGGGCCTAATATTGATTCTTGTGGTACACCTGCCTTAACTTCAACATAATCCGATGTTATATTATCGATTTGTACTCGTTGATATCGATTCGATAAAAAACTAGCAATTAAATTAATCGAATTAGTGTCAAAGTTTGGATAATGAAGCTTGGCTAATAATAATTAATGACTAATGGTATCAAAAGCTTTACTATAGTCCAATAATATTAATGCTATTAAATAACTCTTATCGGTTGCAGTAAATATGTCATCTAAAACATTAAGCAAAGCAGTTGAACAGTTATAATTAGGTCTAAAGCCAGATTGTGTTAAAGGTAACAATTTGTGACTTTCAACAAATTCCCGAATTTGAGATAATAGCACACTCTCTAATAATTTAGATAGTACTAGTAAAATACTGATAGGCCTCAGGTCTTTAAAGGTAGTAGGACAATTTACTTTTGGTATGGGAGTGATTAGTGCTAATTTCCAACAATTAGGAAAAACGGATTGTTCAATGCAGCAGTTAATAATATGTGTTAAGTACAGAATTATATAAGGACAGCATAATCTAAGCGTCTGGATATTAATATTATTTGTTCGCGTAGCATTGGATTTAATACCATACAAAATTTCAGAAATGTTATCTGTACTCACTGTTTTAAATTTAAAATTATGATCACCTACATTATTGCTTCTGTAATTTTGGTAGAAATTTATAAGTTCATGGCCGGTTGTACTAGTCACAGTACTAATAAAATAATTATTAATTGCATTTGCATCATTAAAATTTCGTGGTACCGTTACATCCTTATTGTTTATTTGTTGAATTTGATTTTCGTTTATCACATGGTGAAACATTTTTAATATTAAATAATAAATTTAAAAATACGAAAACATTTCTTGAATCTACAACAATGAGTCTTACTAAGACTACAAAACAAATTAATTTTGAAACAACTACTTCTCTGGCTAATACCTCAAAAGACACTGAATAAGACAAAATTAATTTGCGTGTTACGAATAGTAAAACTATCAAAGCAACACTAATTTGAATGAAATTATTTCTGTTGAATAATTCAAGGTAAAATATTTTTAAAAAAAATTTACCTTCTTTCAAAAGTTATATACTTTTAAATCTACATATATTTTTTTATTTCTATAAGAGAAGAATTTACATTTCCTATTTTAAATCTAGTAAATCCTAAAAGTTCCTTTCTATTTAAACTTCCCATTGTTTTCTTCAAAAAATCTATAAATCTATAAAAAAATTCTTTAATTTTCTTATAATCCTAAAAGATTTTCTTTTAAAAACCCAAGAAAAGTACTTTTAAAAACGTGCTTACTTTAAAAGTAACAAAATCTCAGAAAAGTCATTTTTAAAATTTATATAAATCTCAACATCTACGTATTTCTAAATCCTAAAATTCACCTTTTTTCTTTCTCAAAGGACCTTAAATCCTGTCCCTTCCTCTCAAGTGTTTGAAAAAATCAAGGAATATCTTATAACCTTATTAAAAGTTCTTAAAGTCTAACTATTTTCCCAATAAAAACCTACATTGAAAAAAATCTAAGAAATCTCCAAAAACTTTTAATATATATTAGATATTAGATATTTATTTATCCAACATACTTCAAAAGGTTCTAATATTATACATAATAATAATCTACAAACATTCTGATCGTATTTGGAAAGGCTTGAATTCACAAAATCTATACCATTAAAGTTATTTTCTATATTTACGTTTCAAAATGTACTTTATAGGATGTCCAAGTCCCAAAATACCTTCATTCCAATCATCTAACCTAAAAATAATTAAACAAGTGACAAAAAAGTAAGTGAATAGATTCAGTAGTACAACTACTACTATAGTTTAAAAGATGGAAAATCCATCCGAAAAATATCGTTAGGTTTTGCTGTTTTACTTCCGAAAAGGGAGAACGCTAGTGTCAGAATTGGTTTACCAAATTCCGTTCCCGTAAATTCAAAGTCAAATAGGTGCCACATTCAGGAAGGCCAGTTAAAGCAGAATCAAAGCAAACCTCCGTTACACAACTCGAAAGGTCACAAAAATAGTAAACGTTTCTCAAATGACCATGGAAAGACACACAAGCTGTGAGATATGTTAGGAAACTAAGGAACTCAATGAAATTCATTTAACAAAGTTGGCGATGAAAAATGGATAGTTTCAGACAACGTTGTATTAAAATAATGAACATGCTTGTGGTGCAATCCCGGTGAACAATTTTCAACCACTTCGAAAGCAAATAGTTTAGATGAGTTTGTTATTTTATTTTTATATATTTATTTCTCTCAATGTTGATTTATTTTGTATTTTTTTGCTAATGTACATTGGGTGAATCCCGTCAATAAAGTTATTAAATATCCATCAAGAGAAGAATCATGATGATGGTATATCATGATATAAACACTTAAATAAAACACTTTCAATGTTTTATGCCACTAAAATTTATTGTAATGAATATAAATATATTACAATAACACGATTTAAGTTTCGACTTTTGAAGATTATTATCAAGTGGTCGAAGTCGAAACTTAAGTGTTTTATTTAAGTGTTTGTATCAAAAGAAGGTTATGCTCTCAATTTGGTGGGATTACAAAGGCGTACTTTATTTTGAGCTACTACAACAGAACCGAGAATAGTACTCAAAAAAAGGTCATCGCAAGAAATATACATAACTTTTTTTTCTTTTTTTATTGACTTAGGCTTTCACTATTCAGTCACTACATGTTTTTAGTTTACATGAGATGTATGTAACAGTGAAAATTGCCATAGCCATAATGATAGCTAACCTCCATTAGAAGAGAGCACCTTAAGAAGAAGAACAGTAGAGATATTATGTTTGTTATAGCTTGTAGTCTAGTGCACGTGTCTTTAAGAAAATCAAATAGATACTTCTAAACAATGTCATTATTCATAGCAACTATTTGTATTCAAATTTAATAGAAGATGGCAAATATTTTTCAGTTTATTGATTAATATTTCGGTATAGTGGACATTTCTCCTACATTCAAAAAGATTTCATTCAAATCCCACACCTTAAAACGGTTCATTTTTGATAGCAATTTTGTTTGTGCGAGGCAATAAGCGCCAAAGGGTATTTTTGTTTATATATCTCAGCCTTCCTGGGAGTTCAGGATGCAGGATATATATTTAGCGATATCCTGTATTGGTATTAGCATATCAGATATTTCCTGCAAAGTTGTTGAATATCTAGCATCTGTGTCTGCTTCTTCGTTAACTTCAACAAACGGCATACGAGTTTGGTCCAAATAAAGTGTTCCAAAATATTTCTATCCATTAGCATTGTCGAATATCTATAATTATGTAGTTGCAGTCGTAAAAAATTTCAAGGAAATCTCACATTTCATGGTTACATTAAACACGTGTAGACTATTCGGTTAAAGATAAACATTTGTTTCGAAGCTAATCCAAAGCCGAACTATTTGACACAAATCACCTTCGAGAAAGTATTTTCCAAATACCAACGTGCGGTTTAAAAATTCCATATTTCCGATATCGGCACATATCCAAGCAGTTCGTCACTAGACAAACATTCAAAAAATTATTTTCCATGCTTAGTCACCATCGCCGCCATATTTGCAGGTACCATTTTAATCTCGCCGAATGTTTATGTAATTCTCGGCGTTCCTTTCCTGCTTCGCCGTAAACGTCGTTCCGTGCGCGGATTGAAATGTGCTATTATGGATAATCTCCATTTATGTTAATACGGGGAGTCATCATTATCATCATCATCATCATCCGCACGGGAAGGAAAAAAAACGTGTAATTTCACGTTTTCGCTGAACGCGAAGCACCGACGGACGGCGTAATTTCGTTAAATTGAGGTGTTATCCAGTGTTGGAATATTTCCAAGGTCACATGTAAATGTTATGAATCTGCCATAAATATTAATTAACTAGGTGTAGTATCAATTTTTAAAAGCGGAGAAGCACTTAAATCAATTATTATTGGTAATTGTTGAAGGTTGGTATTCTTGTTTACTTCTATAATTATAATTAAATTATTAATAATCGTTACACAACATTGTAATAAAGAAGAATAAATGTATAAATCATATGACTTGAGGAATAATAATAAGATAAAAGCATTTATTAAAATTGTTGCAACAAAAATTTGTTCGTATGATAATTGTAGTGGTGTTAACCAGAGAAGTTTGACTTAGGAAAACTTTCGTATTTTAGAATTCTTAGTTAAGGTCATTTAATATTTTTTAGAAGATTTTGAAGATAAACCTTTTTGAAACTTGGAAGAGAAAAAAAATCGCGATTTCCAAGCAAATGCAATTTTTTCTGGAATAGAATTGCTGAATTAATCAAAAACACCTTCAATCAGCATAAACATGTTAAACGTATTTGATGTGAAAACTTAATTTCTGTCAAATATTTGATTGATAAGGCTGTTACTTGGCGAAACTCTATTATGCACTTAAATTTATATAACTCATCTATCTGCGCCTATTCATTTAGATGATTCCACACCCCTATGTTTTGTTTTAGTAAGTAACTTGACAACTAATCAAGAGAGAGAAAACATCTTTATTATTAGAAGTAAGTATTTATACTGTTTTATGAAGTGAAGTGAAGACTACAGAGGTTTCTTCTAATCAGCGGCTATCGATCCGCGGTCTTTCAGCCTGGATTTAACGTCATGATTACTAATGTCTTACGAAATTAACTGTCTTCTGTCATTTGAAGGTTATGATCGCTAATGTCATTATGAACTGATGAGATGAATTGATGAATGGTGATTTGTGGATGTTTTGGTTTTGGGTTGATTAAAGGGTTACGAGGATTACACAAGTGGTAAAAGATTTCGAGGTTATGGGGATTTGTGGCAAATTTTTGGGATAGATATTTCAGACGCTCTTCAATAGGCAACTAATCAATTATTCCCTAATTTTGAGATACATCAGACTTAAAAAAAAAAAATTCTTATTTTAGTCTGTAATATTAAAATAATTAATTTACATGCATTATTGAGTATTGTGAGTGACTTAAATTAATAATGACTCTTTAAAACTTCTTAGAACACCGTCAGATTTCTCCGACACGCGTAACAGTAGGTCAAATATTAAGTCAACGTGTTATTTTTAACTCGACGGCAGTGAACTTTACCTTGGCTCAAAAAAAGCCTCGGAATTCCCTGCCTGAATCATCACGGTTACAATACCGTACGAATGTTAATAATAAATGTACGAATACAATTTTTGCCTTATCGCCTTTATATAAAATATTACCAGATTAAGATTGTGTAAAATACAAAACACTGTCTTGAAGTGTTACAAAAATACCCAATCTTTATCATTCAACATTTGAAAAATATAAATTGTTGATTAATGATATGTTTATTTACACTAGGCACGCCAAGGCGTGTTCCGATTGTATTTAAAATAAAATCACCGTTGTTAATTATTATTTGTAACACGCATTACCGCTTAACCACATATAATACAAAGCACAGTAGAAGAAAGCTGTAATTGTGTTTGTAATGTTTGGGTGTAGATGACGCTAGTTGTGTCATTTGAATAAATAAGTGGTTTTAGTGGAATCTAACTTGTACTTAAATTTAAGACACCTTTAAAATAAGTATATGCTTTCTCTGTTGGAAATTAACAAGTGTTTTACCTCATTGAATAAACATTAATACATTACTATTTAAAACTAATCAAGTAACCTGAAAAATAAAACATTTAACAAGAAAACAAAATTGAAGAAAATAATATAAGGCATTTAATACAGAGTATTTCTACGTTCTATTTAAATTATTGAACATAGAACATAAAATATTGAGCATCGAACATAAAATATGAAAAATTAAATATATTCAATGTCATATAAATAAATAATAAATAGTGCACATTGAATATTCATCATGAATATAAATCGTAGAAGATTAAAAATTGACGTAAATAAATAATAAATATTTATTAAAATATAAAACATAGAATATGAAGGATATAAAGTGTATTTTGCATGGTTCACTGTTTGAATCAAAAGGCATAAAAAGCGTGTTTTATTTTTAAACCTGAATTGAATTCTGAGAACAAACATAATTTTGAAACATTATGAAAACAAACCTGACATTATTTACAGAATAATATTGTTGTGATTATTACTAAGAAGTACTTTTCACGGAAATCAAGATATGTAAAACATTGAAAATGAATCTTTTAGTCTAAAACATAGAACTTATAATATGGAATATATAAAAAAATAAACAGAATATAGAATTGAACATTGAACATTGAAAAGACAACATTGAATTAAAACCTTAACTCGTACTTAAAATGGATCTTAATAATTAACATTGAATATTAAATGTAAACTATAGAATATAATACATAAAAAAGTAACACAAAACAGAAATCATAAAACTTAGAACATGGAGCGCAGATCGTGAACATTAAACATTAAAAATAATTAAATAAACACTAAATAAAAAACATTATGCATTTAAATGATAAAACATACTATTCTACATAGAATATAGAATATGACATATAAAGTTTATAAATGAACCTTACATAACATCAAATATTGAGTTTAAAATATAAAATATTTACAAATTTGTAGAAGTTAATACGTCGAATATTTAAAGTTGAGTATGACATATAGAATAAACTATAATTAATAATTAAACATCAATGGTTTGATTATTATTTGAATGTAACATTATACATTTAGAATATAAAACTGAACAAAGCATGAAAAAAATAATTGCGTTTAGCACATACAATATAAAGCCCAAATAATAAATGTGAAGAATACTTGTAAAATTTAAGTATAGCACATAGAACATGAAATAAACAACTAGAAATCATTGATTAAGCATTTAGTATTAGATATTAATCACATCAAAAAGTAAACATTGAATATGAAGAATATACAATAAATTGTAGAATGCTGAATCTAAACATAAAACTTAGAACAGCATAGGACAAAGCAAACAATATACAGATAATAAAATATGTTACTTAAACAATTCGAACAATTAGTACTGAACATTTAATCGATGGAAAAACAAAACGTAGCACATAAATTGTTGAACAATTTACCCAAAACAAAAATAAAGATCATAGAACATTATACATATAAAAATAAAATATAATATACAGAAAATGCAAAACATAGAATATTAGACATTTAATAGAATTAATAATAATGGTATAGGTGGCTAATATTTTAGGTTTCATATTGAAAATTAATAATTAAACATTGTAATATATAATATAAATTGAAAATTGTAATTTAAATATTGAATAAACATAAAATTTAGATAATAAATATATATATAAGGTAAATCATAGTACATTCAACATAGGACATTGTTAATTGAATATTGAGAGTTGTATAATACGTATTGGCACTTAAACATTAAAATATAGAACATAGGTGGTAAACTTAAAATACTAAGCATTAAAAATTGTTAATTGTACACTGAATAAAAACATTATACATAATATAAAACTTAAAACATTCTACATAGAACATAGAATATAGAATGTGGAACCATTGAATCTAATTAAAATTAGGTCAAGAAAACACTTCTTAGGTCCTATGGTTTGAAACTATGGAACATAACAAGTGTGTTTCTTTATTTAATTTTCATATATGGTTCCATTAAGAGTGTAGCGCAACAAGTATCAATTAAATTATTAAATCTAAATAATTTTAAAATGTAGATAGATTTAATTTCAAAATAACCTCTTTCTTAGTTTTCGGATATTATAAAAAGCAAAACTTATATTACTTACACACTGGTAATTTAATTATAACTAGGTGGAATTATTTTCAAGAAAAATGTTATCAAAAGAAATCTGAAGTATTAAAAAATGGATAACATGGAACATGTAGAAAACAGAACATGGAATGGAGCATACATCATATCATAATGTTAAATATTCAGCCTTAAAAATTGAATCTAGAACCAGAATACAGAACATAAATAGATCTTAAAAAATAGAATTAAATATTTATTTTATCACCCAATAAAGACAAAAGGGCCGAAACGCCAATGGTCGATAGCCCTTTCACAAATAAAGCATAAAATGTAAATACTATTATTTTAAAAGCAAAAAAGTGAATAAAGATATTGATTATTTTATTATTAAATGGAAAATGAGAATGTAAATGGTAAATATATGTATCTGAAAATTGATAAATAAAATACACTTTTGTACATAGTCCAGATAATTTTGAACATGACGTGACATGAAATATAGAGTGTAAAATATAAATTATTAACAACTATGAAATTTAGAACTTAAAACATCGAAAATTGAAGCTTAAGTATTTCACATAGAATATAGAATAAATAAAAATCAATCATTGAATATCAACAATTAATTATTATTTAAATATAACATTAAATATAATTTAGAACATAAAATATAGTATATGGAACATAGAATATAAAACGTGAAGACTAGATTATTTTACAATAAACATAGCATGAAATAAATTTACTTATTATTTTAGAATATAAAATATAGAATGCAAATACTAAATATAGACTGTAAAGTATTAAACATTAAGTTTAAAAATAGAACATAAAATAAATAACCATTAACAATTAAGAAAATTACAAATTAAAAAAAGGAAATTGTAAAATTAGATCGAGATAGTATGGAAAGAAATCTAATTATTTTCGGGGTATCAGAATTTGAAAATGATTGTCCTTTAACGGTAGCCACTAAAATCCTTACGCAAATTCCACAAATCCCGTTTTGTGAAAATGACCAATCTTATTAGAATTAATTTCAGCTAAAAAGAAACACAATATTTTATTAAATGCAAAAAAAACTCAAAAGAACAACTATTACCTTTGCACAAGGTTTATCACATGAAGATAGACAAGACTATAAAATACTCCGTAAACATCTTAACAATTCATGATACAGGCAGCATATATAAAAAATTTTAAACTCATAATCAACGGTGATGTATACAATATTGAACAATTAATATAATCAGAAATAATTTGTACTCCTACAAATACGGCCCCGGCAACCCAGAACTTAAGGAGCATAGACCTAGATAACGTGTTCGAAGTACAAATTATAGAAAACACGGCATTTTATAAATCTATAGAAACCAATGTAAAAAATTCGTGGCGGAAGCACCACGTGGTCGATAGCCAAACACTATTACTGCTACTAGGCTTTCCACGCCTACATATTAAATAACTTCGAAGAACTAAAAATTGTACTGGAACAATTAAATCCAGTTAAATCAGTTATTGAAAATGAGCACATGGTGCTCGAAATGTACATTTAACGTGTAAAAATAAATTAGTGAAGAAAGGAAATCAAATCGTGTTTTATTAATTAAATCCAGACTGTACAATTGTAACAGAGACTTGGAAATTGTAAAACATCGAATGCTTTGCGTTAAAGGATCTAACTTTGTTTGTAATGAAGACAATTTAAACAAAAACGATGAAGTCATTTTGTACCTCAAAACAGATTATATTTTTTATTATGAAACAGTAAATTTAAATGGCCTAAAAATTATGTTATTAACAAAAATGGAAAAAATATAGAAATACTTTTAGTACACAAACCTCCATCAACTTTATATTTATAAAAAATCTTGAAGAACCTTTGGAAAAAGTTAAACATCTTAATTATGACAATGTGATCCTTATCTGTGACATAAACATAGATATATTTAAGTCAGTATCGATAATACTAATTATCTCGATACCCTCAGCGAAAATGGTTTTATCTTGTATATAAATAGTCCTAAACATGTAAACAAAAACTCACCAACTTGCATAGATGAAATATTCGTAAAAAATTGACAAAGGAATTAACGCATTATATGTTCCAATAGTTTTAAAATGCCATATCACAGACCATTAAAATACTTGACAACTAGAAATTACAGCATTTAATTAAATCGGAACAATGGGAAGAAGGCAGATAATGTAGATTCTGCAACAGAAATATTTGTAGGTACACTTGAAAATAAAATCAATAAAAACTAAAGTAAAAAGCCAACGCAAAAGAAAGTCTTGGATTACTATGGGACTTATTAAGTCTAGGAACTTTATCAAATGATAAATAAAACTTACTTTGTTAATATCACGCACGGAATTTATTTCGTAACTATAGTTTCAACCTTACAAGGCCATTATCAAACGTACAGTTATTAAGTCTAGTAAATTGTATTGAAAACAATAACACTTTCATATGTACATATTCCTAATCAACGTGGAACATGTACATTTCTAACATTTAGTTTGTTTTCAATACAATTTACTATAATAATAATTTTCACGTAGCTTGTGAGATATATTTCTACTTATTAAGTCTATGAATACCAGATATAAGTTGTATAATTTAAACGCGTACCCTGGAATAACGAGCTATCGACAACATGGAGAACTACAGAAATCAATTAAGTGAATTAATAAGAGAGACTAAAAAATTTATTACAAAAATATTATTATGAAAGAAAAGAATGCAACCCAAGGCATGTGGAAAGCAGTGAATAACTTAACAGACACTATTCAACTATTGGAGAAACATTAGTCAATAAAATTAGATTAAAAAATTATATGAAGTATTGACCAAATACTCGATCAAACTTTAATTTATTCTTAAGTTTACTGACATACATGAAGTTCTACGCACAATCCATCAACTAAAACTAATACCGGATTATATAAAGATTCCGTTGGTGTATCTTATAAACATTAAAATAGAAAGTCCTAAATACCCAACTGTATTGAAGAAGGCAATCATAAAACGAATTTACAAAAGTGGAGACAAAGACCTCATTACAAATTATAGGTCTATTAGTCTACTAAGTAATATAAACAACATTTTTGAAAAGATAATAAAATGACGTGTTATAAGTTTAGCACAGAAGAACAACAAGCTTAAATCGGAATTCCAGTTCGGATTTCGTAACATGCCATTGCCGAATTTACTGATAAAATTTATAATTCTCTTGATTCAGGTAAGAAAGCCCTTTACGTATTCATATACTTAGAGAAAGAGTTTTCTCCATGTTTTTGAGATGGTGGGAATGCGAGGTAAATCCTAAGATCTCTTCCAAAAGTTTTAGGGCCTCTTATATTCATATTGTATATAAACTGTATTTTCAAATTAAATATCAATGGGAGAATAAATTCTCTCACAGACGATACAGCAATCTTCTATAATAATAATACATGGGTGTCAGTAAAAACACTAGTTGAAACAGACCTAGTTATTTTTTGATAGCGAGCTTTTAACTATAAACAAAAAAGTTCTGAGCAAACAATTTTAGGAACACCCTGTATAGCATGGTTTCCGCGGTCCGATCGAAGTGACAAATTGCCCAAAGAATTTACTTGATATTAGTTTAGGCTGTACCAAATTGCAGCACTCTACCATGAACGGTATTGAAAATATTTAGAAAAATGTGTTAAAATTTCTTAACTTTGATGGCCTGTATCTTGGTCATTTGAAAACTCTTATATGTATTTTTACGAATTATCCCAATTTTCACTCTAATTAATTTTATTCCCCGAGTTAAAGAAACACCGTGTATATGTACAACAAAAAGAGCATTAGGGGGTGTCGGTAGGGACAGGTATAAGGTTATTGCTGGAAAATTTACGTAATTTCACCGAAAAAGATGGATGTAAATAAGTAGGTAATAGTTTGACGGAATTATGGGGGAATTAGGAAATCCCATGTTTAAGGGATAAACTATTTTCGAGTGGACTCAAATCGAAATTTAATAAATTATTTTTATGTTTTTTCATTTGAATAGCCTCCAGCATATTTAATTGAAAATGTGATGACTGTTTTAATAGTTTTACGTTTTCTAGTATGATTAAGTAACTCGATCAACCCAATTAATAAACGTTAGTTCGACTATGTTCTCTTAGATGTACTTGATATACTCTTGAAGAATAGTGATAAAAAAGAGGATTGCTATTAAAAAAATAGTCGATGACGTCATATTTGGTACACGCTGTATAAAATTTTATTACATCAAAAGGAAAGCAATTTAAAATACTAATCGAGCATATTTAAAAAAATAAACTTTCTATGATTTACTGAATTTATTCCAAGGCCCTGTATAGGGTAACTGACAGTACACACACATTTTCATAAAAAGTCTTCAGGAATTCCATTAGGGCCACTACTAAAGTTATTAGATAATGCTGACAGTTCACTAATCGTATCAGCACCACTAAAAAAATGTTTACGCACTACTTTTTCACTGCATTGAATTAGTTCTACATATTTTATAATTTGAAGAAAAATTAGTAGATCGATTATCCAGAGTGTCAATGCTATATACCATTACTTTTGGAAATCCATCTTCTTTCTTAATTTTTTGAATATGTCGCCAGAATATTTGTTGTTCAATGATATTAAGGTGTAAAAATCGTGTAATGCGCAACAAAGGTGTTTATATTCCTCCCTCAAGCGATGAAATTTGAATCTTGCATGAGCGGCCTTCTTATCTTCTGATAAATTTATTAATGTTGAATTGAACCAAATGGAATAACAATTAGTGTGGAAAGCTTTTGATGGAACATATAAATCAATAATATAATACAAATGTTCATAAAGTAATTCTACCATTATATTTATGTCACCTTCCTTAAACAGACATTGTCTGAACTACCCCAATCTGGAATATTTGCAATGTTATAGTCAACACCAATAACCAATTTGGCTTAATCGTATTCCATGCTAATGGATTCTAACGATTTGCAATTGTAAATGTACTTATCCACGTTAAATCAAGGAGGTATATAAACGCCTCTAATAAAAAACTGCTTAACACCAATATTCATTAGTGTTAAAAGTTGCTCGTCACGATTCTCAGAAATAAATATTTCTTACAGATGTCTTTTTAAATACATATAAAATTCCGCCACTTCGAACTTTATCACTATTAAGTTAAGAGCTGTAAATATTGAGCCAAATTTCAATAATAATGATGACATCATAATAACAAATATTAGCATTACCACTAACATTTTATAAGTATTTTTTGTAATATTCATTTTTGTTGATATTTTTGCGGTTTCACCATTCTTATTTATGTCCTTTAATTTGAGGGTCCTTGGAACATTGTGAATTTAATGGATAGATTATTTTTACCATTGTTTCTTCTCTCTAATAAATTGTTATAAGTATCTCTCGCGTAAGACATCTACAAAGTAATTCAATCAGATTTTATTTTTATGTGTGAATTAGTAGATATAAATTTGCCTAAGGACATTATTATTTCCTTAGGAGTGTTAATATTCGTGAACATTACTTTAATTGGGCTGATTATCTCCTCAACTTTGCGACCAAATGTAATAATTTCTTTATGCTGCTAATAAGTTATCTTCATGTTTATAAACTTTAGTCCTTAATTCGGGTTTGAATAATGTTTAATGTTAAAAATCATTAAATTTTTGGACCTAATGTTTCTTTCTTGAATTTCATTGAAAATATTAGCTGAATTTAGTTGAATTTTGATCAGCTCTCAGCTTAGCAATGTCCGCTTTTTGCTCTTTGTTTTCAGTATTAAGATTATTTAATCTAGTATTAATAGATAATTAACCTTGAATTTTGCTGTTGTAATTTGTTTGATATTATATTCAGTGGTGTCAATATAATATTTTTGAGCTTTCTTTGTCTACCCCGAGGTGGTAATAAATTTAGGACTTCATTTTCATTCTCATTTAATGACGTCTTATAGAAAATTTTCTGAGAAAACGCATCCAACATATTTTTAACCAGTTTATTGATTCTCCATTAGAATTCTTTATAATTTTAAAAATTGCGTCTTCTAATAATTTTGTTGATACAAAATCTTCTTGTTTCATTTTATGTACAATTAAATTATTACCTTTCCGACACTTTTTGATAATATTGTAATAATCTCGGAAGACAAACAGTAAATTATTTTTGTTAATGCAATTTTTACTACTAAAAAATTTGGTAAAAAGAAGTGTCCTGACATTAAAAATTTGTTTTCACATTATTTTCAAAAGTTTTTAGCCACATTAAAGTTACTTTAAAGTTTCTATTTTGCCCTGCACATATGTCACTGTAAACTGTAATGTTTTTTACTTCTTAAATTTTGAACATGTTTTAGGATGCATGAAGCTATTTCTTGAGTACCTCTTGATGCAATATTTCATCCTAAACGTACATGTGAACATTATCGTTATTAAAATTGTGAATACCCAAATTTAGAACGTACATATTGCGTTTATAGTATGCTATTGAAGTGGTCAACTTTAGATAAGGTAATGCTTTTTACAAGTCGAACGGAAAATCAAAATAACAATCTAAATTGCGTGATACTTGTTCCTGATCTTGTTTTAGTGGCTTTCTAGCTGATAATGCTAATCCTAAATGGACATCGTGTTCTTCTGTAAGTTCTTTTCTTCATCATCATTCGATACTTTTATTTTGATGTTTAATAAGTCGCATTTTTGACATGTATTTTTGCGCAGTAGGGGGAAAAGTAAATCAAAATTTTTTTTTAAATATTTTTCTGTAAGTCACTTAACTGATTTTATTTTATTTTCCTTGCAATGAAGCTTGTATAATTTAAACATTTTCCTAAGAGTTAGATCAGGATGTAGATATCTTCTATTGAGATTATGAGATCTAGCATAATGAGATTCAAATTTAGGAAAACTTTTAATATGGTTTTTTCTCAGAAATTTTTCTTGATGACCATACGCCCATGTAAATCATTTCCTACATTTGCAGACTTTAATATATGATTTAAGCGTCCTTCACTTATTTTAAAGGTATTCAAAAAGTTTGTTTTTCAGACGGGAACTTTTCGTTTTAAGAATTTAATAACTCCAATTTCAACCTTTTGCGTTTTTTGACGTCTTCGTTTCATAGTTTTGCGCTTGACAGCTTCATAAAGCAATATATTCTGATTATCAAAATCTTCCAAATACAAAAACTTCTCAAAAATATTCTTTCTTTCTTCTTCTTCGTAATTTTTTGTGCAAGCTTTTCGACAACACTCATTTTTGTTTTGGAAAACTTTTTGAGGTACAATATTTCCGGTTTGAGTACAATATCTTTTTCATGAATTCCGCTTAATCGTTAGCATTTTTTGGATGTATGTTTCATGAATATGCATCATCACCCCTTGAAGACGAAACTAGCTCTATAATTCTTTTTCGATTTTCTTTGAAATCATTAGTTCCTAATTCTTTACTATCTGAACTAAATGGTCTTATCGTTTTGTTTTTCCCTATGGGTGAAATAATTTCTAAAATTTAATATTAAATTTTAAGTTTTATATTTAATTGTTAAGTACATATGTGTATTATGATGAACGAAATAAAATTCCTTACTTCGCATATTATAATACTAATAAGGGAAGTAAGGAATTTTATTTCGTTCATCATAATATAGAACACTTCACATTACTCAACCCGAAATTTAGTGATACATATATGTGTAACACTTAAATTTTGTTTAAGCGCATTAATTAAATGTACTGATTATTCAACTAATGCAATTGTTCAAAAACTGATGTTAACTTGTTAAATACTAATTAATTAAAATTACGCCCATAACTGCCTTCGGACCTTATCAATAATAAATATTTTAATTTAAGTATACATAGCCAGTTTCAAAATAAACGGCTGAATTATTAAACTAACTCTGAAATCTTATGTTTTAAACATTAAATATAGAATTTAAAAATTGTTTTCATCTTCAATTATATCTTAAATTTAACTTAATTTTGTTTCATTACTTAAAACAATAAAAATTTAGACTCAAGAATAAAATCGCCGGAAAAGTTAGACGATACATTTTTCCTGGAATCAATGAAGTACAAGAAATATAGAACTTAAAAAAAATATTTATTAAGTCATTTTTAGCAAATATTTAAAGTGCATCTTTGATAAGATTTTATAATATTTTAATTCTCATTAAAATTCTTAACTATTTTTCTAGAAAAGTGCATAAAGCAAATTTTCAAGTATAATTCTAGAACTTATTCAACAAATTTTCTAGCCTTACGTATATTCTTTTCAATTATTGATTATAAATGTTCTGTATATTACATTTATATTACGTTTTCTATCTTATCTTCATAATGATGAAAACCGTCGAAACTAGAGTTTATTGTGTTGTTTAGATTTATATGTTATAACTGTGTCTACATGTTATATAAAATTTTTACAATAATTATTGGTGAATTTTTCAATTCATTCTAAGTATAAATTACCACGTAGTAACGGTCGCAACCATTCTCTTCATCATGATATTAATGTGTTTTTTAATCTGTTTCAGCAAGTACCAAGGATGAAGTTGAATTTGTACCATTAGAACACCAACGTCCTGGTCATCATGCAGGATTTGGAGACGACTACGACTACGGTGACAGTTACTTCCCTAATCCATTTGACATTGGATTTGAAGGTATTTGTTAAATTTACATTTATTTTATCGTAACTATATCATTAAATTGGGTATTAATGTTGATAATACACGTATTGGAACTAATTTAAACTAATATTTCCCATTTTTTTATTTATTTATCTTCAATTTTACATAAAAATTCACAAATTAACAAAATTTTATGAGTGCTAAAAAACTATTTTTACTATATAGATAGATAATGTGGTATTTTATATCTATCGTAATTGATGTTGATAGTATAAAAAGGTAAATTATAAAAGTAAATGCTTTCTTGAGTATTTTTCTCACTTATCTCTTGGTGAAACATTTATTAATCCTTTACCTATTATAAAGTAAATGCATTATTTCCGCTAGAAAATGTATATTTTTCTTATCTAATCATCTTTTATACTAATAATATTGGTATATAAAGTTTAAAAAATCGAAATAATAATGGAAAATACGAATATTTTTGATAAAATTAAACACAATAATCACTTTGTTTTGTATAACCGTTATTTATTTGTATGGTGACCAATGGTTTCAATACATCAGCGTATCATTTTCAAACCGAAATACAATACAATACAAATAAATAACGGTTATACAAAACAAAGTGATTATTGTGTTTAATTTTATCATTAATTAAATATGTATAACGAAATAGAAGCCTCCATCGTCAATGACGAATATTTTTTGCCTTCAAAATTTTTTTAGTGCTGGAAAAACCTTATAGTAATATACGATGACCTTAATGAACTTGTTATCGCTGACTAATTGTTATAAACACATTTTAATTTTACGTATGGATACATTTTAAATTCCGACCCGTAAATAAATTTCTTAACACTGCAAATTTGCAGAAAAAGATACGAAATTAGGTGGTGATGAATTGGTTAACCAATTAGATAGATACGAATTTCGTGAATAATTTCGATTAGCGCTAATTTCCTGGCCGATCATGAATTTCGATTAAATTGCGGTGAGGAAAACTGAGCATTAATAATGGATGCGGTTTTAATACAGAATATATTACAACCCGATGCGTAAAAATACAATCAGTTGCTAATAAACTTTCAAGTTATTAACATCGAATTTGTTAAAGTCACAACGTTATTCATTCAGTAAGTACGTTTTAATTAATACCTTACATAGACATATTTAATTTAATGAAAAAGTTTTCTTTTACTGCGCCCCTCCACCATTTATACAATTAAAAATAATTGTTGATTTTTAATTACCATTAAGTGTTATTTTTACTTTTTCTATATAGGGAAAGTGTTGTTTTCTTGAATGAGTATGTCATTGGGCGCTGTATCTCAAAAACGAATGATCCGTTTGAGATGAAACTTTAAACTTAAAGTTTTATCATTAAAAACTGGACTGAAAAAGTCTGCCCACCCAGCATACATACAAATTTTATTAATTTACTCATTCAAGAATTTTACCTTTTGAATTTCCTTTTTATTCGAAAAGTTGTGTAATTAATTTTACTCCAAACCACGAAACGATCAGTAATTGAAATTTAAATGTATATGTAGGGTGGGTGGGTGGCCTCTATCCCACCCTCCAATCAGTAAAACATCATCATAAATTATTTGAAAATTTTGTATGAATAAATCTCTAAAAATTGCAATTATTTTGTGTTTATTTATATTTTACAACTTTAATTAAAACCCTCGCTTATATTTTAATGATTCGAGGGTGGTATAGAGGCCACCCACCCACCCTACATATACATGATAGCTTTAAATACTAATCGTTGATGATTTTGCTGCAAAAAATCAATTAGAAAAATTAGAAATTTTGATGATTCTAGAATTCAGATTATTAGAAAATTCTATAACCCTTGAAAGAAATCCTAGTAAATTTCATATACAATAAGATGAAAAAATTCTTAGAAAAATATAAAAGTCTAGAAGAAAAAATTCTGAAAAATTTCAAAGAAAACAATTTATAAAGATAAAAATTTAAATAAAGTTTTAGATAACTAGAAAAAATGTTTGTAAGTTTTTAAACTCCCAACAAAATTTCTAGGAATGTAGATTAAAACTTACTAGAAAATGTGAGAACATTTAAAAATTCCGATAAGAAAAAGCAAGTAAAGCAAGAAACTTTGGAAAATCTAAGAGTCTAAAAGAAAATATTTCTGGACAAAAAATCTCGAAATTACTATGCAATTTGGGGGAAATTTAAAAAAAAAACCTCAACAAATCCAAATATTCTGAACTTATTTTAGTTGAAAATTGTAAAACTTAAACTTTTAAAGAAAAACCTTTCATAACCTAATGATTATTTTTATAAGAAAAATTACTGAAAAATTGTAGATATTTATAAAAACATTCTTCACAATTTCACAACCTACGAAAAAATTTCTTGGTATCTGGACATAAAATTACTTGATATTTCTGGAACCTTTGAAGGAAACCTGAAAAGCTAAAGTAATAAATGCTTGATAGAAAAAATTCATGAATTCTCAAAGAAAATTCTTACAATTTGGAGGAAAAACCCTGAAAATTGTAAATAAAAAAAAAACCTCAACAAATTTAAATAATCTGAACTTATTTTAGTTGAAAATTGTAAAACTTAAACATTTAAGGAAAAATCTTTCAAAACCTAATGAAAATTTCTGTAAGAAAAATTACTGAGAAATTTTAGATATTTATAAAAACATTCTTCACAATTTCACAACCTACGAAAAAATTTCTTGGTATTTGGACATAAAATGACTTGATATTTCTGGAACCCTTGAAGGAAACCTGAAAAGCTAGAGTAATAAATGCTTGATAAGAAAAATTCATGAATTATCAAAGAAAATTCTTACAATTTGGAGGAATAACCCTGAAAATTGTAAATTAAAAAAAACCTCAACAAATTTAAATAATCTGAACTTATTT
This sequence comes from Ontholestes murinus, assembly GCA_963969525.1. NCBI lineage: Eukaryota > Metazoa > Arthropoda > Insecta > Coleoptera > Staphylinidae > Ontholestes > Ontholestes murinus. Next base: position 90,200,068 of record OZ018387.1, read on the forward strand.
TAGTTGAAAATTGTAAAACTTAAACTTTTATAGAAAAACCTTTCATAACCTAATGAAAATTTTTATAAAGAAAAATTACTGAAAAATTGTAGATATTTATAAAAAATTCTTCACAATTTCACAACCTACGAAAAAATTGGTATCTGGACATAAAATACATGATATTTCTGGAATCCTTGAAGGAAAACCTGAAAAGCGAAAGTAATAAATGTTTGATAAGAAAAATTCATGAATTCTCAAAGAAAATTCTTACAATTTGGAGGAAAAACCCTGAAAATTGTAAATTAAAAAAAAAAACCTCAACAAATTTAAATAATCTGAAATTATTTTAGTTGAAAATTGTAAAACTTAAACTTTTATAAAACCTAATGATAATTTTTGTAAGAAAAATTACTGAAAAATTGTAGATATTTATAAAAAATTCTTCACAATTTCACAACCTACGAAAAAATTTCTTGGTATCTGGACATAAAATTACTTGATATTTCTGGAACCCTTGAAGGAAACCTGAGAAGCGAAAGTAATAAATGTTTGATAAGAAAAATTCATGAATTCTCAAAGAAAATTCGTACAATTTGGAGGAAAAACCCTGAAAATCGTAAATTTTAAAAAAACCTCAACAAATTTAAATAATCTGAATTTATTTTAGTTGAAAATTGTAAAACTTAAACTTTTAAAGAAAAATCTTTCAAAACCTAATGAAAATTTCTGTAAGAAAAATTACTGAAAAATTCTAGATATTTATAAAAAATTCTTCACACTTTCAAAACCTACGAAAAAATTTCTTGGTATCTGGACATAAAATTATTTGATATTTCTGGAACCCTTGAAGGAAACCTGAAAAGCTAGAGTAATAAATGCTTGATAAGAAAAATTCATGCATTCTCAAAGAAAATTCTTACAATTTGGAGGAAAAACCCTGAAAATTGTAAATTAAAAAAAAAAACCTCAACAAATTTAAATAATCTGAAATTATTTTAGTTGAAAATTGTAAAACTTAAACTTTTATAAAACCTAATGATAATTTTTGTAAGAAAAATTACTGAAAAATTGTAGATATTTATAAAAAATTCTTCACAATTTCACAACCTACGAAAAAATTTCTTGGTATCTGGACATAAAATTACTTGATATTTCTGGAACCCTTGAAGGAAACCTGAAAAGCGAAAGTAATAAATGTTTGATAAGAAAAATTCATGAATTCTCAAAGAAAATTCGTACAATTTGGAGGAAAAACCCTGAAAATCGTAAATTTAAAAAAAACCTCAACAAATTTAAATAATCTGAATTTATTTTAGTTGAAAATTGTAAAACTTAAACTTTTAAAGAAAAATCTTTCAAAACCTAATGAAAATTTCTGTAAGAAAAATTACTGAAAAATTCTAGATATTTATAAAAAATTCTTCACACTTTCAAAACCTACGAAAAAATTTCTTGGTATCTGGACATAAAATTATTTGATATTTCTGGAACCCTTGAAGGAAACCTGAAAAGCTAGAGTAATAAATGCTTGATAAGAAAAATTCATGCATTCTCAAAGAAAATTCTTACAATTTGGAGGAAAAACCCTGAAAATTGTAAATTAAAAAAAAACCAACAAATTTAAATAATCTGAACTTATTTTAGTTGAAAATTGTAAAACTTAAACTTTTAAGGAAAAATCTTTAAAAACCTAATGAAAATTTCTGTAAGAAAAATTACTGAGAAATTCTAGATATTTATAAAAAACATTCTTCACAATTTCACAACCTACGAAAAAATTCCTTGATATCTGGACATAAAATTGCTTATTTGCTATTTCTGAAACCCTTGAAGGAAAACCTGAAAAACTAAAGTAATAAATGCTTGATAAGAAAAATTCATGAATTCTCAAAGAAAATTCTTACAATTTGGAGGAAAAACCCTGAAAATTGTAAATTAAAAGAAAACCTCAACAAATTTAAATAATCTGAACTTATTTTAGTTGAAAATTGTAAAACTTAAACTTTTATAGAAAAACCTTTCAAAACCTAATGAAAATTTTTATAAAGAAAAATTACTGATAAATTCTAGATATTTATAAAAACATTCTTCACAATTTCACAACCTACGAAAAAATTTCTTGGTATCTGGACATAAAATTACTTGATATTTCTGGAACCCTTGAAGGAAAACCTGAAAAAACTAAAGTAATAAATGCTTGATAGAAAAAATTCATGAATTCTCAAAGAAAATTCTTACAATTTGAAGGAAAAACCCTGAAATTTGTAAATTAAAAAAAAAAACCTCAACAAATTTAAATAATCTGAACTTATTTTAGATGAAAATTATAAAATTTAAACTTTTAAAGAAAAACCTTTCAAAACCTAATGAAAGGAAAATAAAAATTTCTGTAAGAAAAATTACTGAGAAATTCTAGATATTTATAAAAACATTCTTCACAATTTCACAACCTACGAAAAAATTTCTTGGTATTTGGACATAAAATTAATTGATATTTCTGGAACCCTTGAAGGAAACCTGAAAAGCTAGAGTAATAAATGCTTGATAAGAAAAATTCATGAATTCTCAAAAGAAATTCTTACAATTTGGAGGAAAACCCTGAAAATTGTAAATTAAAAAAAAAACCTCAACAAATTTAAATAATCTTAACTTATTTTAGTTCAAAATTGTAAAACTTAAACTTTTATAGAAAAACCTTTCAAAACAAAATTACTAAAAAATTTTAGATATTTATAAAAAAATTCTTCACAATTTCACAACCTACGAAAAAATTTCTTGGTATTTGGACATAAAATGACTTGATATTTCTGGAAGCCTTGAAGGAAACCTGAAAAGCGAAAGTAATAAATGCTTGATAAGAAAAATTCATGAATTATCAAAAGAAATTCTTACAATTTGGAGGAAAAACCCTGAAAATTGTAAATTAAAAAAAAAAACCTCAACAAATTTAAATAATCTGAACTTATTTTAGTTGAAAATTATAAAATTTAAACTTTTATAGAAAAACCTTTCAAAACCTAATGAAAATTTCTGTAAGAAAAATTACTGAAAAATTCTAGATATTTAAAAAAAACTCTTCACACTTTCAAAACTTACGAAAAAATTCCTTGATATCTGGACATAAAATTGCTTATTTGCTATTTCTGAAACCCTTGAAGGAAAACCTGAAAAGCTAGAGTAATAAATGCTTGATAAGAAAAATTCATGAATTCTCAAAGAAAATTCTTACAATTTGGAGGAAAAACCCTGAAAATTGTAAATTAAAAAAAAAACCTCAACAAATTTAAATAATCTGAACTTATTTTAATTGAAAATTGTAAAATTTAAACTTTTATAGAAAAACCTTTCAAAACCTAATGAAATTTATTTTAAGAAAAATTACTGAAAAATTGTAGATATTTATAAAAAATTCTTCACAATTTCACAGCCTACGAAAAAAATTTCTTGGTATCTGGACATAAAATTACTTGATATTTCTGGAACCCTTGAAGGAAACCTAAAAAGCGAAAGTAATAAATGCTTGATTAGAAAAATTCATGAATTATTAAAAAAAATTCTTAAAATTTGGAGGAAAAACCCTGAAATAAAAATTGTAAACGTTCCAGGAATCTCGAAATAGAATTTCTAGAAATCTGGACATTAAACAACTCTGAATTTCTAGAACCTTTTAAGAAAATTGTGGCTAATCCTGATAAGATTTTTTGTAGGATCTAGTGATTTTCCCTAAAGGGAGATCCCACTACAAAATTTGGAAAGCAGAAATTTCAAATTACTGAAATCCTAAAAATCCTAAGAATATAAATTCTAGAGAATTTCGATGGGATAAAACAAGTAAAGCAAAAAAACTCGTGAAGAATGATTACAAAATTCTTAAACGGAAAATTTCTAAAAGTTTCTAAAAATCTAGCAAAAAATATTTTAAAATTACCAGAAATTTTTAAAAATTCGAAAGTTAAACCGTAAACATAAAATTGCTAACAGATTCTAAAAATTTAGGAGAAAAAATGCTTGACATTTTTACAACTCTGAACCAAATTTGGTTTAAAAATTATTTGAAAATTAATTTTCTATTTAATTATCGATTACAAAAAATTAACTCTTAAATAATTACCATGAGATAAGAAATACTGAAAATTTTAAAAGTCTTATAGAAATATTTTTGGTAAGTTCCAGAACTTGCAATCTGGAGAAAAATTGTGAAACATTGTGTAAATAAAGAAAGAAAACAAAATGCAGAAAAGTCTAAAACTATTGACAAAATTTCTAGGAATTTAAACATACACTCTGGAAGCTATTTAGAATTTTATTAATTTCCAGAATTTTTACTTAAAACCTTTAAAATTTTCCAGGATTTCTTGCTTTATTTTATTAAGATTTTACAGAGTTTATAATGGAAGAAATTCTGGAAAATTTTAAGGGCCTTTAAGTAAATATTTTGGGAATTGGTAATATGTTTTCAACGATCAATTTACATCACATATTTAGAATGCAGAAATTGTTTCTTTTTTGACGTTTTTCATATTTTGTACATCTGTATAATATTTTGAAAATAAATGTATATTATTATATTATTATTATTATTATTAGTCTCGATAAAGTTTTTAAAAATGAGGACGCAAAATTACATTGAACTTTTTATAAGTTTTCTAAAAAACCAAACAAATTTGAATAAGATAATATTAAAAATGATGGAAGTTTCTAAAAATTAAAAAAAAATACAGTGAATTATTGAACATTTGAAGAAAATTCTTCAATTAGGGTGAGAAGAAAAGTTTCTGGAAAATTTTAAAGACTGAACTGTGGAAAATGCTTAAACACCTGATTATTTCTAAGAAGCTTCAATAAAAAAAAATTCTGGACGAATTGGTTGATAGATAAGGCGTTGAGATGTTGAAAATCCATATTCATTTGTATATTAAAGTTGTAAATAACTAAGATTTTCAAAATGTGTGTTTATTTTCACTACAATTGTTTCGCAAATTTATTGCTTCTTCAGGTGAATGAAAGTTTACAATAAAATTAGAATTGGACGAATTGGTAACATGTTTATATCAAATTAAAATCTAAAAAATTGAAATACTTGACTCTGGACAAAGTTTCTAAAAATGAGGACGTAAAATTACTTGGAAGTTTCTAGAAGTTTTCTAAAAAAAAATTCAAGCAAATTTGAATAAAACAAGAAATGAGGAAGTTTCTAGAAATAAAAAAATTAAACTCTTGAAGAAAATTCTTCAATTATGGTGAGCAGAAAAATTGCTGGAAAATTTTAAAGACTGGAAAAAAAACTGAACCCTCGACAATTTCTAAGAAACTACAGTTAAAATTAAACAATGTTCAGATAATTTTTAAAGAATATCCTTGCAAGTTTGTGTTAGAAATTGCTTAATAATTAATTGATTAATGGTTGAAGCGTTAACTTCGTGATACATCTTGGAAAATTAAACAAAAACGTTTACTTTGTTCATATCACACTTTATTTTTAGGTGACTCGAGTTTCGATCATTAACTGATCATTATCAAACTTAAAGTGATAATGATCAGTTAATGATCGAAACTCGAGTCACTTAAAAATAAAGTGTGATATCAAGAAAGTAAACGTTTTTGTTTAATTTTGCTTAAGAATTAAGAGAACTGAAAACACCCTTAATAAAATTTCTAGAAAGATCCCAGAAACTACTGATGACGTAAAACAATGGTGGAATATTTTACGAATCTTAAAATATCCTTTTTCACCCTACATATACTAACTTTAATTACGGATTGCGTCGTGGTTTATGGTATTATCTAAAGTTAACAATAGTTGGTATAAATTTAATATTACATCAGTGTTTAATTTTCAATTGAAAATAATAAACACCCACACATGCAATTATTCTCATATCATAAAACTCAAACTTGCTATAACCATAAACAAAACAAATGTTGTTTTCCTAAGTGCGTATCTGAATTATACACTTTTAAATAATTACTCTAAATTGGAAACGGTCATTAACGATGCACCAAATACGCAACATTGAAGGATAACAGTGTGGGCCTCGCAACACCCACGCAATTGCAAATGATTTATAAATCTAACGTATTTGTTCGATATCGTCAGTACTGTGTTGACAGTGAAGTGCAAATTGAAAATTGTGAGATTAGAAAACGTGGTCATGTCTTTGAAATGTATAGAAGGTAATTTTATTTGTAATCGTAATCAAATTTAATTACACGCCGCATTATTTTGTTTTATGCGGTGTTTCTGATGAAATAATTTTCAGAACAATAATAAGATAAGCGTGATGTGATTTATGCATTGTTTACGAATATTTTCAAAGATTATTGTCGGGATTAATAAATCCGCAACGGAAATAGCAGCCAGCGAAAATAAATATTGATCGTGAATTTCTCAAATTGACCTTTCGTATCGATACTGATAAACGGAAACATGCTTAATAATTATAATTATAGTAATAAATAATTTCTTTCTATCTTCTCAGTCTTCTTCTTCTTTTCCTCTTTCTACCGATTTTCCCATTTTTTTGTATTTCAGTAATTAAATTTCCCTTATTACTAATGTTAAGTCATTTATTTAATGCATTTTTTTTTGTAATACCTTCCATTTTTTTTATCGTACCTCTCTAATTATCATTCAACAATTATTCACTATATTATTCAATGAATCAAATTTTTACAGCAATGCTTGCAAGGTTGAGACAAAATTTAGCTTCGCTATTCCGCAACGTACCGACGAGGGCTGACTTCCCAGATTCCGCCGATGGCTTCCCCGGAGTTCCCAACTTGAGCGGCATCGACTTGGGCAAAGGAAACACCACATCTGTAACTAAAGTAAGTAATTTTTAAAAACGAAAATTAAGTACTGTATCTAAAAAATAGTGCAGAGTAATTTAATTGTGTTAACATTAGATGATTTGTTTGTGCTTAATCTTAATCATATGTACTAATACATCTTCCAATTAGATAATCGATGGTCACAAAGTGGTCATCAACGAAACCGACTACAAGTCAGAGGGTGAAAACGGCGGCGCCTACTTCAAGGTCCGCATCATCGACGTCCAGCCCGAAAACCCCACCGGCTCGACCCCTGCGCAAGAACCGGAGGAGAACCGTTCAACCGAAAGTAGGGAGATCGAACCCCTAGAGGACAGCATCGAAAACGAAATCGTCAAGAACAAAGAGGTTGGTAGCGACGTACAGCCGCAAAAGTTACAGGCAGCTTAATTAATTAATCGCATGATGTATATACCAACAACTACTACAACAAAAAAATAATAATAATATAATTAATATAATACATTAGGAAAAGAAAAACCGCCCCTTAAAAGTGAACGCAAAATCTCTAGTCCTCACTAATCAACGATTTAATTAATTGGCACGTGAATTATGGTTTTAAGGGTTGGTTTTCCGTTTGCGTATTAATGCTACTGTGGTGATGTTCAGGGTTTATAATTTTTAAGCGTTGAGGGTAAAAATAAAATAAATTACACCTAAATATATCAAAAGAACGAATTAAAAAACTAACAGAAATTGTTAGTGTTTATATTCAAATTTTTAGAATTTTTAACATATAAAACCTTAAAACTAATCTCAAATAAAATATTATTAATCTTTAAAGATCTTAAATGATGAAATTAAATTAGTTTTAAACATTGTTTATTCATAATTTAACTATTACGTCTTATTCAGATATTATAAAACAGTAAAAATATGAGACAAAATTATACTATAAGTATTTTTATTTAACTTTAATGTTTAAAGACTAATCATCTTTCAACAATTACTAATCAACAATGCTACATTAATTATCAACTCTTTTGGCAGATTAAAAAAAAAATGATTTTTACATATAAAATGTATTTATTTGTAAATGTGTGGTTGAGCAATAGATTTTAAATTCTAATTATCTTCTATAAAATCAAGTATGACAAATGAAATCTAGTTTTAGTTAAATCATTGTCATTATTTAAAATTTTCTTAAAGTGCTAAAACTGTTTTTTTTTCACGAAACTAAAATTTAGAATTTTATATTTTTTCTCTCAACGTCTTATTAATATTTATAGATAATAATCATTATTTTAATTGACACGTAAATAAATACTTACCTTCAATTCAGTTAACGTCACCATTGAAGAGTTAATAGATCTAATAGTAATAATTGTAATAAACGATTGTTATAACCTGTTTCTTTTTAGCAGCAGTATATTTTTGGATAGAGTGTACTTATATTTTAATAAAAATACGTAAATGAATGGGTTTTCTCTGAACTCTTTCATAACTCATCGCTTAAACCCAGCTTCTCAGCGCGAAGCCAACTAACCCAGCTTCTTAACGTGACTAACAAACTTTGAAAACAAACACCTAATCGCAAAACCACTAACATACATGTTTGCACCGTGTTTTCCTAGCACATTCTTATTATCTGCTTAGGGTTCGATCTATGACAACGTCGAAGCTTTCGATGATATCGATTACGGCGTCCACCGCAAGGAGTTAGATTGGGACGATATCGAGCCTCTAGAGACTTTCGAAGATAACGCCGTGAACACCGATCAACAACAACAGCAATACCACGATCTTACAAACGATATCTACGTCAATCAGCTGATGGCTGATGCCGGCGCGCCCACAAACCCCGACGCCGAGTTCATCCCCGGTTTCGAGAGGCAACCGAGGGTCGACAGTATGGAGGTCAAAAGAAGGATACGCTGATGTGGTGTGGCGGTTTCATTTCGGGTATAAGCAGCTGTTGTATTTGTTCACTGTTTAGTTATATGTGTAGACTGAGGTTGCGGATGGTTTCTTGCCAAAGATCGACTTAAATTTTTAATTGCCATAACACCTTCTCCATTGTTTTTTTTCTTTATTTATTGTTTCCCTCTGGATCAAAGACTTTCTAATAGTGATAACTCTGCTTTAATCATCAATTTCATACATGTATTTGTTATTAATTAATGTTTCATCATCTTGTGTTTTGTGAGGAGAGGATATCGCATCATATTTACAGAGTATGTGCCATAAAAATGGTGGGGGTTGTAATCAAGTGTGCGCGCGCATTACTTCATAAACAACGCACTGAGCGAGCTTTAAAATTCTAAATCATTTCTCGCCTAGATGAAAACTTAGATTCCATTTTATCGACAATGTAACAACGATTATATTTATTTATTTTTATAACAATAAACATCTAAAATATAGCAGAATTTTATTTAATCTTCCTTCCTATCGATACGTATTTGATCAATAATTCTTAAAAACTTTATAAAATGATAACAGATGGATAGTGATTTTGGGATATTTATGTTAAAGGATTATTAAAGAATTGAGAAAGCTACACATATGATTGAAGATATCAAGATGATATTTTGATGATTTTTTGTATACCTTTGGTAAATGATTTTAGATAAATAGTAAAATAATTTAATAGGTTTGTTTGGATTAATGCACTTGTTATGTTCCATGTTTTTATTTACAGTTTTCTGACATATGTTTCGAATTTCACAAAAGTTGTTACAACTTATACTCCTTTGAAAATGAATTGTGAAATTCGAAACATATGTCAGGAAACTGTAAATAAAAACATGGAACATAACAAGTGCATTAATCCAAACAAACCTATTAAATTTTTGTTCCATCAAGAATGTAGCTTGGAAAGAATTAAATTTGTAAAGTAATTTGTTCTCAAATAATTTAACGCAACAATATTAAAATTTAAACTTGAAAATTAAACCTAAGTTTTGTTTTTGTACTTAAATAACTTTCCTCTTTCTCTCACTTCGAGTTCAAACGAATGAGAACCTTGACTAAAACTCAAATTGCAGGTGCATAAGAAACATACTTATCCAAAATAGAAAAAAATATTAGATATAAACCTAAAGACAGTTTTCCGACAAAGGAAATGTAAGTAGTTCAAGAATCCTACTCAGCTAATTGATAAGATAGGAAACTGTCCTCACCACAAACAATTGTTGATGATTTCGCACAAACTTTTTCTGAATCATATCACACACAACAACTATTACTGATGTATGTTCTGATAGAGAGTCATTTAATGCGCGTAATGTCTCAGAAAACGACGTAATTAAAAGATTAAAAGGCTCACCTATTTGCGGAGATGACTTGAAACCAAGCTTTCTTGCTAAAGACTGCAAATACATATTTGCGAATCACTTAACTACGATTTTCAATCTAACTCTACGAACATCTACTTTTGCAAGCTATGAAAAACTACAGTTGTCAATTCAATATTCAAAAAAGGCGACTCTTTCCAGATAGTTAACTATAGGACAATTGTTACTTTATCTAACTTTGCTAAAGTTTTTGAGCGTGTGATTTTTAATTTATTTTCATTTATGCAAATATATAAATCCTAAGTAAGATCACTATAATTGGTTTGAGTTTACGTGAAGTATTTTATAAATGAAAAAAACACACAGTTTATTCCTTACTTCACTTGTGAAGAAGAACAAGTGAAGTAAGGAATAAACTGTGTGTTATTTCCATTCCTAAGTAAGATGGATTTTTATTAAGATAGTCAACGATTACTAACCTGGAACTTATTACTCACTATATATTATTGATTTAACCGAACGTCGATCACAATATTTTATTAGAAAAAAATAGTGCGTTTGGTTTCACTATACAATTACTTTAATTTGTAGCATCATTCCTTGAAAATCGAATGAATTATGTTTATGTCATATAAATTTCATAGCTATGCTGTTCCTCAAGGGTCGACTGTATAGCCGCTGTTGTTTTTATTATTTATAGATACCTATTAACTCTAATTTCATATCCCGTTTTGACTTTCGCTGAAGATCTGATGCTGATGATTCAGGATGCAAACAAAATATGGTACACAAATTTGGGGTTTTATTTGATTACTATCTAAATTTTCCAGATCATATAAACAACATTTCTCCATTTGCCTTTAAAGTTTTAAGATTTTGACAACGTCTGGATAGTTTATTCCGTTTAGTACAGCTCAGCTCATTATTCACTTGAGCCACCATATACAAAAATAAAGTAGCCTTAGTCTATACATTAAAATTAAAATTATTACAATTAATAACACAAATACAAACAATACGTTTTAACACATTCGAGGTAAAATTTAAATTAGAATAAATAATGATTGTTGGACATACACAATAACAATAGTTATAAATATTAATATTTAATTCAATTCAGATGTTTAGAAAATATGTTTACTTATGGAAACAACTTTCAATCAAGTATTTCTTCCACTTAACAGATAAAGGGCGTAAGATAAATTCACTAGAAGCGATTGAAATTTTTAAAGCCAAGACCAACCCGAGAATTTCCCTGCTTAAGATTGATGAAATATACACGCCGCTATTTATTGGTTTGTATAAATAGGTTTGTAATTTGAACACTTATGCCCACTTGCACAGCAGCTACTTAACCATTGATTAAAAGTTAACCAACGATTAACGGAAAATCGGTTTACACCGCAACTTAACCACGATGAAAGTCCCCCAAAAACGTCAAATATTTAACCAGCCGATTTTTACCGGTTAACCTGCCAAGTACTAACTTCAGGACGTTTATAATCGTGAAGTTATTTATGTACGTTTGTCGACATTTTATATATATATATAGGTTAAGTATCTAGACGAGCCACTGTTCTAAATTGTACGGCATAAAAATACCAAAAATAAAAATGAAAACCCTATAAAAACGTGTGCTCTCTATGTTATTACACTGTGATCGGTGGTTACTTAATAAGCCGACGCACAGTGTGACAAATAGCCAATCTGAAGGGAAAAAATTCTTATTGTTTTAATAGAAGTTTTTAATTATTTTTAACGGTTATATAACAATAATTAAACTGTTAAAATAAAGAAATACATTTTAATTTAACATAAACTATACAAACAAATGTAAATCATAATTATTTAAATATTTTGGAATTTGGCCGATCACTTAATAATATGTTATTATAAGTAGCTTCTGTAACATTATTGTCAGCTTCTATAACTAACGCCGAAGAATTTGCTAACAGGGCTAATACTTCAGTAGATAATGGTGTGCGTTTATTTGTTGTAGAAACTCTCAAACTTGAAATAAGTGGGTCCGACGATACTAATAACATGGATAATAGGTCTCTATTTGTGTGCCATCTAGATAATGCTCTCTATAACGTCTACAATCTTTATTCCTAGCTTCCATAGCTTCTTCAGACATTTGTCCTATCGGTAAGATACATGAATTGACAATTTCTGGGCCATGAACTAAAATTTTGTGAACGCTTGTGGGCATATAATACCACGGATATAAATTATCTTCCACGTAATTTGCAAACGCATTGATATTTATTTCATAGCAACAAGAAAGTGTTTGTAAAATTACACCAAGTCGTCGAATTAAATTTTTATTAATACCAGTAATTTCAGCGCTCTTAACAGGATCTTTAAAAAATCTATGCGCGGTATTACCATCGTTGGTATTTCCACCACCTTGTTTCGGTCGATCTACAAGAAGTCCTATCTGCTTAAATTTTTCTTGAATTTCTCGTTTTCTTCGCTGAAATTCGATTTTGTCAGCAGAGTCTTTAATTTGCCATTTTCTTATGTGCAATCTATACGATACTTGCAACAAACATTCGAAACTACGAATCCACGCATGTAAACTGGATATACCAAATGCATACATATCCGAATTAGGTATCATTTTACGTTTATCTTTCTCATTCATCATTTTTGGTATAGCACCACAAATATAACATTTTTGAGTCGACTTATTATCAGCTAATGCGTTACAAACTTTGCCATCAACCATTGTTAAAATAAGAGTCGTCTTTACTGATAATTAGAAGTTAGAAATGTCTAAAGTAGTGGGAGATAAAACAGATATTTGTTGTTTAATTTTCTCAGTTTCTTCTTTAATTAGAGCAGGCGACTCTTTTGCAAAAAATAATTTAATTGGACGACAATATCTTTTCGACGATGCCCTTAAATTTTGCCAAATAATTTTCTTCTTACCATTTTTATCTGTATAATTTAGTTGAAGCTGTACAAAACAAATCTCAAATAAATATTCGTCTGTACAAGTATTATTGTTTTGTTTTGTAAATTTTTGTTTATATAAACTGTGACCCCCACTACCGTCACATCCCCATTTACAAATTAATAATTAATTGCACAAATCCGGTAAGATACTATTAATAACAACGTCTTGCATTTTAATTAGTCGTTTTACGGTACAATCTATAATGCTTTGTAATTTTACTTCTGCAAACGTTTCACTTATTGTAACACTGTCCTGAGGTGGATAACATAATTCTTTTGTTTTGCGTATAACATAATACGGCCGGTAAAGATCATGACGCCTTTGCTTAGCCTGTGTTTGGATTAATTTATGTGTATGAACCGAATGGCCTACAACTAGAAAGTAAGCCAATGCCTCTTCATCCGTATATTTTATTAGTTTTGACGCAACTTGTATCCTAGCTTTTTTAATTTGTTTAGCTACCTGTGCAGATCCAGATGACACTTCATTGAAATTAGCAGCTGCATCTCTCTTGCCTGAAGCTCGAAGACTCATCTCAGCTGCCGTATAAATTTCTTCACAACTTTTCGTCGTCAATAATTCTGTAGTTTTATTTCTTTTAGATTTAGAACCGCATTCGGTAAAAAGTTTACGAGGACGACCTCTACCTCTAGTACCTTCTTTACCTTTAATATTTTTGTTAATAAGTCCTTCTGGAATTGTAAAATCTCTATCAAGCCAATCCAAATAAGAGTTTAAAAATACACTCTTTATTCGTCGACATTTAGTCCAACGAATATTTATTTTTGATATAAAACGTGATATTATTAAATTCATTTGTTTGTCAATATCATCATTGTCATCTTCCAAATTAAAATATGAGACAACAAAAGCCTTCAGGTTTCTACTGCGAGACGTATTTTTGCTATTTACCCATATATCAAACATATGTCTCCGCGAAATTGAGATCGTCGACTCTGAAAATTTTACATAACTTTGATATTAGCAAATACTAGCAGTTGAGTTTTGCATATAAGGTTGTTGAAGGTCTAAAGGTTATAATGCGACAAAAATCACAGTGGGGTTTTGTGGGGATTTTTTTATAACCTTTGACGAATATGATAAATACAGAAAAAAATTGTCTATCCGCGTATACATAAAACACGAAAAAACAAATAAATTTATCTTATTATCTATAACTTAAAGGTTTAGAACATACCTTTAACTATTGTTTCCATTTTGCAGATCGGGAATATCTCTTTATATCAGGAAGTTATTAAGTCGTCAATCAAGAGATGTTTGACAATAGTAAATGCAATGGAAACGCCGCGCGTGCTTTACTAGCGCCCCTAGCGATCGTTTGACGTTATTAGTGTATAAAGACTGTGTTGATACATGCGCTGACTATTCAAAATAAGAATGGAATGGTAATTAGTAGTTAGAATTGACTTGGAAAAATTGAATTAATTCCTTCCAGATCGGTGTTTTGACACACTGTGCGACGGTGCAACAGAAACATTCTGGTTAAAGTTAATCAGAATTATTTAATCGAAAAATTTAACCAGAGCTGGTGTAAATGGCCATTAATGTTTGATAATGACTAGTTGTTAGTCGAAACTATAGTCACGTGTAATTTTAAATAAAGTGGCAAAACAAAGTCATCGTATCTCATTCTACATTTAGATATTTCTTTATTTGAATTGAACATTTTAGTTTATAACGTTATTTGTTTATTAACTGAAGAAACACTGTTATATATAATATTTATCTTAAATTATTCAATTCAATCCAATTTTTTTAACCAATATGGTGAAATATCCGCACACCAAAACACTAACATCTACTATTATTAACCAGTTAAATGACACTCTTAACTTTTGTTGAAAATCTATTGAAATCCCTATTAAAAAAAATATTTACAGATGTATTCTATTATAAAACGACTTCAAAACTTTGACAATTGATATGAGTCATATTGTTGAAGCTACACCTGTCGAATCGGCTGTCATTTATTCAGTTTGTTTGGCCAAATCACCATGAACGAATATTGCGATCAATGTTTTATCAAAATGCGTGTTCTTGTCGGGCAACATTTCGCGTATTTTATGGTCGCCATAGCCGTCCTACCCAGAAGACTATGCGCTAATGTGGTGGATAAATTTGAGTCCACTGGTTCAGTAAATAATATACCAACGGCGAAACGCAAGATCTGCCGGAAACATCGCCGCTGTCCGTAAGAAGGTGCAGGAGAACCACCAAACTTTTGCATTATGACTTGGGCGTGGACCCGTTCTTGAAATCAACTAACTCAGGAACTGAAGATAAACAACCATAGATAACGACGTGTGTTAGCTGAATAGGGCCTGGAACAAATGGGAACTGACCCCAATTTTCATCAAAAAATCATGAGGACCATTTCTGGATGAAAGAGTAAGTCAACAAACAAAATTGTCGAAATTGGGACGATAGCAATTTACATGATATCCAAGAGCGTCAAATGAATCCCAAAAGAGTCACTGTTTGGTTTAGATTTTGGGCAAGAGCGTCATCGGTTCATATTTCTTCGAGAACGACGTTGGTCAGGCTATGACAGTCATCGGTAAGCGCTAGAGGCCGATGATTACCAACTTCTTTGGCCTAAATTGGATTATCTGAATATCAACGGTATATTTTTTTAATCAAACCGGGCTACGGTCCATACATTTCATGCCACATTGGACATTCTGCACGAGCGATTTGACAGCATGGTCATCTCACGTGGGGGTGATGTAAACTAGCCACCAGGATCGTGCAATTGATCCCGTTAGACATTTTCTTATGATTAGTGGTTAAAAGTATATATATACACGTTGCCCCCTAAAATTTTGAATACGGACATTTCAATGCATTACTCGTTGCTTAGTTACCACGCTCGTCATATATTTTAATGGTCTGACCGACGGTAAATAATCAGTAATTTCTAATTTGTAATAAAATAGGGAATCAAAATGATACATATTTACACGTTATTTTAATATTACTATTTTTACGGACACAATTCTGACGTAACGAATAACAAATAACTGCAATATTCACCTTATTAAATCTTAGAAAATATCTCCTTGTTGAGCCAAACAATATCCCAGATGATCATAAAATTCCTGTTAACATTATAGCTTCAAAATGTCAAATTGACATGCATATTGCAGCAACAACCATAGCAACCAATAATAACAACCGAGATATAATACAAATTACATTACTCATATTCAAAATTCCAGGGGACAACGTGTATATATACCGTGTGTCCCGTTTGAAGACGCATCATAGGGAATTCCCATGTAAAATTTTCAATTGCAGTTTGTATCTCTATTATTGAACGAAAATTATCAAAATAAAATTAGAATGATTCCTTTATCTATTAAGATTATTTTGGAGGTTTTATTTTTGTTTCATCTTTACTTTTAGTCAAAATATACCTTAAAATGTATAAGCAAATATTTAATAATAAGATCCTCATAATAGCAGTTGCTGTGAAAAGTCAGTGCTTGTCATCTAAATTCTATAACCCACAAATAAATAATTAAATCTTAAATGTGTGCTTACAACACAGAAGGAAAAGTTCAGTGCTTTGAAAAGTCAGTGTATAACATCTAAAATTACAGATGGCGAGTTCAAAGACACAAATTCATTATTCTTGTTGAAACGAGTTAACTCAAAGGTACAATTTCCCGAAACAGAATAAAACTCTTTTTAGTATTTCTCATTTATTTTCTACAAAATTTCAAAACCGCATCCAGTTAAATTATAATTATTATACTATTCCAAATTTGGAAAGAATGCTTTGGTAAAGAATAAACATAAAGTGAAACCGATAAATACTTTAATTTGCTTTCAATAAAAATAAAACATACATTAAGTTTTTGTGGATATTCACTTCTTGATGTTACAATATGAAGAATGTTTTGAGACCATTGACGATTATTTTGTTCGTTATTATTAGACACCAAATAGAAAGTACATTCATCTGTAAAACACACACTATTTGGAAATCTCTTATTCTCGTTACACTTTTCCACAATAATTTAGATCTTGAATCAGGATCCACTGCTCAGTTCTTTATGATTTGTCTTTTATGGGGTCGGTAAATATAAGCTTACACTTTTTGTTAGATGTACTGTTATCCTTGCAACACATTTGTTACAGTTTCTTCAGATTTCCTCCTTTTATTCCTACCAATATGTTCGTCGTTTATACAACCATTATCCTGGACAGGTTTCAAAATTTATACTAAATAAGTCGCAAATGTCTGCCAAAACTCAATTTAATGATCTTAACTTTTTCTTTTGTGGTGTAAGCACTTATTTTGAATTGAATTATGTGTTTGTGGCTTAATCAATTTAGATGACATTGACATTTCATAGCAACTACTATTTTGAGGATTTTTTTATCGAAAATTTCTTCACACTTCTTAAGCTATATTTCGCTTAAAACTAAAGATGAAACAAAAATAAAACCTCCAAAATAATCTTAATATATAAAGGAATCATTCTAATTTTATTTTGATAATTTTCGTTCAATAATAGAGATACAAACTGCAAATGAAAATTTTACATGGGAAAAATTCCCTATGATGCGTCTTCAAACGGGACACACGGTATATATATATATATATATATATATATATATATATATTGTTATGTCTATATACTATTGAAAATGAACCCTTAGGGTTCGAAATGTACATATAGTTAATAATAAAACTGTCGAAGAAAGCATATACTTTTAACCACTAATAATAATAATCTTCACACACTTAAGTATTTAATCAGAAATTTTCTTATGATGTTTTCTTAAGTCGCAATCAAAGCCAGCAATGCCATCGGTCAAATTCCAGAGTCATGAAAAATTGGACATTTCGTATGCGCGCCACCCGGTGAACATTTGCATGATGTCCAACACGCTCTTTCGATATCTTCAGAGTCTCAGCTATCTCGATCAGCTTCACTTTACGGCTATTCTTTATTATTTTGTGAACTTTTTTCACATTTTTGACCGTAACAGCCTCTTTCGTGTGTCCACTGCGTGCACTGTCATCAGTGCTCATTTTGCCAAGTTTAAATTTGGCAAACCACTTCTCAACGGTTGATTTTCTTGGCTTATAATAAAGCAATGCTTTATTAAGACACGAAACTATTATTTTTTCCATATTTTTCACACTAACAAAAGTTTTTAACTCACAATGCTATATCTCACGAACTAATTGTTCGACAGCTGTCAAATTTATACACGTGTCGTTTGAAGGTTAGTTCTACTATAAGCCTTATGGATTTAATTCTAATAAAACCATCTATGTGTTAGCCTACGAACTTTTCAGCCTACCTGTTATTCCATACATAATGGCATCGATAGGCCTTTCACATGAATAAAAAATTACGATGTTTTATTTAAATTTATAGATAGCCAGTGCTTAATGAAAGACCCTATATTCCATTATATCAATTTGGTTCCCAACCAATTCACAATTCTGCCAATAGATATCATCACTTCTAATTATCAGATAGCTTACCCTGATTGCACAAAAATCTAGTTTAGTATTTCTTGACATCAATAAAGCATTTGACCATGTATGTCATCGGCGAGTTCTGTATAAATACAATCTCCTCAGAATACCAAAAAAATATAATAATCAATATTCAAAATACATTAAAAACCGATCCCTAAGAGTCAAAACACGAAAGTCTCTACCAAAATCTTTCACTTCTTAGCAAGAAGTTCCTCAAAATTTACCATTATCACCGCAACTTAAAAAAACTTGAACTACACTAATCAAACTTATTTCTTTTTAATCATTATGAAACAAAACAAATGTTACTTCACCTAATATTAATATCTGTTTACATCAAGAGTGTAGGGCAACAAGCATCAACTGTGGCCCAAATAAGACCTACTACTGTTAAATACGGATAACTCTTGTAAAATGTGTAAAAAAAAATATATTTTATGGAAATTATGTCTGAAATATGACATCAGACAAATGTCCACCATTTTTCTAGATACAGAAATTGGCACTTTTTCCATTGCACCACGTAATGTTTCTGGTTGAAGGCTCAGTATTTCATCTCGAATATTCTGCCTCAGCCGTCTAATAGTCTCTGGTTTATTAACATACACTTTGCCTTTTAAATAACCCCCTCAAAAGTTGGCCAAGGGAAATCTGAATTTTTTGAACTCAGACGTTTGCTAACCAAAAATTTCACGCAGCAGGTCAATAGCTTGCCTAGCAATGTCCGCAGTTGTTCCATCTTGTTGAAACCACAAATTAGGATTCTGCTCCGCCATTGGACGGAAAAAGATTTCAATCATTTTTCTGTAAGAAGGTCCGGAAATCGTTTCTTCTACAGTTTTGTGTGTTGACATAACCATTTAAATGGAAATGTGCTTCATCCGACATCAAAACATTATTTAAAAATCAGTGTTTGCACAATTTGAATTTTGTATGGGTACATCTTAAGATCCAACTTTAAAATTCTAAGTAATATCGTTCTGGAAGTACCCAGTTGGCTGGAACGACGACGAGACAAATGGTTCATCTACAACACTCTGCCGCAAAGTTTCCATGTTGTTTTCAGTGCGAATATTTCGATGGACACCACTTCCAGGACGACCACTCAACCTAGACCGACCAAACTCCTAATCATAAAGACTGTGGGAGCTAATCTTGAATTAAAATATTGCTTTAACTCAATATGAGTTAAACTACAGTTGCAGTTTAACTCATTATATGTTTTGATAATGGCACGTTGAGATGCCGAAACTATAGTAAACATAAAATAAATAGTGTTATACAAACAAAGTTACAAAGTGTTTCAATTATATTATGTTGACATTTGGAAAAACGTGTTAAGTGCCACTAATGTTTCATGAAAAATGAGTTAGTTATGTTCCAAAATAGTTTCAGAGGCGCTATGTGTATACTACTTTTATTGAAAAATACATAAGTATATATACATTTTATAACACATTAGCATAATAAGTAATAACATAATACTAGCAAATACCAAAATTTAGCAGCCTAGGCTAATAAGTTTCTATAGAATTCTCGATTCTCCTCCTTCATGAATGGGATTATTGCTTGAATGTTTTCTTTCTTCTCGGCCTTGATACGAGTTGCACAGTCAAGTTGTGGTAAATTCATGGTTTTAATCTTTTGCGAATTGATGTTTTTCTTGAAAACATTAACAGATTTCCAAGGCTCCATCTCGTTTAAAGTTTTTTGAATTTTACTGATCCAGGATGTGCTGTGGAAATCCTAATCCACGCAGCTTTTGAAATCTGAAGCATGATGGTATTCAGTGTTGAATCAGCAGCAGCTTTAAAATCTTTGAAATCCTCAGGCTGCATTAAAGTTACAATGTGGTTCCCACGTCAACTTGCCGTCGAGGATCACTCCCAGGTATTTGACTTCTGACGACAATGTTAACTGGGTGTTGAGGAGCTTAGGAAGCTTTAGCTTGCCTAGTTTCCTTTTCTTTGTGAAGAGGACAATTTCAGTCTTTGACGGGTTTATGGTCAGAGATTGGTCGTTACACCAGTGTTCAATTATTTTGAGGGCTTGCTGCATCAAGCTGCATAGCACCGTCTCAAATCTGCCTGTTAGCAGGATGGTTATGTCATCTGCATATCTTATGGTGTAGAAGCCATTGTCGTTAAGTCGCCGCAGTAGGCTGTCAACAACTATGTTCCACAGAAGTGGTGAGAGTCTTTAGCAACGATCTTTCTGACAGTAGTGTTTCCTACATTTACTGTGACTGCCCTATTCTCCAGCATGCTTTTGATCCATCCACTAACTGTGGGGTTCACACCATGCATGGAGAGAGCAGTTTCCATTTTTCTGAAGGTCATTTTATCAAAAGCACCTTATTTTATTTTATTTTTATTTGGGCGAAAGAGACACGGGCGGAGTTCACAATAACAAAGTGTTCTTCCACTCTAACCCTTCATTTTCCATGATGCCGAGGGAGCTTATATCCTCTTGCACTTCCGGATTCATTTTTAAATACTTCTATTTACTATTTTTATCCCCTTTTAGGAGATACTTTTTTGGCTGTTAATGTCAGCATGACAGATATATATACAGGGTTATTCACGCTATACGGCACGGAAGATTGTGGCCAAAATACGTGACTTTCAAAAAGTTTCACTTTCGGGATATATGGGGGTCTATTAGGGCTACTTTTTAAAATTATTTTCATAATATACAGGGTGTCCCAAAAACCCTAAAAGTATCAAAGTTGTGTTTTTTTTAATGAAACACCCTGTATTTTATTGCATTTTTGGATCCTTCGATCAAAATAAGTATGTGTTTTAATAAGGTTTTTATTACATAAACCTTAAGGTTTTTGAATTAATTTGAATTTTGTAAAAATGTAACCTAATTTTCATGTTTCAAATACTTAAAACTTAATTAAGTTATGCATACCAAATTTACACTGAAGTGTAACAATAGATCATATTTTATTTTCCAAGTATAATAAACTTGACATCTTATGCCGGGTGTAAAAAAATTGGAATTAAACAAATGAGAACTTTAAATGACTATAACTTCATTTATTTAAATGGAACGCTATATTTATTAATTTATCAGCAAATGCACGTTTTAATTACCTATCGAATGGTATTTAAATCTTAAGTGTTAAGTCTTCTCGTTTTTACAGAAAACGCCAAAATATTGTTTATTGCACCGTTTTAGTACTTTTAAAGTAAAAATTGTAATGTATTTTGTTTTCAACCGTATTTAAAAACATCAGATAATTAATTTAGTCTGTTACTTTTGTTTAAAAAGGATGTCTTTTGTTATAGTTGTGTTATTTTGCGTTTTTGTGTTAGATCGTTAGTAATCGTTATTGTTTGAACATGGTTGTTGTATGTCATAGTAAAAAATGAAAATTTACACAGATTTTCTAATACTGAGGTTTTTATAACTGACACTTCCAACTTCTTTAAACTGGTTTATTAGTCTCTCAAAAATGGCTGGCTTAGGGTGATTTCTTTCAGGAAACCTTTAAGTATAAACTCGACAAGCCAATAAACAATTTTGACGACATTCTCCAAGCATAAAAATACTGCCAATAACCCCTTCTTTTGAGTAAATCTTCATTTTTTACCAAAAAATACAACAGCGATGTTCAAACAATAACGATTACTAACGATATAACACAAAAATGCAAAATAAGACAACTATAACAAAAGACAGGCTTTTTAAACTAAAGTGGCATACTAAATTAATTATCTGACGTTTTTAAATACCATAGAAAACTAGATACATTCAAATTTTTACTTAAAAAGTACTAAAACGGTGCAATAAACAATATTTTGGCGTTTTCTGCAAAAAAGAGAAGACTTAACACTTAAGATTTAAATACCATTCGAAAGGTAATTAAAACGTGCATTTGCTGATAAATTAATAAATATGGCGTCCCATTTAAATAAATGAAGTTATAGCCATTTAAAGTTCTCATTTGTTTAATTCCAATTTTTTTTACACCCGGCATAAGATGTCAAGTTTATTATACTTGGAAAATAAAATATGATCTATTGTTACACTTCAGTGTAAATTTGGTATGCATAACTTAATTAAGTTTTAAGTATTTGAAACATGAAAATTAGGTTACATTTTTACAAAATTCAAATTATTTCAAAAACCTTAAGGTTTAGGTAATAAAAACCTTATTAAAACACATACTTATTTTTATAGACGGATCCAAAAATGCAATAAAATACAGGGTGTTTCATTAAAAAAAAACACAACTTTGATACTTTTAGGGTTTTTGGGACACCCTGTATATTATGAAAGTAATTTTAAAAAGTAGCCCTAATAGACCCCCATATATCCCCAAAGTGAAACTTTTTGAAAGTCACGTATTTTGACCACAATATTCCGTGCCGTATAGCGTGAATAACCCTGTATATATATATATATGTAAATGAACACGCCCAAGGTGGACATTTTGTTGTCCAGAGATCTTTCGATTCGGTCTACAACAGTTTGCAGAGCCTGACAAGGGTCATCCTTTAAAGTAACAAGCTCGTTTACACACACACACACAAATACACAAATCACACGGCAGAAGGACCACGTGGTCGATAGCCAAGCACTACTACTACTAAATATTTTTTTATTATTCACTATTATTAATGGTAAGCACCAAGACTATGAGTTTCGTTTATTGTATTTTATTACTCAACGAAATATTTTTTTTATTGTCAAATTTTCTTTGGTTTCAGCAATTTTTGAAAATGAAGTTTCGATCTTCGATCAAGAAAAATACAAGGTATTAACAATTTATAGGTGAGACGTGAAAATTTAAATAAATCTGATTAGAGAAGAGTTTTTATAATTGATTAATATGGTAAAAGTGGATTGATTAAGTGTTGAATTATAGTGCAAATGTGATTTCAGAAGCTTTGAAGCAAAAGCTTAAATAATGACGAAGGGATTAAATCGGTCTGCTCATTAAACAGATTGGTGTTAATATTCTTATTTTGACTAGATATCTCCAAAAGAAAAAAACCTTTGGTGTTTATTGTAAAAATATAAACATTGTAATTTATCAATATGTGGAAAAGAATTATTAGTCTCGAATATGGTTGGAAAATGAACTTGTATTTCTAAGTCGAAATGCTGTCTGCTCTACATATGTACTAGTACATTTATTTACACACATATGCATGCAATACATATTGCAAAAAAACCTTTTGTTTATCTTCCCTCTGTCCTTGCTTCGGGATTTACGGACGCGGTGTTCTATCTCGTTCTAACGGTATTGAGCTATATTTGATTCTTCTTATTGTAATTTTTATTTGTTCTTCTTCTGTAGGTGCCTCTTCCAGCGGAGATTGGCAACTATTTTAGCAAATAATTTCCTATCTGTTGTTGCTCTCATCAGATCTTCAAACAACTTCCCTGTCCACTTCCTAATATTCCCTGAACCACGAAAATTTTCCTTCTTCATTCAATATGTGTTCGGTCCATAATATATCTTGTTCATAGTGGATGTTTTTAGGGTACAGGCTTCCATGCAATATAGCATCAAGGGTCATATGTAGCATTTCGCCATTAGGTACCTCATACTAAATAGTAGGTCTTTATTGGTTAAAAGATACCTCATTTTAACAAAGCCCTCTCTCACAATCTCGATTCTATTTTCTATTTCTTTGTCGGGATCCATGATCTCGTTTAGCCAACAATCTAATTATCTTTGATTGATTTTAAATATCCATAGATGTAGCTTCACTGTTAACTTTATTTAGTAGATTCTGGAGGTTCTCTTCACTGGTCGCTAACAGTACTATGTTGTCGGCGAAGCGAATGTTATTTTCTAATACTCCATTGACTTCAATACCTTCCGTTGCTTGGCGCAGCGCTCTGTGATAGGTGTACTCTGAATAAATATTAAATAATAGCGGACAGAGTACACATCCCTGCTTAACACTTTTATATATTTATCTATAGGTTTTGAATTATCTCTCCTGTTTGTTTCCAAAAGAGATTCTCTATAAGCACTACTTCCTCTTCATCTACTCCGATCTCCCATAGCAGCCTAATTAGTTTTATATGGTTCGTAGTGTCGAACGCTTTGGTAAAGTCTATGAAGCATAAGTATAAGCCCTTTCTTTGGTCCAAGCAGTTCTGGGCTAGAACTTCTAGTCCAATCAATGCATCTCTGGTATCCAAACCATTCCGAAAACCAAAATGTGTTGCTTCTATATTTTTTTGCATTTTTTAAAAATTCAGTATGTATTACCCTAAGAAATATGTTTAAAGTATGGTTCATTATATTGATTAAGTCTGAACTCGTCGCATTTTTTGCTATTCAGCTTTTTAGGTATCGGTACAAAAGTATATTTTAACCATTCTGCGTGAAATGTGCCTATTTTATGTATTAAGTTAACGAAACCTACTAGTTTATCTACGTTTTCTTCATCAACCAGTTTCAAGAATTCTGCTGGAATATCGTTTGTTTAATAGGCGTTTCCTGATTTTGTTTTTCCGATGGCATGTTCGACTTCACTTTTTAGAATGCTTAGGAATTGATTTTTTGGTTGCTCGACTCCGTTATTCCAATTCTGGTCTATTTTCGTAAATTTATTATTGAACGCAGCTTTCCCATACTTGCTGGCTCCCTTCGGGTTGAAGCACAAAATGAAATATTTTGTATGACTATGTTTTGAGATCTTCTCTGCAAACTCGTTATTTCTTTAATTTTTTGTTGTTACTCCTGTGAGTTCCCGCATACAGTTTTCTTTTGCTGTCCTCATCTCCTTCCGAATTATCATATTTATGCGCCTATAGTCTTCCGGTGGTATTTGTTTTTCTAGCCTTCTTCTTTCCATAAGTTCCAGGATGTTTTCGGTTATACATCTTTGCTTTTTCGTCGTTCTCTTTTCTTGTAAATATTTTTCAGTTGATGTATTAACTACTTTCTTTATTGATGTCCAGGCTGCTTCTATATTTTCATTATTCATCGGGGTTTCTCGTTTTATATTTTTAGACCATTATTTAGCTCGCTTTGGACTAGCAATTTTGTGTATTGTGCTTTTAGCAACTGCATATTTATTCCTTTGTGATGTATTTTTTTTTTGACAGTTTTAATTTTAGTCTTAAGTTTGCCAATCGCTTCCTATATCGGCACCTGGATTTGTACGAACTCTCCAGACACGAAATCTTTTGCTAAAATGAAAACGATCTGGTTCCTCACTATATTTTCTGAGTTGTGCTGTGGAGACTTCCAGGTGTAGAGTCTTTTTCGCAGGAGTTTGTACCAGGTATTCGTGACGACTAAGTCTTTTTATGTACATTCGCCTGGGATAATATTTGTGGTTTCTTTACTTGCTATTGGTTGTATAATTTTTCATCAGGACACACCCGAAGATTCTTTGCAACCTGCCTCATTTGAGAGACGCCTGTACTCGGGACTGTAGTTTAATTTGTCTCTCATGCTGAAATAGTTTTACTAGGGAAAAGTTTATGAAGTGGTTTCCCCTTGCCTTCCTCATCGGAGTACCATGGCCAATGTGACGGCTACTACAATCCTGCCTATGGTAATTCAATTGGAATACAGGATCATTTCCTATATGTTTCAAAACTGTTACTAGTGATAGCTGTTGCCCTTTGCTAGGAGTAGTTATTGACTCTCCAGTAACTTTTAAACGTTTCGTCTCCGCCTTCTTAGCCTGTATGGTCTTCACCCGTAACTCTGGGCACGGGTAAAGCGTTATACACCGCAATACTGGGTCCTCAATAGAACTTAGTCACCAGCACTTGTTGGGTCCACACCCGCGACTAAGACGCCCATAATAAGCATTACTTAAGTATGTACATAGAAGATAACTCTGGACATCTTAAGCCGAGTTAATAGGCATGTGTGCTAACCACGCCCAATGGCATATTATTTGTTACTTGCCCAAAATACATGAACATTTTCAAAATTGTTAGATTTTCGATATGATAACAGTATAATAGTTATTGATTATCGACCACGTAGTCGTTATTTTTTCATACAATCAGTTTGTTACATTTGTAAATTATCCAATCACTCTAACGCACTCTTAATTATCTCTTAATGGCGAATGGTATCGGACCCACAGAACTAATTTAATTTTTTACAATATCCAATTAAAATTAATTAAGAAGAAAGACTCATAGAAAGCGCACAATTCCTAACTGATCAAACTGTAACGTTCAACCGGAAACACGCATTTTGGACCAGTCTAAATCCACTAAATATCCGTTATCGCTTCATCTCTCCGGAATCCCGCATCCGTTATGATTTTCACGTTTTCGCACCGGAGAAAGTCTCGAATAAAAAATTGTATACCATATAACAAAATGGATATCCAAAGCAAAACTCCCGATTACGTAAACTGTAACGGAAGATCCGTTTGTATTATGTTTGTGTACTTTCTTCTTCGTACCTTCACCGATTTGCATCGGACGTAGATTCCTTTTGAAATCTAATTGCGGTTTTATTTAAATCGGTAACGTCGCAATAGATTCATTTACATTTAGGAAGTCTTCCTAGCTGTGAATAAATAAGAACGTGTTTTTTTTTTATAGCGTGTCTAAAATATTAGGTCGCTTGTATTAATCTCAATAAATAAATAATAAATCCGCTCAGTTGGATAGATCTAAATAAAAACAAATTGATTATAACAATATTAGAAAATTTTAAATCATTAAACTTTCTTTAATTTAATAAATTAACACACGGTAGTGTATAAAGAAATATTTTTTAAATCTAAATTTTAAATAATGGATAATTATATGTAACATTATTATGGAGGTATTTGAAATTTATTTATTTATTAACACATTAAATAGAATTAAATTTTGATTAATTATTGATGGATGCAATTATAATTTACGCTTAGTTAATTTAATAATAAATTACGTTCCTTTTATTTAATACTTAAATAATTTTTGTATTTCGGGCATTATATTTTTTAATACGTGATTGTACAGACTGTGTGTGATATAAACAAAGTTCAATTTTGTGTTACCAAAAATTTGTTGTGTAAATAAAATTAATTTTAAAAAAGGATTTACAATTGATTTTCTTCCTAAAGTTCATTAACAAAGCGAAAGCGTTTTCTTTTTGTGGCTTTGTATTTATATGCATTTATTATATGTCAAGATGACAATTGTGAAAATAAAGATTATTATAAATTTTTTAGGTTGTATATTTTTGACTATATATTAATAAGCTCTAAACTGAAAGTAGGTAAATTTGTATGATAATTTTAAATAATGAACAAATAGTTTTTTGTCTAGATAATGGGAAACCATATATCTACTAAGACTATCGGTAATATTTTCGCCTAAGTTTATTGTAAAGGTTACAAAGCCATAATAAGTCGCGTGTTAGCGAACCGCTAACGTTAAATGAAAAAAATATATAGACACTTTAGGAATTAATTAAATTTAATGTAAAGGAAATAGTAAACAAGAAGTTGCGCAACCTGACTCGCCCGAAGAGAGTAATTATCAATAAACTTGTAGTGTGCAAACTTGGTAAATTACGCACGCTTACACCTTATTTGCATAACACAATTTCACCTGTTTGGATTTGCAACAGGTGGGCTATAAAAATAGCTGATGTCACCAAATCACATGCTCTCACAATAATCTAAATAAATTTCAAATTTACATTGTTGCATAAAATGTCTTAGATGATACGTCCTATTAATATAATAGGGGTAAAATTTATATACTGTATATAAATTGTTAATAATAATATAAATAACACCTATTCATCTATCTAAAATTATTGTATGTTTTGTATGTTTTTGTATAATCATAAGTATTTTTTTGGAAAGAAGTTAAAGTCTAATAAAGTCTAAACATAAACATAAACGTTGACCTTCATTAATTAAGTAAATACTCTAGTTATAATTAAAAAATAGTGCAACGCTTAGAAAATAGGTGTCTGCTTACTGGAGTAATAAAACTTCACATTAATAGCCTCAATTACAAAGTAATCTATCTTGAATTATCTGAATACCTGATTATGGTCATTAACCATAGTTTATTGCAAAATTTAAAAGTGAGTGAGATTTGTGCAGGTGTTCCACCGGGCTCCGTTTTGTTTCCAACACGGCACAACATCTACGCCACAGACATTCCGAATCTGGCTTCGGTAATAATCTTCCAATATGCTGATGAAATGTAACTTATTTACAGATCAAGAACCACTATACAACTGAAGAATGTTCTCTGTTCTCCATCCACTTTAGATTGCTACGAAAAGTGGGTTAGATTTGTAATAAAGCAAAATGTCCTGAAAGTTTGTTTAAATTTTTGCAGTAAAATAGATAAGGAGGATTTTTATCTTTTTTACTTTAATAATAAAATTTTCTAAACACGACACGTCTTGTAATAAAGCCTTATCTTAATTGATACTCAGTTAGTCCCCATCAATCCTTAAACCATCGCAGTCCCCTTGGTGATGTTGGTCCATTTCAAAAAGAACGTCAATTGGATGATCGAATTTATAAAACATCATTGCTATGGTTTTTGCCTAGAAAAAAATGGCTTTAAACTAGTAAACATAACCATTAAAATGGTGTTCAAGATAGATTTCCTCTTTTTATCACATGAAAATCATTATCTTCAACAACGTTACGTTGATTAAAGTCAAAATAGAACGGAACTGGTCTATAGCTGTAGTAATAATTCAATATCGCACTGACAAACTAATCTCAATTAAACCGATTTTTTGTGAGATTCCTTCAAGACATAAAATTATTTCCTCAATTGTTTTGGAGCCAAGTAAGTTGTTAATATAATATAAGAACAATAGTGGCCATAAAAATATAAAATGGCGGATCCACACGTTTTAATGACTTTAAAATATCAGATATCAACACATTGCGTTTTATTTTTTTCCCTATCAACAAGACCCACATACCGGTTTCGATTATTAAAAACCAACAATAAGAGCCTACCCGCCGAACAAGCAACAATATACGGATGCAAGAAATGGATTCAAGAAAAAATGGCCGCCCTATATGGAAAACGCGACATCATATCCAGACTCCTTAAGGTATGTCATGCGAAATTGGCGTTTAGACTACACAGTGTTGAATTTGACCTTGTCAGTGAAATTTAACAATACAAAGAGAGAATTATTAGAAAAATAACTTATAATTTAATATTAGTCATAAAGATATAGAAATTACAGCCGTAGAAACAGAATTAATCTTACATAAATTTATTAATGATTTACAAGAAAAATACAATATTATAAAAATTATAAAAAACACGAAACATCAAAAATATAATAATAAAGAATCATTTACAGCTAAATCTATTAAATATAAAGCATTATCAAACAAAATTGTCCTTCACAAAAGCTAATAAAGGAAATACCGTAATTGCAATTAATAAAACAGAATATTCGATTAAAGTTAAAGAATTTATGATAACCAACAACTTTATACCTATTAAACAAAATTCGAACAAACAATCAGAAAAACATTGAATAATATTAATTATATTGTATCAGATAATGAAACATATTTTGCTATTAATATGAATCCACAACCACCTAAATTATAAACTTCACAAAGTAAATAATCCAATAAGACTAGTAGTATCTTATACTAATACACCATGTGAAGTAATAGCAAAGAATCTCAACTACATTCTGATTGAATACTTGGAATGTAAACTTAGATTTTTAATAAAAAGCAGCATGGAACTTCTTAATAATACTAAAGAGATTAAATTACCACCTAACTCAAAATTCGTGTCATTTGATGTAACAAATCTATTCACCAACGTTCCTCCAATAGAAAAATAATACAAAACTGTAAGGATAAAACTAAAAAGAGTCAACGGTGTTGGTTTTATTTGCTTAACTGTGTTGATTGCCCGGAGTTTTATATAGTCCAAACTGGGAGAGCTTTCGATGAAAGAATATATAAACATCAAAAAGCGTTCATTCATCAAAAAAGACACATCAACATATGTAAACCACGGCTTTGACAATAATTTTAAAATCCTCCACATTTCCAAAAGACGGAAACTAAACCAAAAAATTCACCCAACACTTGACAACGGGCACAATAAAAACCTACAACAAACTACCCTCATATATAAAAGCATTGAAATATATTCCCTTTAAATTGAAAGTAAAAAATAAACTAATATACAACGAAATACTCTAAAGGAATAGTCCAAACCAGAAGAAACCACAAGTTTCCTTCAATACCGTTAGCCCGAGATATGGTCCAACCCAGAAATCTCGAGGCAAGGAAGGAAGGAAGGACCAAAAATAGGAAAAATTACAAAGAACAAACAACAACAAAATATTAATAACAAATATTGTATATAGCCCTGTAATTTTGAACAAAAATAAATACATTTAATATAAAAAAAATACTGGAAAATTTAGAAATAAATAAAAATATTTCGTCAGAAAATTTCTTGAACGACTAACCCTCCAATTCCCCCTACTTAAGTTGAAGAAAAACACACCCTCCACCCACACTTCTAAAATCTGTATATAATGTAAATAGGTTTGTAAAAAATTTTGTTTTATATTTCTTCACCTGAAGTAGCTACAGTGTAGCGAAACAATTGTAGTGAGTAAAATAAAAAGTCGAAAATCATAAATAGATTACTATTATTATTAAGTGACATAAAAAAGTAAAAGTGTTTTCTTTATACTTAATACAGGAAGTTAATACCTTTAAGATCCAAGAAAATATATTTTTCGTCATAGAATTTTTTGGAAGAAATTCAAAGTTAAATTCGAATTAGATTCCTAAATCTAAATTGTTGCTTTTCTATAGGTTTATTATTTGGAAATTATAAACTAATTACTGTGTGCTAAATTCAAATATGTTAACAGGTTTTTTCGTATCACGTAATTTTTTTGCCATGTTGGAATTAAATATTTATTACTTATTAAACTAACGGGTGTCCAACAATTATTGCAGTCACGGATGGCGTTGGAATCAAAAACGTATGTCGATTCTTACATGTGCCAAATAAATTCAAGTGACATTTCAAATATGTTTAATTAAATAGGTTAATTTTTATGAAGTAAGAAACGACGTTTTCATGGCCACCCGGGACTGCAATAATTGTTGGACACCCGTTATATCTAAAAACCATAATATTTTAAATTTCTCTAAAAAACCTACATAGGCTTGACATCTCTTTTGTACAGTTAAAATAGTTTAAAAATAATATAGAATTACTAACCTCCCTTAAGAGCTATTTTCTCCTCCTCTTAGCAAGAAATGAACGCTCAGTTGATTGGCGTTTGTGATCCTGGCGAGGATTTTCTCTCGCCAAACACCAACAGTAGTCGGCCACCGTGGAGACATTCCATCGATCATGGTACCTCGTTTCCATCTCTTTTATGTCTTGATGTAATCTCTTACCGTGTTCTTCACTCAGTGCTCCTAAATGTTCAAGATGAGAGAGGAGGAAGTGAAACTTCAAGCTCAAATTACATCCCAGTCCCTTAAATAGCATAGTTTTTACAATTTCCTCATATTGATTATGTATAACATTGTCCAAAAAGTTCTCAATGTCTTTGTATGATTCCCAAGCTTGAAGTTACATGTCAGAGATGCAGTTTTTAAAAGTAACATCCTTCATAAGTTTGCGAATCTGTGTCTCCGTCAATAACGGAAATCTTTTAGCAATATATTGGCCACAGGGGCAAAGGAGGTAGCAATATTTTTGCAAAATCAACTAATGGGCAATTTACAATCTGCCGGTTCATAAACTGTTCACAGGCGACCAATCAAGCCAAGGATATCCCCCCTCCATTACGAAATACTTTTTGAATTGTTCCTCACAATTTCTATACCAATAGAAGAGTTAAAAGATAGTCTTCTTACAATTTCGACCCTAATAGTTAACTTTTTTCTTTTGTACCAAATCGTTTAATTGTAATTGATTCAAAGGTCGTGGATTGTTATCTGATGATTCTGGAGACAAAATGAAATAATCTTCTGTTCTGAAGGTGGAAGGAGAACTGGTACTACTCTCTAGTAATGTTGTTGGTGGTGTTGGAATGGGAATATCTGGCACATGTGCTATAGGTCTAATTGCTGATGAAAGATTTGGATATGTAATGGCCTCTTTGGTTTTTTTTTATTAAACCCTTGATTTTGAAAATTAATGCAGAAGCATTCTTGGTTTGTCGGCATGTTTTATGACAATACGCATACTGGGTATCTTCATTGCTATTAAAGAAAACATGTTATATTTGCAACGGCTTACTGTCCTGCAGTTTTTCGGCGGAAACTGATGTAAGATAATATAAGATAAGCAGGATAGGGTTGTAGGATGAACCTACACTCAGTTAAACACGCTGACAAGCTAGTATGAATAAAATGAATGATTATATTTTAAAATTGTATTATATTTGAGGCTTTTACACATTTTAACACGACATATATATATATAAACATACACGTGGTGTACGCACGCTCTTATTTTTGTGTTAAAATTAAAATTGTGCAAAATATGTAGGTGATATCAAAAATCTAATAACATTTCCGTTATCAGGGGATTTGACTTGACTTATCTGCATTAAAATGTCTCATGTCGCAAAATCTTCGCAATCTTTCTGGATCTTGCGTTCGGCACAAATCGACCCTTGGTACAGGCGAAACGTTGAACTCTTCATCTCCCCTCTTCAGATCATCATCCAGGTTAAGTAGAAGAGCAGCATCAGTCAATGAAACTCAGCTGAACTGTTTTTTATGAATTATTATATGTAAAAAAAATGTGGCCAACAAAGATTAATATTATTAATATTATTATTATCTAAAGCAGACCTTGAGGCAGCGGTCGATAAGCTCCCATGAGCCATGCTATCTGCTGTTAAAGAGTCCATGGCGAGTAATTTACACACAAGTATATCCCCTGGCCATTCCATTCGAGCTAATGATTCTGATCAAAAATATAAAGATCGCCCGCCGTAAGTAATTTACTAGATTCGAGCTCAAAATCAGAGATGATATATAACCGCTGGGAACGTCGTCTAGAGTCGATGATTTAAAAACCAAACTCTGTTTGGAAGTTCGTTCGGAATCTCTAAGCCAAAATCACAAGAAGCCAGTCACTTTCGAATAGCTGAACGAGCACATTAAGCAGTTCAAAATACGAAAAGCTTCGGGTATCGACGGTATCTCTACATACAGGATGGTTTTCCCTTGGCATGGAATCTGTGCGCCGTGATCAGCAACATCAAGGGACGCATCTCTCCTCCGTTCGAGTTATCGTCCCATTAGCTTGTTCAGCATGTTAGACGAACTGGTCGAAAATATTCTACTGAATTTTGGTTTTCCTCAAAGACCACAGAATCATTGACGACACAGCTCTACTTAGTTAAGGATGTACAACCTACGAGAAGTGGGCGATTCAATGGCGACTTGAGGTCAATGCTGATAAGAGTGTATCCCTACAATTTAGCAGACCGTACCTCAAAAAACGTAAGATCAATCCCCCAAATTTCCTTTGGAGAGGAACTAATCCCAATAAAAGACAAGATTAAATATCTAGACATAATCTTCGCCCAGAACCTCTCCTGATCAAAGACGATCGCTTACCAGATTCAAAAGATCAGATCTTCATTGGCTAATCTGTGGCCCGTCATCAACAAAAAAATCAATCTTGTCTGTGAAAAACAGATTAAGGCTGTACACTACGACGATAAGCTTACCTAAGCTGCTTCCATTTGGGGCTTCTGAAGACCCACTTTAATATGCTACGGAATCCGATGTCCGGTGTCGTTGCTCCTGAGAAGAGCGCCGCGTAGGACAACCGGATCCTCCAAAATTTAGCGTTATTTCACTTGAGATCCGACTAGAAAAGACGTTTTAGTCCTGGACTAGTCACACAAGCGATCGCAGAGGAGTGGTTTTAGCCAGTCCTCTTATTGAAAAAAAAAAAGAATACGTTTCCCTGTCTGCTACTGTGCTGTATTATGCTAGATTCGAACCAATCTTTGGTTGTTACTAACAGGGAACAATAATTCAAAAGGTGCTTATTATAAGTGGCTGTTAATAAGTGTCAGATGATAAATGAAACATAAATAAATACTGCAGTTAACAAAAAAAGATGTTAGATTTGACAAATGTATTACAAAGATTATTGTTTTAAATATTAAGTGCCAGATAACAGAAGATGGAAAAATTTTTGACAAAATTCTGATAACAACTTAAAGACAGCAGATGATACCTGAAAAATAATAGCTGACAGATGTAAAACGTCAGAAAACAGAAGTTAAATTAAGCGATCGCAGGTAAACAATTAAATATAGCAAGTAACATATTTAACGAATGATAAATATATTGCAAAAAGGACAACATCGTTTTAAGTGCAAACGATAATAGATTATGGAAGACAGCAAAATTTAGATAATAAATATCAGATGGTAAATGGCAGATAACTGGTGTTAGGTGTTAATCATTAAATGGCAAATAGCTGCATATAAAAGATTCAGATGCTAACTAATAGAATGTTAATAGATGGCAAAAGTCAGCTTATAAAAATGACACCAAATCAGAGTTATCAAATGTCATATTATAGACATATAATAAGTGTCATTGAGGAATTGCAGACAAAACATTGCTCTGTACTAGAGGAATCAGGCTGTCTATCTGTCCCGATCATCCTAGGATACTGATAGAACGAGATAGATATTAATTGCCAAACGGTTCTTAGTACGAAAATGCAAGAGTCACAGTCAGCTCTCGACTATAGTAAATAGTAGATTTTTGTCATCTATCTATTTATCAAATAGGATAAATGACAAATGTATTGTAAAGAATAGATCGTTTGATTTAAATATATTAGTTGATAGATAATTTTCAGAAAAGGAGGCCAAAGATTAATATATAATTTATAAAAATATGATATATGACAAAAAAACAGATAACAGTTGTCAAACAACAGATTACAAATAATCGAGATAACAGGTGGCATTTGCAGATCCACTCTCCAATAGGTCGATAAAGAATTTTTCAAAAGAATTATTTTATAAGCAAATGTTTATTTTTTCAATTTTTGAGGGTGTTATATTGATTAAATAAATAAAAGGTTAATTACAGATTCGGTATAAGATCTTTTATAAAACCCTTAGGTATGTTGTACTGGTTAGATGGTGGGATAGAGGCCATCCACCCACCCTACATAAGCATGTTAATTGCATCTACTGAACGACTTTTAGTTCTTGTGAAAATAAACCATCAAAACTCCTAAATAGTTTCCAAAAGCCATCAGCAGTGGTGTACTTTAAATTAATAGATATATGTAGGGTGTGTGGGTGTCCATTTCGTAAATTTACATTAATATAGATAATATAACCTATATTAAATATTTTATTGTTGTTATGCACATGTGTATTACGACAACATGTAAAAAAATTGCGGCCAAAAATTACTTTTACTCGTAAAAAATTTAATAACGCATTTACAATAAAACGAACCAATTATTAACAGTCTCTCGTGAGTCGATATAGACAATTTCCGACTAATTATCTTGCATAACAACCATATTAATTAACCAATGCTTACTTCCTCAGTTTTTATTATTAACGTTTAAATATACACATGGTACACATCTGCAACTATCACAACGTAAATGAAAGCAACAATTATTAGGCCTCATTATCTAATAATTAAATTGTGTTGAACTGCATCACTAAATTACACTTAATCATGTCGATGGTTGCCACCGTTACCAAATGATTATTCATAATATAAATATGTCTAAACATGTTAAAACACTAATTGTTCTTATTCACTGCATTTACACTTATTATCATTATAGTTTTATTTAAGCCAAAATATAATTATTATTTATGATGATTCTAATTGATTTTCTCTGTGTAATAATTCGAAAAAAAAGGGAACACTTTCCAACCGATTTAAATAAGGACGGCTATTAACTTTACGATAATAAGCAATGAACGTCTTAATTAGTTTCATTATTGGTTATGCTAATTCGTCACGCCTTCATCACTTCACTAATGATCGAAAATAGTTAATGGATCGTGAACAATATAATTTAGTCTAATAGTATACTCATTATCTTCTTAGACATAGATTATGGTTTACCTTCTTAGATTGTATAAACTGTTGATATAAATAAAAATAATAAACGACAGTTGACAAATGTTAGTATACATAGGAAGCTATATAAATATATTTATTGATGATTTAATGCACTCTCTACCTGTGTGCGTAACCAATACACAATTATAAGGTGTGCACTATCATTTTCCTGATGTTAAAATTACATGTCTCCTTTCCTGGGGATGTAATTAAATGGTTCAAACGGCGTATTTGTTGAAAGTAATCACATATTTATTACATCAGAGAAAAACGTTCTGAATAGACTGTTTCCATAAACGTTGCTCTAATTGCACACCGAATGCAGACAACCGTGAAGTGCGGTTTTCCTATTAGCATATCCATTCTTCCTCCATTTCACCGATACGACTTGAATGGTTCATATTATTTAGCAAACAAATCATAATTTTAACCTTTTATGATTTGTATTATTATTGCCTTTTCAATTAAAATATTATTTTGATATTTAGACAGTTGGTGGATTCTGGAAATTTGGTAATTAAGTTGCTAAAAAATACTAATTGAATAAAACACCCAACTTCGACAGGGACACAACAGGAGGGCTCCTCGCAGGCGGGCCCAAGTAATCTTTCTGGGGCATCCTCGGATGCACCAAATAAAATCTCTATGGCTACTGCCACAGGAGCCACCAGTGACGCTGGTGGCACATGGCAGTACCCAAAAAGGAAGAAAAACCGCAATGGTGCGGAAATACGTAGGCGCAGGAAGGCTCATCTGGCAGAGGAAGCAGTGAAGGCCAGTACGAGCCACTCGAAAGAGAAGCAACCTGTGCCAGAGAAAAACAAAAGGCCAAAATCCGAGGGTTCGTCTGGAACTCCCCCTGGAAACAGGAAGAGGGCAAAGACGAACCCAGGGAAATCGACGAAAATCCCCACTAAAAAACCGGGGAAATCTTACAAGCAGGCGGCAAGTAGCCACCTGAGGGTTGCTCTGATTGACCCAGCCAATTCTCTAGGAAAGATCTCAGAGGAAGTGGCAGGGAAAGTCAAAGCGGGCCTCTGGAGAAGCTTGGACGATCACATCCAGAGTGGGAGTGAGACCATCCCACTCTTCAGTGGTGTACATTTGACGGGGGAAATCCTTAGGGTCGCCTGCGACGATGAGGCAACTCTAGAGTGGCTGAAGGCCAAGGTGAGTGCCTCGTCAGAAGGGTGGTGTGAAAAGACCCTCGCGGTAGTTAGTGTTGACCAGCTGCCGACACTAACCAAGACCACGATCTGGATTCCCGGCAAACCTGAGGAACCGGAACGGTTCTGAGGAGGTTGGGCTTCCTAAATAAAGGTATTATTGTGGCAAGGTGGTGCACCTTTCTAACAAAACCACAGGAGAAACCGGAAGGACTTCTCCTGGTGATGGGTCTAGACAAGGCGGACGCTGAGGCCATCGAAAAGAAGGGGATGAAGCTGAAATATATGTTCAGCGACATCCCTGTAAAAATCAAGAAAGGACTCACAGACACGTGTGAACCCGAGACTTCAATGGAGGTGGAGGTAGCCCAGGGATCAGTGACGAACCCAGAGGCAGCGGTCGGCACTGCTACGTAACTGTAGCGGATACCACCCCAAAAGCTGAGACAAACAGCCTTCACCATCTGAACCGACAATAAAAGAAAAAGGTAAAGAGAAGGTAAGGAAAAACGTAATACCTACAGAGGTAATTCAATGCAACCTGCACCATTGCAAAGCTGCGACGGCTACCTTAGGCCGAGAGCTTGATATGGTGCAGGATTGCATTGCTTTGATCCAAGAACCCTGGGTATTTAAAAACAGGGTTCATGGACTAAATAAACCAGGCAATGATCTGTTTTATATATCCGCAGGTAAAACACCAAGGGCCGCCATATTCTGCCCTAACAAATACAACCCCATCTTCATGCAGCACCTATCTACCGAGGACCTTGTGGTTGTTCGGGTAAGGCTTTGCTTGAAAGACGAGGTAAACTATCTGACACTACCATCAGCATACCTTCCACAAGAAGCTTCCAACTCACCCCCAACTCCGGAGCTGGAAGCGCTGGTGGTGCACTGTGAGAAGGCAGGCATACCCCTCTTAGTGGGGTGTGACTCCAACTCACACCACCAGGTATACTAACTAGGAACTTAGAGTAAATAGAGGTAACAAACCGACCTTTGTAAGCTCCCGTTACCAAAGTTGTATTGACCTCACGCTTGCTAGTACTCACATTACAAGATATGTAGAGAACTGGCACGTATCTCAAAAAGTTACAATGTCAGACCATAGATGGATAAAATTTCAAATTACATTAAGAGGCTCAAACACTACCACTCGAGACTGACAAAGAGGGAAATTTTCAAAACGACCCTCACTAAGATCTCCAAAACTAGGGATCTAGATATAAAAGATATACCCGAACTGGAGAATATAACTAACGCTCTTCAGAAGGGAATCATATCAGCGTACAAGAAAGCGTGCCCTCTAAAAACTAGAACAGACGAGGGACCCACAAATGCGTGGTGGTGCGCAGAACTTGAGGCGCTGAAAAAACAAGCAAGAAGGGCACACAACAGAGCCATGAATATGCAAAACGAGTCCGAATGGAACAAATATAAAATAGTACAACATGACTATAAAAAACTGGTAAGACAAAGGAAGAGAGAGGCCTGAAGGCTTTTCTGCTCCAAAGTAGAAAATGCCTCGGAAACATCACGTCTAAAACAGGCCCTCTCCAGAAACCTCTTACCAAAACTCACTAGCCTTAAAAGGGAGGACGGCTCTTATACGGACTCATCTGAAAACACAGGCAAACTCTTATTGAGGACCCATTTCCCGGGCTGTACCTTTAACCAGGAGTGGAGCCCCACGGATACCTCCACAAAGTCCCGAACCAAACCGGATTGGGACCTGGCGGGCTTCATTGTTTCCAGGGAAAAGGTAGACGGTAGACTGGGCAATGAGGAGTTTTTCACCATACAAATCTCCAGGGTTGGACGGGATTTATCCGGCTCTAATACAGTGGGACAAGGATGTTATCCTGGACACCCTCGTAGGCGTGTACAGGGGGTGTATTGCCTTCAGCTATACACCCTATGCATGGAGGGAAACTAAAGTAATCTTTATACCAAAACCAGGACGCTTGGACTACACCACAGCGAAAGCATACCGACCAATAAGCCTCACATCTTTTCTATTAAAGATACTTGAGAGGCTCTGCGATCGATACATTAGGGAAAAAGTCTTAGTGAAACACCCTTTACATCCCAATCAACACGTATTTGCAACTGTTACTTACCCTTGTTGCCCTAAACCTTTAGGTTTAGAGTTGCTGTCTTCTTTCACTCCAGGATTCTAACTTGACTTGGATGCACGAACACACAACACATAGAATTAATGGCTTTAATTGATTTAAAGGGTTGCGAAATGAAAACTTGTTTCAGTGGTCAACAAATAACTTATTTGATTTATTTAAATAAAAATGGTGATGTGGCCATCATAGTACTTTCCCTATATTTTTCTCGAAAACTATGAGGTTTACGTAAAAAGGTTATTCTTAATAATTTGTTTAATTTTAAATTCTCTATAATTATTTGTTATATAAGTTTCATGTAACATCAATGGTTTATTAGCAAATAGGAAAAAAAAAATCAAAATTTTCAATTTTTTTTTTTTTCTTGTAAGTTAATAATTTTTTGAAAAAAATGTTCAAATAAAACTTGTTCATTTTATTATACCCTTTAACTTTTGTTTGAACCGTTTTTTAAAATTTTTCATATTTAGAAAAATATTACCAAAAAACAAAAAAACGCCTCGAGTAATCATCCACTTCCGGTCTATGAATGTTCACCAAAAGCTTTTCAGTTCCAGTTTTTAACGATAAAACCTTAAGTTTAAAGTTTCATCTCAATCGGTTCATTCGTTTTTGAGATACAGCGCCCACAGACATTTTCTCGCACGAAAACAATACTTCCCCTATATATACTATATAGGGAAAGTAAAAATGGTGATGAGGCCATCCTAGTACTTTCCCTATATTTTTCTCGAAAACTATGAGGTTTGCGCAAAAAGGCTAAGCTTAATTATTACTTTCCCTATATAGTATATATAGGGGAAGTATTGTTTTCGTGCGAGAAAATGTCTGTGGGCGCTGTATCTCAAAAACTAATGATCCGATTGAGATGAAACTTTAAACTTAAGGTTTTATCGTTAAAAACTGGAACTGAAAAGCTTTTGGTGAATATTCAAAAACCGGAAGTGGATGTTTACTCGAGGCCGTTTTTTGTTTTTACGTGATATTTTTCTAAATATGAAAAATTTTTAAAAAAGGTTCAAACAAAAGTTAAAGGGAATGAAAAACTGAATAAATTTTATTTGAATATATTTTTCATAAAATTCTTAACTTTCGAGAAAAAAAATAATAAAAATTGAAAATTTTGAGATTTTTTGCCAATTGCTATTAAACTATTGGAGCTACATGAAATTTATATAACAAATAATTGTAGATAATTCAAAATTAAACAAATTACTAAGAATATCCTTTTTGCCTAAACCTCATAGTTTTCGAGAAAAATATAGGGAAAGTACTATGATGACCACATCACCATTTTTTTTTTTTAGATAGATAATTTTTAATAATCCTGTAAATATTGTGTTTCTCTATTTTTAAAAATTGTTATCTATGTTATAAAATTTAACGGTGGAATAGTGGCCACCCACCCACCCAACATAAACATTTGAATTTTGACTAAAAGTTATGATTTAATTTATTTTCGGGCCACACCAACAGTAATGCAGTTGTAGTTTTCAGGAATCTAAAACAGTGTCAGTGGTTGAAGTAAAATTATATATATAGGGTGGGTGGGTGGCCTCTATCCTACCTTCCAATTCATGCATCATAGCAAAAGTTTTTTTTTAATTTGTAGTTACGTTCAAAACTTTACAGACGTATAAATTTTCAACAATCAAATTTCGACGATTTCTTAATTTCTAATTACCTTAGAGTGATTAATTTCGGAAATAACCTAAATAAACTCTGGTTTATGGTGTAGTGATTGGAGGGTGTGATAAAGGCCACCCACCCACCCTACATATACATTTGAACATCAACTAAAACTCTGATTTAATTTTTGGGCCAAACCAACATTGACACTGTTGTAGTTTTCAAGAATATAAAACAGTTCAATGGTTGATGTAAAATTATATATGTAGGGTGGATGGTGGCCACTATCCCACCCTCCAATCCATGCAACATCATAAAGATTTTTTTTGAATTTATCATTACGTTCAAAGCTTTGCAGACGTTCAAATTTTCAACATTCAAATTTCAACGATTAATGTTTCTTAATTTCTAATTACGTTAGAGTAATAAATTCAGAAATAACTTAAACAAATTCTCGTTTATGGTGTCGTGATTAGAGGGTGGGATAGTGGCCACCCACCCACCCTACATATATAATGAAATTTTAATCACTGACACTGTTTTAGTTTCCAGCATTACAAGGCAAAATATTGTTGATGATGTTGACTAACTTAAGCAGTGTTTAGATTATTTATAAAGTTATATATAAGATGGGTGGTGACTATCCCACCCTGCAATTACATTATCTAAATTACTGTTTTAATTTATTAATAACATCTATGAATGAAATGAATGTTTTATAATTTTTTGAAAGTTGAAACACTGTCAGTAATTGCTCTCTAATTGTATATGCAGGGAGGGTGGGTGGCCACTATCCCACCGTCCAATTTTCTTTAAGTTCACTCGAATCTAGTCTTATAATCGTGTGAATATTGTTTCTATTTATTTTGAAACATTTTAAACTATGTTATAAGATTGGAGGGTGTGATGGTGGCCATCCACCCACATACATATACATTTAAACTTCAACTAAAAACTCTGATTTATATTTTTTGTCACACCAACAATAATACTGTTGTAGTTTTCAGAAATTTGTTTATGTTTATGTTTATTAATCTTTAGCTTTCATTCCAAAAAAAATAAATACATATGAATATACACAAATATAAAACAA
This sequence comes from Ontholestes murinus, assembly GCA_963969525.1. Taxonomy (NCBI): domain Eukaryota; kingdom Metazoa; phylum Arthropoda; class Insecta; order Coleoptera; family Staphylinidae; genus Ontholestes; species Ontholestes murinus. Next base: position 90,242,709 of record OZ018387.1, read on the forward strand.
AACGTACACAAATTTTGACTGGATGAAGCTGGGCGGAGTTCGTGCAGCTGCGACGTTCTTCCACTCTAACCCTTGTATTGGTCCATGATGATGAGGGTGTAAATATTCTCTTGGACACCTTTATTATTTTTTTAAATACTTGTATTTACATTTTGATCCCTTTTTAGGGGAGAGGTTTTGGCTGTTTATGTCAGCATGACAGATATATATGTCTTTGGTTGAAGTAAAATTATATATGTAAGGTGGGTGGCCACTATCGTACCCTCCAATTTTCTTTGAGTTCACCCTAATCAACAATTATAAATTTGACTAAAATATAAAATAATTCCAACCTTAATAATCGCGCAAATATTGTTTTTACTTATTTATAAAACTTATTGTCTATGTTATAAAAATTGGAGGGTGTGATAGTGGCGACCCACACACCCTACATATACAATGAAATTTCAACCAGTGTCACGGTTGAAGAGAAGAGATATCCGAAAATTCACTAGAAATCTAAATGAAAATTTGAAATGAAATTGCTTAAAAAATCGCAATAAATTAAAACAGAATTTTTGGAAAAATCAAGAAATCTCTAGAAAGTTTTTACAATTTAGAAGAAAATTGAAATTTCTGGAGAACAAAAAATTAAAAATTTCTGTTTGAAGAAACTTCTAGAAAATAGGGATTAAATTTGCGAGAAATATTGAAAAAGAGATAAAAAATGGATTTAAAATGCTAAATAAATTCTTAGAGACAGTTTCGAAATTTGGAAGAGAAATTCTAAAAATACAGAATAAACATTGTTAGAAAAAATCGTTCTAAAAAATTCTATGAATCCAGGAATAATTGTTGAAGAATTCTAGAAACCCAGAAAAAAACTTGTAAGAGAAGTTGCTAGAAAATTCTTAGCAAAAATGATATATCTCTAGGAATTTGTAGAAATATTAAAAATAATTGCTGGAAAATTCTAGATATCTTGGGGAAAATTCTAACAATGTGGAAGAGGACAGAAATTAAAAGAAAATTTTTGATAAATTCAAATTCCTAACAATTTCATTTTTAGAAAAATCAAGAAAATTTTATAAATTTTTAGAAATATTGAAAAAAATGCTAGGAATTTCTAGAAATCTTACCAAAAATTCTAAAAATTTTAAAGTTTGGAATAAAAATTGCTTTAAAATGCTAAACAAAATTAGAGACAACAAATGCTACAAACCCAGAAAAAAATAGCGTCCTTAAAATAATAATAAAATTTCTAATTTTAAATTCTGAAGAATTCTATAAGTAAGGAAGAAAATTTAATAAAAATTCTAAAAATCTACAAAAAAAATGCTGAGAAATTCTTAACCAAATAAAGAGAAATTTCTGGAAATGTCTTCGCAATTTACTTAACATTTGTAGAAATTTTGAAACAAATTGCTGAAAAATGTTTAAAATCTAGAAGAATTTTTGATAGAAAACAGAAATTCGAAAGAAGAATTGCTACAAATTGTTAAAAGAAATTTTAGAAATAGCTGAAAAAATTGTCAAAAGCAGAAAAGAAATTTAAAACCAGCGATATAAATATTCAAAACTTTTTAATATTTTTTTAAATTCTAGAAACCTTTAAAAAAACTTCTAAAAAAATTGCTTGAAATATGGAAGAAAGTTCTTGGAAATACATTTGTTTGATTTGATTGTTTTTTAAGCAGCAAAATTATCAACGATTAGTATTTAAAGTTATCATGTATATGCGGGGTGGGTGGGTGGCCTCTATCCCACCGTCCAATCAGTAAATCATAAGCGAGGGTTTTAATTAAAAGCTGTAAAATGTAAAGATACATAAGAAATGGTAGTGCTTTCTTACATTTTTCTCGAAAACTGTGAGATTTATATTTTTAATTTTAAATTTTTTTGCAAGTTAAGGACTTTAATAACATATTTTAATAAAATTTTATTTTTCAAATTTAAAAACATATCGAAAAAAACAAGTAAACAGTTCGAGTAAACATCAACTTTTGGTTTATGAATGTTCATTAAAAGCTTTTCAGTTCCAGGTTTGTTTAAAGTTTCACCTCAAAAGGATCATTTGTTTTTGAGATACAGCACCCACAGACATTCTCATTCACGAAAACAATACTGTCCCTATATATTCAAATAGTGATCTGGTTATCATAGTACTTTCCCTCAAGAACTATGAGGTTTGCGCAAAAAATTTACTCTTAATAATTTGTTTAATTTTGAATTCTCTACATTTATTTGTTAAATAAATTTCATGTTACTCCAATATTTTATTAGCAAAAAATGTCAATTTTTTTTTTCGAAAATTAGGAATTTTATGAAAAAAATGTTTTAATAAAACTTTTTCACTTTCTCATTCCCTTTACCTTTTGTTTGAAAAGTTTTGTAAACATTTTTATATTAGAAAAATATCGGAAAAAAACAAAAAACGGCCTCTAGTAAACATTCACTTCCGGTTTTTAAATGTTCACCAAGAGCTTTTCAGTTCCAGTTTTTAACGATAAAACCTTAAGTTTAAAGTTTCATCTCAATCGGATCATTAGTTTTTGAGATACAGCCCCCACAGACATTTTCACGCACGAAAACAATACTTCCCCTATATATACTATATAGGGAAAGTAATAAACAAACAACAAATAACAGCGAAGTAAAAAAAAACTATCTATGAACATTAACCGAAAATACGAATTACAAAAAAAACAATGTACAGATATTAGAAATAAGATTTTTACACTCGCGTATATAAAAAAAAGTTAATGTGATTCGACGTTCACTTAATTTATAAGAAACAAAGAAAAAAAATTAAATAAATAAATTAAGTTGAAATTCGACGATGAAAAAAAATAACTGTGGATTAATTAAATACAGACCACTCTTTAAAAATAAATTAGAACCACTCCAAAAAAAAAACAAACCACTCTTCAAAATCTAAGCAACCACTTGTTTAGAATTCTCGAAAACCACTCGTTTTAAATTTTAGAAACCACTTGTTCAAAATTTTAAAAACCACAAACTGTTTCAGGGCAGCTCGAACAGTTTTGTTACAGGGAGAAGGCGGTGGGGTAGCTCTTCTCCTATTAGTTAATACCAGTGACTGGGGATGTATTTGCATCCCTTCTCGTAACGCAAAGGGCGCGCGCATGCGCCCTTCAAAACGCCGGGAACCAGTACGGAGCTACAACTGCGTAATCAAAATTAATAACAATTTCCAAATTAATGTTTTATATGTTGCAGTTGTAACCACCGTACCAACGATAGGACTGCTACCATTATTGGTAGTTAATCGACGATGTTCCCTTTTATAAATTTTCGACGATGGTTGTGGTTATTAAAAAAAAAATACATTTTAAAATCATGTATACAAAAATAACTTGATTGATGTGGTGTTTGTGGTGGTCGTATTTGATTGTGATTTGAATCAATAGAAACATATATACAAATAAATCGTTAAATTAAATGATGTCGCAGCTGAACCAAAGTATTTTTCGCGTACTTTCCCAAAATTACGTCGGACAACAGGCCGGCTGTCTTTAAACAGCCAGGGATTATCAAATTTGTCCGAACGTAATCTTGGGACGTAGCGAATACCTGGAAAAATATTTGGTACAGCTTTCTTGGGCGTAACGCAAAACTTATGTTAATTTTTACGAATGTAAATCTTCTACGAAATATTACTAAATCCTAATCCTAACTACTTATCTAAACTTATATTAAATATATACAAATATACAAATTAAACTCTCAATGTATGTAATACTGACTTTACTCATTTTAAAACTAATTTGATTTAAGAAGCTTATTCTAACAAGTATAAACATGTGGGTACCGATGTAAAAAGATAATCAAAGTTACGGCGATTCCGCTGAAGCGCCGGTAACAGTATACTGTGAAGGCAAGTCGACGGATTCGGCCCTGCACACCGTGGTGAGCAGAATTGGTCGACCCTTCGAGCAAAAAACCTTTACTCTGGCGACTTTTATGGACATTGAAAGAGCCTTTGATAAGACCTCCTTCCCAAAGATAACAGCGACAGATAAGCCAGTGGATCTCCAACATGTTGCAAAGGAGGACAGCCAAGATTTCAATAGGCGACACGAAACTTGTATGCCGGGTCGCAAAAGGTTGCCCACAGGGAGGAGTGCTGTCTCCCCTACTATGGAACTTAGTCGTAGACGAGCTACTTGAGGCACTGAATAAACAGGGCTTCTACACAGTAGGATACGCCGACGATATAACGATCCTACTTTCCGGCAACTCGGAAAGTATGCTAGCGAAACGTATGTCAGAGGCTCTTGACACAGTAAACAAATGGTGCACATACCAGGGTTTATCCGTAAATCCGACTAAAACGGAACTGGTACTGTTCACAAGGAGAAGGAAGATTAAAGATTTCAAACCACCAAGCTTTCGGGGCGAAGAACTCACCCTGAAATATGAAGTCAAATATTTGGGCATTCTTCTAGACAAAAAACTAAACTGGAATGCCCACCTGACGGAGAGATCTAAGAAAGCATGCAGCCCTCTGGCAATGCAGACGAGCTGTGGGGAAAACATGGGGACTATCTCCAAAGGTAACCCTATGGATCTACACAGCCATAGTGCGGCCAATGTTGGCATATGCATCATTAATATGGTGGCCAAAAACGACCACGAAATCAGCCGCAAGGCTCCTAGACCACCCTATCCCTAAAAAACAGTACTGCTATAGGTAAGATAATGAGCACACCAACAATAGTGGAACTCGTGGGTATACTATATGCAGCAAAAGCAATCTCTGGCAAGAAGATTAAGGGTACAAATATACACATTATAACGGATTAATTAAATGATGAAAGGTCTTCAATTAAATAAAAGTAATTCGCAAAAAATAACACAAAAACAACGTTAAAATCAATAACTTAATTAAGAATAATTGCAACAACCATAATAATAAATACGATTGTAAGAACATATAATTACAGTAATAATAACACTACAAATGTTATAAGATACCTTCAACAATTCAATATCTATACAAATATCGTGAACAACATTTACTTTATGCCCATTTCGACTGTTAGAATTAAACTTTTATTATGTATATATTTAACCTGAAAAGTATTTAGTAAAAGTTTTAATAAATGTTTCCAATAAAAGTTATAGATGATAATTAAAAACTTAACTTTATCCTCTCAACAACTACACCCAATTAATCCATTACTATTATTACTACATTTTGTAAAACCTTCAAAATAGAATAAAATGATTTCATTTTATTGTATTCGCTCAGCTAAACCTTAATACAGGGTCTATTATGAAAGTAATACGGATGATTTTATTGTGACGCGACACTGCTTTTTCAAATGCACAAACTTGGATGAATGCAAATAAATTATTCCTTAACAAAGTAAATAGAGGGTGTCCAGAAAGTAAGGACGAATTTTAATTTGGTGCCATTTTGTCATATGATGTTTAGCAGTCGTGCTTGTTTCATGTTTGTTATTTGCTATCCTTCCCATTTGCAGCCTCATAGCTTTTGCGTGGTGAGAATTGTAGTTTGATGTTTATTTTCCTTAAGGAGCAGATGACAACCAAGCAACATATCCAAGTGATAAAAAGTTATTACAAAAACAGTAAAAGACAACCATTCGTGAATTGCGTGTGATCTTCAAACTTAATGCTGCTCAGTTCGGAAGTTGATCCGGAAGTTACCGAACACGGGTTCTGTTGCAAATGTTAAGAAAACAGGACGACTGCGTTCTGTTCGAACAGAAGAAACCATTGCTGCCATGAGAAATAATGTGAGTGTAAGCCCCAGAAAATCTGTTTGCTGACGAGACCATTCTCAGTGGGCACTTCAATAAATAGAAGAGTGATCGGCCCATATTTTTTTGAAAATTATGAGAAAGCTGTCACTGTGTACGGCGACCATTACAGAAACATGCTTTCTTATTGGTTTTTTGAAGTTGTGGATGCGATCTTACTAAAGGATGAAATTTAAAAGATTGGTAAAGGCATCCCACCAGATGTTTGTGAACGCGTCATCAAGAACTTCAATGAACGCATTGCTCATTGCCGCGTAGCCTTGGGTGGTCATATGAAGGATATAATTTTTCATACATAAATGGGACATGACATGATGTGTTTATAAAAGAAAATTACAATTTCAATTAATTTTGTACGTTCTATAGAACTTTAATATTCGTCCCTACTTCCTGAACACCCTTTACAAACTGCGTAATCTTTGGTACCAAACAGACTTCAAATGAATTTCCTGAGTTCTTAAATATGGGTTCCGCCAATATACCAGTCTCTAGGATCTGAAAATTCTTAGGGATTGGAAGTGACAAAAATTGTCAAACCATATTTCAGAACTAAATAACAAGTGGAATACCACTATATATTGGCATGCGAACTATTAAACATTATGTGAACCAATACACGTTATTATCCGTATATCATGCATATTTCTGTTCAATAATGAGGTATGGAATTATATACTGGGATGCAGCTACGGGGATTAACAATATTTTTATAACACAAACCAATTGTTTCGAAGTGTTTCGTGCACGAACAACTTTTTTAGATTTGACTCATCATGAAAGACCCACATAGAAAACTGCTAGGCTCATACACCTATATCCATAACTCGTCACCTGTCATATCATAAACATATTTTGAAGCACAACGATTGTATATCTTAGGCATTTAATCGTCCAATCGATTAAGCGATTATTAAATTATGTGAGATCCAACGCGTTATTTTTGTTTTGTTTTTTGACAGCCAAATGTTCATGCAATATTGAATGTATGCTGGTCTCAAAAATGCCCAAGGATGCTTCAATCTTTCGATAAGTCAAATTACGATCTTGCAATAATAGTTCACGCACAACATCAGTGTTTTCTGAAACAACAATCGATTTTGGACGGCCTTCCAAAATTCACTAATTGAAGTACGACCATGATTGAATTCTGTATACCATCGACATGTTTGATTATGTTTCAAAGCCAAAACTCGAATTAAGTTAATCGATGAGATATTGTTCAGATAATCCACATCAAAAGTAAATCCATTCCAAAGGTTCTTTCAGATAATCAGCACACATGCTTCACTATATGCGCTCACCTCCATAATTTCCTTTGACATTTGTTTTCTAATAATTAAATTAATTAGATATATTTCATACTTGTGAAAACTTTTATAAATTTCTGACACTTTCTTTTGTGGATTTTATCATCACACCGTATTTTATGATGAAAATACTACGATATTTTGTTTCCAAATATTTTTGACGTTGATCTGTACATTGAAAACTATTAAACTAGTATTAAAAAAACTTTGTTGATTTGATTGAATAAAGTTATTTTTAAGGGACTTGAGTTTCGATCATTTTCAAATATTAAGTTTGAAAATGATCATATCGAAACTTGACTCCCTTAAAAATAAAATGTGATATCAACAAAGAAAGGGATTTGTTTAAATTTTCAAGATGTATCACAAAATTAACGCCTCAATCATAATCATTAAAAGCATTTTGTTTATAACATTTTGAAAATGTGTGGTTGCCGAATTTATCATCAAACACAACTCAACTCAGGACCATTTTTTTTCTTATCATTCTCAACTATCTAACTATTCCTTTCCAGAAATCGAAATTGAAATTAACCATCCAACGACCACTTTCCTCACATCCTGAGAAAACTTTCAATCGAGCCCAAAACGTGCTCTCGGTACAGGACGATCGATCGATTCTGACCTCCGCGGGCGATCGCTCTTGCATAAGAACGAACGCAAATGCACTTCCTCCTAATGGTCCGCAATTACCGCGCCGAAGACATTATCTAATCCCGTTTTGCAGGGCCATTAATAATTCAATGTGCGGCGCGGATTTCCAAATGGAAAGGCAACGGATCGTCCGGCGCGAGGCGGCGCACGGATCGGCGGCGGCAAAATTCGGCCCCGGCGCCCCGGTACAGTGCTGGAAATGCCACGGTATAAAGCCGGGGCCCCCGTCGAAAAAATGGCAGTTCACGTTTGGCTTCGATCGAAGAACAAGTACACAAGATACGATGAAAGTTCTCGTAAGTTAACCAAACGCTTCAGTTTTAATTAAGTGAACATCGACTTTCTAACCGGTGGTGGTGACTCGAAATTTATTACGACTTTTATTAGTGTTGTTAAACCGTTTTTTTCTCTCTTTAATTGATACGTTCGTTACTGGGATGATGGTGTGGATTATACTTTCGATTTTGCAATTTTTATTGGCTTAAATTTATAACTTTCTTTACATATGTGTTCAATTAATTGTATGTATATAATATTTTTTTGAATAATTGGAAATTGTTACATTTAGTAGTAGTAAATTATTTATTAAAAAAGTAAGGATTGATTGATTTAAATTACAATTCATTGTTTTTAAAGCAAACAAAATTTAAAGGATAGAGTGAAAAAATGTACAAGGTGCAGTAAAAGCATACGTGATTAGCAAAAATAGTTACAAACTCATTTAGGTGAAGATTAGTAAAAGCATCAAGGTTAGGTTAAGGTGACATCTATTTTCTAAACGTAGCATTGAGTGGTTAAACCACATACAATTTTGTCAATTGTTGTTTCCCTGTAAATAATAGCTAATGACCGCTTTTGACCTATATTGAATATCAGCGCAGCAGAGTTGAAGACAGGAAAAGTAAAAAAGATTATAAACCTTCAGACAATACATGTCACCTTAACCTAAGTTTAATGTTTTTACTAATCTTCACCTAAATGAGTCTATAACTATTTTGGTTACTACTGTATTCTTTTACTGCATTTTCTGCATTTTTTAACTTTAAAGAAAGTCTTTTATTGATTTTATCATAATTCAATTGTTAATTCTTTAGTTTCAACATCCTTAAAGCCGAATTTTAAGTTTTTTTTATGTTTGCAAACACTTTGATAACCTATTCAACATTAAGAAAAATGTCTCCTTTTAATACTTTCTTTTCAACTTTAAGTTGACGCTAATCTAACTTTAGCCACCTTCACTGTTGACAATATGTCCTATTCACTATGTGGTGTGCGTCTAAACAAAACGGAATCTATAACTTTAATTAAATTAGCTAAAATATCTAAAGTTGTAATAATTATTCTTAAGAAAATTAAAACAATATATTTATTATTGTTATAGATTGCACTGTCAGCCATTTTAACCGTGGCCACCTGCGGAATAATCCATCATGACTCAGAAGACCACAAGGCCACCTCGTACCAGAACATCCACATCGAGCATTTCCACTCCGTGCCGACGTACATTAAGAAGGAAGACGCCCATCTCTTAGAGCACCCCATCTCCAAAGGTAAGACCTCTTCGAAAGTGGAGGTCCATCACGGAGGTAAGCACGATCACGGTTACGCCATCGCCGACGCTCATTCGGACCTCCATGCGAACGGACATGAAGATTTCAGCGGGCATGATTACGCCGCTGCCATTGCCAGCAGCCACGATGGTGGGGATGAAGCCGGACACGGTTATGCTGTAGCCGCTGGTGGTGATGAAGGTCACGGTCACGAGTATGCTCTTGCTGCCGCCGCCGCTGCTGGAGGTGGAGGAGATGAGCATGCCGCAGCAGCTGCCGCTGCTGGTGGCGAGGAAGGACATGCGTACGCTTCCGAGGAAGGACACGGGTACGGTCATCAGGCTTTGTCTTTGAATCACGAGGATCTTTCTCACTACCACGGTTTAGAACACGGTTATTCAGGTGGTGATATTGGAGGACACGCTGCCGCCGCCGCGGCTGATACTAGCGCTTATCACAACTCACATGGTTTAGGACATTACCATTAAAAAAAATTATCAAAGTCAGTATTAGTGTCTTGCAACGAATTATCCAATGGATACATTTCTTTAAAAGCTGAATTTCAATTAGATTGATAATAAATTAATTTGATGGAAATGATTTTAGAATCGAAGTAAGTTGATCCGAAATAGTGTAGTACAGATTTGACTCTTTTGAAGTAAACAATTCTAATATATTGGGATTCGTTTAAAGACACTACATCTGATGGAGAGGATTTAATATATCTCGTTAGACCTATAATCAAAATCCTAGATGTTAAACGTTTACATCCATGATTTTGACGGTACATTTTAATATATTTTTGATATTGAAACCCCCTAGTGTAAACGGAAATATAATGCGTAACGTGTAATGTACATGCAGATGCTCGTTTTGCATTGGGAAAGTTAATTTATATTCTTTATATGGCCGGTACTTTCATGCAGCAGACATCTCGCATATTTTTCCAAGAAAGCGAATGTCAATGCATTCTAGTTTAGTTCCTTGTTGTTATCGACGCGTGTTTGCTTTTGTTACTTTCTATTGAGGCTGTTAATAAAGTGTTTTATTTTTATTACTTTTTTGTATTTATTCCTTTCGTTTTAAATATACCTACCCGCAATTATAATGAAAAATGAAAACCAAATATAGTAAAATTAATAATAAACACTAGTGATAAAAAAACTAAAGACCACAACATGGCGTCTGTATTTTTCTTGAAGACTAAAGAATAATAATTTATGTAGATATAAATAATAATAAAGTATAATAACTATAAATTAAAAAAATAACAGACAAAGAATACTTTCCAATCAATAGTGATCCCCAAAAAGTACAAAATTCTAATTCTTGTAATCTTGGCATAGCCCATAAATTAAAGTTAACATGATACAATCAATTGTTTATTAGGATAACTTACTTTACTTACTTACTTACTTAATTTAGTAGAACACTTAATTAAGGAAGGTAAGAGGGCCATCCGAAAAGTAGTATCTATTCTGCAACTAAGTTCGACTTAAGTATTATTTAATGAGCGACTTGCTTTGTAGCACAACTTATGGTTCCCGCACGAATGCAACTAAATATACACGTGCATATTTGGTTGCATTCATAATCATCAGTAATGATTTCATTAACATTTAAAAGAGTTTGTTCAAGTGAAAATACGAATAATTACTAATTAGTAACTATTTCGTTTAATATTTTGCTTAAAATAGTTTAGCTCTTAATATATTAACTAGGATTAATTGTATTAATAAATATAATAGCACACAACAAAATTCCATTAAAATCCTATTTACAATCATCATTGTTAATAAAAATTTACTGTAATATTTACTCGTACATTAATTAATTTCCATTTTCTATCCTTATCCTACAAATTAACTAATAACTATAATATTTAAATTTAATTATTCAATTTAAATTATCTGTACATACAGTTGCATATATCACGATCGTACAAATACATTAAAATCTAATTAAACGCAATTAAATACCATTTAATCAAAACAAGTACAAATACGATTAAAATTTTGATCATCCGTAACGAAGGAAATAATTTCGCAACCACGTTTTAGTACGCCTGCACATCATCACCGACTGACATGTACCGAGCTAACCTATAAATCGAATCACCATAAATCCACCTGTATAAACAATACTGAACGCTGGATTTACGTAAGAAACAAACAATCTAACCACCGCTATGTACTCTAATGATTAACTCGCCGTCGTTAATTATCTGAGAGCCCCCTCGAATGTCTGGCCCCTCCGTCAGCCACCTTATCTACGTACTGATTGTTTGCACGATCAGGTCACTGATTGTGAAACTGTTTTGATTTTAAACTGCTTGTTTACAAGTGCTACTGCATGAATTTTATTGATTAAATGAGTAACTATTCTATCAATTGGTAAAGTGAAGTTATTAATTAACACTGTTCGATGCCAAGGATATTTTAATTTAAAGAAAGAGCTTGTGGGGTAATTTTTTACGTTTTGCTGTAGTAAGTAGTGTGTAGGTATTATTATTACAGTTAAATGAAAGTATAACTTAAATAACTATCATGTCTGAAAAAGTTTAATTGTTTTTTGGGTTGTTAGGGGAGTAAAAATTCATTCAAAATTACAGCTGATACAATTTTCATAACTACCGAACAGATAAATACTGTATTAAGGATTTTATTTAACTAATGATAACATTGTTACTATTTATATCTTCTAATCTTAGTTGATATAATGCTTTGTAAGATTTGCTTTAAAAGAAAGCAGTAGAGATTAAACAAAACAAAAATTTAAGTAAGATTAGTTATTACAAACAAAAAAATGTGTACATATATTTAAAAAAGCTTAATTTCTTGCAAATAACTTTATATTATAAAATACTTCAATTGATAGTAAGAGGCATTAATTCTCATAATTAAAATTGAATTTATTTATTCATATTTATTCCAGGTACAAACATGAGGGTCGTTGCATTAATCAGTGGTGGAAAGGACAGCTGCTACAATATGATGCAGTGCATCTCGTCAGGGCACACGATCGTCGCCCTGGCCAATTTATACCCGGCCGAAAAGACTGAAATCGACAGTTACATGTACCAAAGCGTGGGCTTCGAAGCCATTGAACTGATAGCGAAGGCCATGGATCTGCCTCTGTTCAGGGCCGAAACTAAGGGGGTGAGTGTGGAAAGGGGGAGGACCTACACGCCCACGGATGAAGACGAGGTCGAGGACTTGTATGGGCTGCTCGAGCGGGTCAAGGAGGAAGTGGAAGTGGAGGCCGTCTCCTGCGGGGCCATACTCAGTGATTACCAGAGAGTTCGTGTGGAGAATGTGTAAGTTTATTTAAAAAAACAATATACTGAAGACATTTCTAAAGAATTTAAGGCCTCAAACAGATCTAAAATTGAGAAAAAATCGTTTCTTATCGAAAATTTTAGGAAATTGATGAATATTACTAAAAAATTAATATTTTTTAATATTCTGTAAGACATGCTTAAGTATAAATTTTGTCTTAGTTCTAAGAACTTATTTAATTCCTACACAAATTGATTTCATTTATAAAAACAATTATTACTGATAATTATTGATATATTAAAACATTTCTAAAATGCACCGTTCTTTCAAATTCTAACCACAATTGTTAGTTAATTGGATGTTGAATGTTATTATTTTTCATATTGTATTATTATCAATGAAATGAAAGACAATTATTGAATTCATTTGATTGCTGGTACTTTTATTTATTTTATAGTAATTCTAACTACAATTAGTATGTTTACGTTAGGCATACTTTTTTTAGGTTATGTCACACATTTATATTGTCGGCTATTATTACTGCATAAACATAAATCATTTAAGCTAACTATTCTGACAAAGAGTAGTCAGCTACGTTAGATGTTTTAAAATGGTTTTATGGGTAACAAATAATGAATAATGTTGGCTGCTATGAACTGGAAAGGAAATATGTTATAATGGCTGCTTGTGAATATTTACACATTTGTTTTTATATCAGTAATGCGCAGTTGCTTTGACAAATTTTACCTATTTCTCTCTTTGCCTTATCTATGTTAATTACTGAACCAGACATGTTAATGTGTGTACAAGTTCCAAAAATAAGTATATTGTGACGATGGTAGGACACAGATAATCCAAATTAATAGACACATCAACATACAGTTTTTAGGTTTTAATTGACAATGGTGAATACATGATTAAGATCAGCTATTGGAAATGATATTACCCTAGCTTTATTAGGCAATTTTTCTATTAACATAAGGTCCATATCTGAATCTTGAAGTAAAAATCACAATCAGCATCTTCATTTGAATCAGGATGATATTTTTAGACTTTTAGAAGGAAGCTTTTTAATAGCACCTTCAAAAAATGTCTACAATGTCTACCTTTCTTTAAATAATTATTGCTTTCGACTAATGTCTATTGTTTTTTTTTGAGTTTTCCTCAAATGTTGTTTTCAATAATCTATAATAATAATAATAATAATCTTTATTCCGTAGACCATATAGTGTACACGATATACATTTATAGTATTGGAAACGTCAATATACAAACCTAAAGTATTATTTCTTACATAATAACATCACATAAATTATAAAACAATTTTTCCAATCTCTACTGTTTTTTAATTTTTTTAAAATAAAAACAGAAAAGCGTGCCTTATTTGTCAACTTTCATATTATTTGGGGTTAGCGCAGTGAATAAAGTATTGGGTTATTTCGAGAGGGGCAATAATGTAGTGTTCCATTGGCCTTTTCTAAAAACATAACGTTCACTGTATTTTCAATTTGAAATATCGATTATTTTCGTCTATCGCGCCTTAAATCCACACATTAATTCAATTAATCTTGCGGAATAGGTATATATGATAATATCTAGGAAAGAATATAGGGATATAAAAACTACTATTAAAATACTACTCGTTTTTATTGTATCAATTCATTCGTTTTAAAGCGTCCCGAACTTTCTCCAAAGTCTCCTCGGTTTTAGCGAAACACAGGCGAAAATAATTTTCAGATAAATGCTTATTTTCTGCGTGGTAGAAGGCGGTTGAAGGTATTCCCAAAACACCAATTTCCTCCGCCAGCCATTTCGTGAAACGGTAATCCTTGTACTTGCCTGGAAACTTGGACAAATCAATGTCGCCGTTTCTGTAAGTGGAAAAATCCACCAACATGAAATACCCACCTTCCGGCGCGATCGGTTTTAAGCCAGCTTGTATTAAAGATTGAATTAAGTGATCGCGTTTTACCTGTAGCTTGCTTCCGAGGTTATCGAGATAAGGTTTCGTGATGCTCTCTTGCTCAAAGGTCAATGCGAGGGCTTCTTGTATGGGCGTGGGGTTCGAGGAGACGCTGATGAAGTGCACCGTGCGGATGTTCTCGAGAAGGTTAGTCGGGCCATAACACCAACCGATTTTCCAACCAGTTATTCCGAAAGTTTTCCCCGCAGAGCCGATGGTGATAGTCCGTTCCCACATTCCAGGCAGTGAGGCTATACGGATGTGGCGAGCCTGATCATACACCACCCATTCGTAGACTTCATCGCAAAGGCAAACAACGTTCCATTTAATGCACAAATCGGCGATTAATTTCAATTCAGTTTCTGTGAACACTTTCCCCGTCGGATTATGAGGTGTGTTTAAAATAAACAACTTGGTCCTCTCATTGAAGACCCCTTCTAACTCCTCTGCGTCTAAACCCCATTTTGACCCATTAAAACGCAAAGGTATAAATCGTGGACGTCCCCCCGAAAGCAACACCAGCGGCTCGTAGCAATCAAAAAAGGGCTCGATTATAACCACCTCATCACCTTCATCGACTAGCCCGGATATCCCACAAAATAGACCCTCGTACGCACCTCCCGTCACCAAAATCTCTTCGTATGGATCAATTGTTCTTCCTAATAACGGCGAGTAGAGTGCCGATAAGGCGGCTACTAACCTTGGGTGTCCATGACCTCGGGTATACTGGTGCACGAGCAAATTTTCGCTATTGGCAACCTCTAGCAGGTTGTTCGTCACGTGTTTCGATGGAGCGTAATTAGGAAACCCTTGTCCCAAATCTAGGGGTTTGTATTTATTCGCGATCACTATGTACTCTTCCCAAACACTCTCCTCTTTTGAGGGGATACGCTTTGGTAAACTGAATTTTTCCATTCTCAATGAACGACTGAAATGTTTATCATTTGTTAACAAGTTTGTAAGGTAGATAACATGTATTTAAATATAATCTCTGTTTTCAAAGTTTTAGTAAAATTCTAATCTAATTGTTTTTTTTTTTACGAACTATTAAAATTCTAATGTATTTAAGTGTGCCGACTAAAAATAACTTAAACATTCTATTTCAGATGCATTCGTTTAGGTCTTGTGTCATTAGCTTACCTCTGGCAGAGGAAACAGGAGGAGCTGCTGCAAGAAATGATAAAGTGTGAAATAGACGCTATAATCGTTAAGGTGGCCGCCCTCGGATTGGAACCTCATCGACACTTGGGGAGGTCCATACGCCTCATTGAGCCGCATCTACTCGCGATGCACGAAAAATACGGCCTGAACGTCTGCGGCGAAGGCGGTGAATACGAAACTCTGACGCTGGACTGTCCACTGTTTAAAAGCAGAATAGTCATGTAAGAATTTTATTAATCTTAATTACCAATACAAATTATACAATATTGTTTTTGGTTATTACTCACAATTATATACCGTAATTGGCTTACAAAAACATGTTATAAATCATTATTTACTTACCACTTATCTCATGATAGCATTTTGTGTAAACAATTAGGTTGTTTACTGTTTTCATGGCCACTAGATTATTCAAATTCTTTTAGAGAAGAATCTGAAGTCGTGATCGATTCAAACGATACCATAGCAGCTGTTGGATACCTAAAGCTCAACAAATTAAACCTCGAAGTCAAGCTACCTCAACTGGATTTAGACGGACGGCTGGCAAATCTTCCACTTAAAGATAGTGACGGGTATATTACTGATACAGGGGAAGAAGCTACAGAAGATAGCCCAGGTAGATACGAATTGTAAAATCTGAATAATTATATTTAATATTCATTGCATTACCTTTATAATTATTTGCATTTTTTTAAATTTAATTGATGAGGACAACAAAATTCGTTTTATAGGTTATGTCAAATGTATTTTAATCGACCTGTCACATTCCTTCATTAATTAATAAATTAATTCAAATAATGCTTAACCACATGTTACGTGATAAATTATTTTCTTATTATATATGTATATTTGAGCAATGTATTAAACATATAAACTTAGATGGACGTATAAAGATATTTTAACAGTAATGTTTAATGCTGCAAAATAAAGCCAACACCTTATATTTATTTTAATAGTCTGGTTGATCATTAAACTACCAAGTTTTTGTTCATCTACCACAATTGTAAAACAAATAAAATCAAGTGATTCTAATTGTTAATTTATCGTATGCTAGTCAGTCAGCACTTTGTAGTGGCTTTTTAAATTTTTAATGCATTGTATTTTTGTTTCTCCAGTCGATGAGGAAAATCCAGAAGAAGTTGATGGAGTGGCGGAGCACTGCGGTGACGGCAGTGACATCACACAGGCTGAGAATGCATCAAAGAGTGGTTACGGGTGGCTGTTTGTGGGCGGGATGTCCAGCAGATCCGAAGATGGAGATGCACTCGAAGCGTTCAGGAAAGTCTTGGATAAATTAAAGTGTAGGTATGCACATCAAAAATATATTTTTTAATTAACAATTTAAACACAAATTACAATTTTTCTCAATATCATTCAAAAAAATTAAATAACATGATGGTCCTGACTATTAGTATGTGGTATTTCATTTACAAGTATAAATGTAACATTATTTTCAATATTTTACACTACTGTTTATCAATGCTTGTTAAAATTATAAGCAACTCTAGTTTCAACTCGTGAGAGTCATTATCAAGTAAAGTTAAAAGAGTATTTATAAAACAACTTGTAATCACTTTCTCCATAGTTTATTGCATCATCTTAACATAACTCATTAATCACCATTAAGAGAATTGCTGAATTATAGGCACTTAGGAGCATAATTAGTAGTGGGATTAAAGATGGTGCTATTTGACTATAGAATGCAGATCGATCAAATGGATTGTTTTGAAATTAGATTAGGCTAATTGTAAAAATTAAATGTAAATGTACTTTACGTTCTTTTGCAATTTCTAGGGATTCTAACATGTTGAGTTTAAGGCGTTTGTTACAAGTGTGTATCTAATATTGCTAAACTATGATTCAAAAAGGAGCTCTTTGTATGATTTAGGCTAAATAAGGGAATAAGTTTGTTGCACCTTTTTGAAACTTCTTCTTGTCCTATATATGAGTAAGAATCAATCCATTCTTTATCGAGTATTTATTAAATGAGTTGCTGTTATATTGGGTTGTCCGGAAAGTTCGTGCCGATTTTTAAGGAAAATTGAAACGCAGCTCATTTAATTTTGGTTTAGATTTATTAAATTATATAGGTACCATTCTGTTCCATAAGCTTTCTCCATCTTTCTTGCAACTTGAGAATTCCGTCCTTCCAGAACCTCTTAGGTTTTTCGGCAAAAACATGTCTAAAGAAGTTTTTATCTAAAAAAAAGAATTGAAATTTTTCCCATTAAGGGAATTGTATAATGATTGGAAAGGGTGGAAATTTGAGGGCGCGAGATCTAGAGAATACGATAGATGGGTTAAAACATCCCAACAAAACTCCAACAATTTTTGTCGAGTTGTCAAAGACACATGAGGCCGGGCATTGTCCTGACGAACTACGACGCTCTTTCGATTCGCTATTTCTGGACGTTTTTGTTCGATAACTTTCTTCAATTTCTCTAAATGAGAGCAATACTTTTCCGAATTTATTGTTTCATTATTTGGTAAAAGCTCATAATAAAGGGTTTGAATAAATTTGTGATTTGATTTTTGTGTGTGTTTTGTAAGAACACGTGGTTGTTACGGCTTGAAAAATAACAAGAGTTCACTATTAAATATTGCTTGTATTGATGTTAACGTTACAGCGTTTCGTTCGGTAATGAATATATTTACAAAAAATAAAACTCAGAGTGGGGTGGTCTTCTTCCGTCTTTCTCTTTTCTCCCCCAATGAGGAAGCAGGTACGAACTTGCTGTTGGTCCAGCCCGTACCTCTGACGTCAGGCAAATTTTCCAGGAAGGCCAGATTGGAAAGCGTCCAAGGCTCCCTGGTTCGGGGATGGTCACATCTGGGGTTTATTAGGGGTGCCGTTTTAGCAATTCGGAACGTAATCTGGTGAAACGAAGGATCGGCACGTAGGCGGTAATTTATGAAATAAATTTCTCGCCCAAATCCGAACAGGGTTCCTTTCCAATTCCACCAGACACAGAGCATTACCTTACCGAATGAAGACCGGCTTTTGGGGTAATTGAAGGTGGTTCATCACGCTTTCCCCAAGACGCTAAACGTTTTATAAATTATCCATTTTTCATCCCCCGTCACTAATTGCTTCAGAAATGGTGTCTCCTCGTTGCGTTTGTAAAGCATGTCTCAAATAGAGATGCGATCTAACAGATTTTTCTCCGTTAAATCGTACGGAACTCATACATCAAGACGGTTTTCGTAGCCACTCTTCACGATATGGTCGTGGATAGTTGAATTTGATTTATTTAGCATTCCTGATATTTGATGTAATGTTAAGTGTGGGTTATTCTCGATTTCTGCTTTAATCATATCGTCCTCTGCGGTGTAAGACCTACCCTCGCATTCTTGGTCTTCAAGGTCAAAATTTCCAGCTTTGAACCGAGCGAATCACTTCCGCACAGTTCTTTCGGCTACACCACCTTCACCATAAACAGCGCATATGTTATTAACCGCTTCTGTGGCAATTTTGTTCTTTCGAAAAAAAAAGCATTAAATGCCTATAATGCACTTTATTTGCAGCCATATTCTAAGGCGTATAAAACTGATAAAAATTAACGAATTGTAACCAATTTTTTTTCCAAATATGGCCTGATGTTATCTCTTTTAGAATATATACATATGTCATTTGTTTTCAATAAGTGTACTATATTCAAGTCTGCTCTCATGCTACCTACTGAAAATCCGCACGAACTTTACGGACAACCTATTATAATTTTATAGAATTACCATCGTAATATGAATACTATCTTTTCATTCATAGAATGTTGAAACAAACAAGCTTTTTTCTATTTTAGGTTCACTGGAGGCTAACGGTCAAACCTTACAAGACATCTGCTCGATTAGCATGTACGTGGCGGACATGTCTCAGTATGCAGAGTTGAACCAGTTATACGTGGAAACATTGAACCACGCTAATCCTCCAACACGGGCATGCGTTCAAGTGCCTTTACCCGCCGACTGCCCCATCATTATGGACGCCATTTCTTGGAGCCAATCTAACAAAACTGCCACAGGGGATTTAAACGTAGACAGGTATTTACGTTTTTATATCAAATTTAAATGTAATTTTATTCGAACAGACGTTTCGGTACTAACAATGTAATACATATTAAACATTAAAATCATTATATATTATGTCCGTTTTAGGCTCGCTCTATAATAGTTATTTAAGGTACAAGTGTAAAAAGTGATGCTTTATTGCACGAACTGGCGTTTAAAAACACGAGCGAGGAACGAGCGAGTTTTTTTAAAGCCAGGAGTGCAATAAAGAAACTTTTTACACGTGTGCCTTACAAAATTTTATCTTCGATCGTAAAGAATTTCAAAGAATATATTCTTATCAGTAATATTTTAATGTCATTTCAATAATTCAATTAATGAAAACACATTTTACCCGCAGTGGACTAATGAAAGCGTTACTTAGCAACCAGTAAACAAGTTTCACAAATGTCGGCCGCCATTATTATTTATGGAAAAAATGTTCGCTTTATTGTAATCGCTTCGACTTGCATTAAATGAAATCTTCAGAGTTCTTAAATCTGCCATTTCGTTTGTATTATATATTTTATTTATAATTTATAAGTTATTTGTATCAAGTAATAAAAATTTAAGTTTTTCGTCGAAAATTTTGCTATAATATTTATCTGTCAAATTTGACATTTCTGTGCAATAAAAACAGTTTGACATTACCGTGCAATAAAAACGTGAAAAAGCACTAGTGCTTTAAAAAGCCACTTTTACAATGAAAAATGATGCAAAAAGCGTCTACTTTCTGTACGATCGTAGATAAAAAAAAAAAATGGGTTTATAAACAAGTAATATATGAAAATATATTTTTACATAAATTACAAAATCCTATTATTATTAGGTGTATTACTCTTTTAATTGTTGGCCTAGCTTCTGCTTGATAACCAAATGTCTGCTCTTTAGGATTGACTGATCGAAACGAAAAATATTTCAGGCACACGATGCACGTACAAAGCATCTCGCATTGGTGTCCTGCCAACATAGGCCCCTACAGCCAGGCAACTAAAGTGGGCGACCTCATCCACCTAGCGGGGCAGATCAGTCTCGTCCCTGGAAGTATGCAAATGGTTAAAGGTGGAATCAAGTCCCAGTGCCAGCTCTCTCTACGACACGTCGAACGACTACTGCACGGCATCGATTCCAACTGCGACCTCAGGGACGTGGTGCAGGTACCTACCACTGTTCATTTCTTTTGTTAAATTTGTATAAAAAACGTTGTTTTTAGGGCGTCTGCTACCTATCACACCGAAAATACATCGAGCACGCAAGAAAACTCTGGGAGGAGAAGACGAACAACGCGATTGTTGATTACGTCGTCGTTTCCGGACTGCCTAGGAATGCACTGGTCGAATGGCACGTGTGGGCGCATACGCATAACCATCAGTTTGAATGTAAGTCACTTTTTTATGAGAGGAGATGAAATCAATTATGGACACCCTTATAGTAGGGTACCGACTAAAACTATAGGTTTTTTTTCTAATCGGATATAAGGCGAAATGTTCGCTAAGATTTCGGGGGTCTAATCGTGCGCTCTCCTCGAACGGAGCAGAGTTACCGAGCGGATTACGGTGGCTAAAGGATTTGAGGAGGCTATTAAGTCACTTTAAAGAGAGAAGAGGTCACTAAATTCATATACTGTACTAAGCTTATAAATGAAAATAACGCCTTTAAAAGCACCCTATATGAATAATATTCCGAACGTCGGATTATTTTTCTTTTTCGTACATTAGATCTTCATTATTGACAAATGCACCTATCTGGAAAATATTTCCTTGGAACGCTAATAGAGGGCGCTGTGAGTGTAACCCTTAACTGTAGGGTCCGCCAATAAGGGCGCGTGAACTTTAAAATTGAATAAAACAAGTTGTGTGTGAGGTAGAAACGAAATTTATTTTTCATTCGAAAGGGTATTCGACCCCATTAAGTATGGAAGATAACATCGTTCAAATGACCACCGCGGCTCCGTTTGGTAGCCCGGATCCGGGAGGTCCAATTTTCGATGACTCTGGAGCACATATCGGCCTCAATTTGAGCGATGGCGTTGCGTATGTTGACTTTGAGGTCATCGGTGTTTAGAGGCTTGTTGGCGTAGACCAGCGACTTGAGATAGCCCCAGAGAAAAAAGTCTAAAGGCGTTAAATCGCACGATCTCGATGGCCAGTTGATATCGCCTCCGCGCGAGATGACCATGTCCGGAAATCGCTCGTGCAGAATGTCCATTGTGGCATGGGCTGTGTGGCACGTGGCGCCGTCCTGCTGGAACCACATGTCGTCCGTGTCCATATCATCCAGTTTAGGCCAAAAGAAGTTGGTTATCATCGACCTGTAGCGCTCCCCATTGACGGTTATGGCCGCCCCAGCTTCGTTCTCGAAAAAGTACGGACCGATGATGCCGCCGCACAGTGGATCCAAATACCGAAAAGCTAATGGCAAAAATGAAAGTTTGCTTTAAGGCCTCTTTAGTCTACAGTTATGTATATTGATACCTGCCCTGTCGGAATCCGCCGGTTTTATAGAGTCTAACCTGAATAGGTGGTTCTGGCCTCCCATTGTTTCCCGCACGCCAGTTCCGTAAGCATCATATACTTGGCAGAGTGACCCGGAATCGATTAAAATGGATTATCCCAATACAACTAAGTACTTTTTAACAATTTTACATGTTTATAATTCATTTTTCTTATTATTTAACTAACGTATCGTGGAAAATATGGATTTTTTTACTGACCGTTTTCTAAGTAAAAGTTTAAATGTTCATAACTAAAAAGTCCCACGACATCCAACTCTTGGATTACTTTTCTAGCATTATTTGACCCTTCTAGAATGAACTGCAAAAGAAATCAGCTGCCCAAACTTGCCCCATTTTTAGAAATTCAATTTTGAAAAAATGGTGATGTGGGCATCTTTCCCTATTTTTCTCGAAAACCATGAGGTTTACGCAAAAAAGTGATTCTTAAAAATTTGCTCATTTTTGTATCATTAACAATTACTTGTTATATAAATTTAATGTTGGTCCTTTAGTTTATTAGGAATATGAAAAACTGTCAAAACTATTAGTTTCTAATTTTTTTCTCGCAAGTTAAGAATTTTATGAAAAAGATGTTCAAATAAAATATGTTCAGTTTTTCATTACCTTTAACTTTTGTTAAAAAAGTTTTGTAATATTTTTTAAATTTAAAAAAATATCGAGAAAAAACAAAAAAACGCCTCGAGTAAACATCCACTTGCGGTTTTTGAATGTTTACCAAAAGCTTTTCAGTTCCAGCTTTTAATAACAAAACCTTAAGTTTCATCTCAATCGGATTATTAAAAGCCTATATACAATTTTTCACGAAAATATAGCAATTTTGAACTTTTTGTCCCCATATTGGATCGGTCATTTCGTTTTTCTAAAAATTTTAATTAAGTTTTTTTATCAGAGTCGTAAAAAAACTATATACAATTTTTTATGCAAATCTGGCAGTTTTTAAATTTTTGGTCCGCCATATTGGATCCGCCATTTTGAATTTTTGAATTTTGAATTAAGATTTTTCTTTAGTTTCCTTAAAATAACCTAGATACAAATTTTCAATAAAATCCAACGACATCTTGTATTTATGACCACCTTTTCGGCATTTGGAACCACTGTGCGCCGGCCCAAAATCCACACCAAACAGTCACTTTCTGGGGATGCATTGCCACTTGGTGGACCTCGTGTGGGTTGTTCTCACTCCAAATGCGGCAATTTTGCTTGTTCACATACCCGTTCATCCAGAAATGAGCCTCGTCGCTGAAGATGATTTTTCGGCCAAAATGGGGGTCTGCTTCCAACTGCTCCAGAGCCCAGTCAGCGAACGCCCGACGCTGTCTGTGGTCGTTTATCTTGAGCTCCTGGGTCAATTGGATTTTGTACGGGTGCAGACCCAAATCCAGATGCAAAATTCTGCGAGCTGATGTCTCCGAAAGGCCAAGTTCCTGTGCACGACAAAAAATGGACTGCCTCGGGTTCTCGCGCACACTCTCACGGACAGCAGCGATATTTTCGTTCGATCGGGCGTTTCGTCGACGTGTCAGTGTTGGCTGGTTGTTTACTGAACCAGTCGACTCGAATTTGCCCACCAATCGACGGATAGTCGACTCTACAGGCCGATCATCGCGGCCGTAAAATGGGCGAAGTGCGCGGAACGTTGCTCGAACTGATGACCCATCTTCGTAAAACAATTTAATAATTTACACGTGCTGCTCGACACTCAAACTTGCCATGGTGATTTGGGGTTATATACTGAACAACGTTATCAATATCAATCTTTTTGGTCAAATTTATTATCGCAATCTCTATTTACAATTAATTATTTTCTATGTTTCATCCCGAATAATTGTAAATGTACTACAACATTAATGTTCTCTGTATAATAATAGATGAAGAGACTGGACAGTGTGTGCAAGACTGGTCGATATCGATATACCGCCGTTGGAATTACGAGAACAACATCGCGGCCATCGTCTGCCACGTGGACAACGCGGAACCCCAGGGCGTACTTTCGACGGCGATCTTCCGCGAAACGCTCGACTACGTACTGCAGAAGCTGAACCACGGCCACGAGTACGACCCCAACTCAATATGCAGCCTGAAAGTGTTCTACCCGGTGACGAGGAACGTGTGCGCCTACAGCTTCCTCAGCGTGCTGGAGGAGTACCGCAAGCAGGTACCTCTCGTCCACACGATAGTACCGGTGGTTGCCCTCAACGGCAAGAGCACGTACCTCTCGATCTGCGGCGTGCGCACGCAGTGACCGCGGACACCGTTTTTTTATTGTTACATTTCTATGTTTTATTTTTGAAATATATACAGATCTATATTTGCCCAGATCATTTCCCCATAAATTTTAATTGTTTTATTTTAGGTTAAACTTGAATTGGCGCTCAATGCATGGATAAATATTCTCATATTGTTAAGGTGCAAGCATAAAAAATAAGTATTTATGCTTCTTCACATAATTGACTTATTTTAGTGTCAAGGTAAATAATCTCCTTGCTCTACATACTACATAAAAATTGAGTTGAAAAAGTTGCACCTGATTTAAATGGTTGTTTTCATGGTCAATTTGGAGCCCAATACGGGGCTGAATACCCGTCATCCACAGGTCAGGTAAATTATCAACTTTGCATATTATCAAACTGTGCTCCTACTCTACTTTAATACACTATGCATTAACCTTTTAACTACCACAGCCTATTGTACTTTTACTTACTTTAAGAATTTAATTTTATTGAGATAGATCAAACATACGTTAGAATATAAAGTTTATTGTGTCAAGTCAAGAGTATGCACGGTAATCCATAATTTTAATGTTGGATAATTAATAAACTTTATTAATATAGGTGCTTTTATTTCACAAAAATAAAATATAATACACAATTTTCCATTAAATACTGAACTAAAATTAATTAAAAACAAAAAAAACGTCCAAATGTCAACACAGGAAAAATAAAACAAATAGAAAAAAAATCATTTGTAAAAACTCAGCGTACACATATATTCCACTAGGCGCCTACAGCAATAAAAATTTATTAATCAAAATTTATAAACAGCTCCGCTAGTGAAACGGGGCGGCGCCCGTCCACATCTATTACATGGGGGCGGGCGGTTCCGGCCCGTCCTAATATTAAAACCGTAACAACTCTTGAGTTTTCCGATTCGCGTTCATTCCTCAAGGCACATTCATACAAACAATAATGCGAAAACGTGCAAAAGGGGGAGCGCGTGTCCGCATATGTACCTGTGAATTTCCATTATCTATTACAGAATCAATCTATTGCACACGATAGTAGTGGTAGTGTTGGTTGGTAGTTGGTGCGGACACGGCCGCCCTTCCGTAATTTACTAAATCCCGAATTTTTTTGAGAAGAAATTTGTGTAAAACTAAATGCTTTTGTAAATGCTAGTAACCGTACTTGTCCTGAAACACAGAAAAAATATTTATTAATAATTTGCTTAATTTGTTAATCGATACGAGGATGTAAAGTTAGACAAGTCTACATAAAATGTTACATATTTGTTGAATATAGAAGTTAAAGAGTTATAAATTAAAGAAGAAGAAGAAAATAATTCAAGTGTATTTAAATCCATTACCAAGTTTGTGTGGCTAGGGCTTTTTATTAAAAAACCTCACAGTCTTCATGCTTTGAGGGACCTCGCGTGAAAAAGAATTTTTAGTGTATTGCATGCATTAAAGTGTTAATTTAAAATAATCATTTGTGCTGCTAGGATGCGTAACTTTTATTGTTTACTTACTTGTAGAGATGACATCACACCATTGGCAAGCGAACTCAGTTTTCCAGCTACTTTGGTGACACCCTGGCGCACGCTTTCTCGCACATCGTCCAAATCGGGAGCGTTAAATGACGAAGGGTGGTTATTTGCTGATAGAAACAATTAAAACAATTAGGAATTATTTTTATTTATAATTAGCGTAAAGCATAAGATACTTTATATGTATGTAGTTTTTAAATTATTAATTATGAACTACCTTGTCCCGTGCCAAAAAAGTCACTGGAGGAAATACTGGAAGACCCTTGGAATCGATTCAGGTTCGCCTGAGTTTCAAAGTCTTTCTGGCCATCATCGAAGAACTGGGAAGAAGAGATTCCTTTTGCGTTGCCGAACTTTTTCTGGGCCATGTCTGTGGTAGGCGTATTGTCGTAACTCCTTGTTGGCGTCCTTTCTACTATAAAACAAATGCAAATTCTTTTTAAAATGCAACTTCAATAAGGTTGTTACTAATTAAATTAACTGATTTCGTCATTAAAATGCAACTTCAATAAGGTTGTTACTAATTAAATTGACTAATTTCGTCATTAAAAAGGTCTTGTAATAATACTATTTTTAATAATTTAAAGTATTTATTAAATGTAATTATTTTCTTCTACCTGGTTTATCGGAA
This sequence comes from Ontholestes murinus, assembly GCA_963969525.1. NCBI lineage: Eukaryota > Metazoa > Arthropoda > Insecta > Coleoptera > Staphylinidae > Ontholestes > Ontholestes murinus. Next base: position 90,269,363 of record OZ018387.1, read on the forward strand.
TATTTGTTGTCTCGCTCGTTATTTTTATTGGGGGGATCGTCTACGATCCTCTCCGATGATAAATCCTTGCTACTCCAGAAATTGTTACTGTTGGCGTTCCTGTTCATGCTGAAAGATGAACCGAACGCGTAATCGTCAAAGAAGCTGTCGTTGTCGGTCAGTCGGAGTTTTCCAAGAGTGCTGAGTGTGCTGGGAGTCGTCTGGAGGTTCTCCTGTTCGATCAACTTCATATCGCTCATCATGGAATGACTGATACCCCTGTAAAATTATTTTAAAAAAATGTATAAAATGAAACCTCAAATAAATTGTTGAAATATATTTTTTTAGTGTATCATGAAATAAATTCTTCTAGTATCAACCAATGAACTATAGAAATGTATTAAACATCCAAAAACAAAAATCTATTAATTTAAACAAAAAAATTATAAAACTATTAATATTGAATACATTAAAAAAAACAATTAAAATATAAATATAAAGAAGTAAAATAATCTAAAAAATAGAACCAGAACTCGAAAATGTTACGAAATTTCCATTGGCAAAACTTGAACTGATCGACACAATATACAGGGTTATTCACGCTATACGGCACGGAATATTGTGGCCAAAATACGTGACTTTCAAAAAGTTTCACTTTGGGGATATATGGGGGTCTATTAGGGCTACTTTTTAAAATTACTTTCATAATATACAGGGTGTCCCAAAAACCCTAAAAGTATCAAAGTTGTATTTTTTTTAATGAAACACCCTGTATTTTATTGCATTTTTGGATCCTTCAATAAAAATAAGTGTGTGTTTTAATAAGATTTTTATTACATAAAAAAAATAATAATTTGAATTTTGTAAAAATGTAACCTAATTTTCATGTTTCAAATACTTAAAAAATAATTAAGTTATGCATACCAAATTTACACTGAAATGTAACAATAGATCATATTTTATTTTCCAAGTATAATAAACTTGACATCTTATGCCGGGTGTAAAAAAATTGGAATTAAACAAATGAGAACTTTAAATGGCTATAACTTCATTTATTTAAATGGAACGCTATATTTATTTATTTATCAGCAAATGCACGTTTTAATTACCTATCGAATGGTATTTACATCTTAAGTGTTAAGTCTTCTCGTTTTTGCAGAAAACGCCAAAATATTGTTTATTGCACCGTTTTAGTACTTTTTAAGTAAAAATTTTAATGTATCTAGTTTTCTATGGTATTTAAAAACGTCAGATAATTAATTTAGTCTGTCATTTTAGTTTAAAAAGCCTGTCTTTTGTTATAGTTGTCTTATTTTGCATTTTTGTGTTAGATCGTTAGTAATCGTTATTGTTTGAACATCGCTGTTGTATTTTTTGGTAAAAAATGAAGATTTACTCAAAAGAAGGGGTTATTGGCATTATTTTTATGCTTGGAGAATGTCATCAAAATTGTTTATTGGCTTGTCGAGTTTATACTTAAAGGTTTCCCGAAAGAAATCACCATTGTCGAGTTTATACTTAAAGGTTTCCCGAAAGAAATCACCCTAAGCCAGCCATTTTTGAGAGACTATTAAACCAGTTTAAAGAAATTGGAAGTGTCAGTTATAAAAACCTCAGTATAAGAAAATCTGTGTAAATTTTCATTTTTTACTATGACATACAACAACCATGTTCAAACAATAACGATTACTAACGATCTAACACAAAAACGCAAAATAACACAACTATAACAAAAGACATCCTTTTTAAACTAGAGTAACAGACTAAATTAATTATCTGACGTTTTTAAATACGATAGAAAACTAGATACATTAAAATGTTTACTTTAAAAGTACTAAAACGGTGCAATAAACAATATTTTGGCGTTTTCTGTAAAAACGAGAAGACTTAACACTTAAGATTTAAATACCATTCGATAGGTAATTAAAACGTGCATTTGCTGATAAATTAATAAATATAGCGTTCCATTTAAATAAATGAAGTTATAGCCATTTAAAGTTCTCATTTGTTTAATTCCAATTTTTTTACACCCGGCATAAGATGTTAAGTTTATTATACTTGGAAAATAAAATATGATCTATTGTTACATTTCAGTGTAAATTTGGTATGCATAACTTAATTATTTTTTAAGTATTTGAAACATGAAAATTAGGTGACATTTTTACAAAATTCAAATTAATTCAAAAACCTTAAGGTTTATGTAATAAAAACCTTATTAAAACACATACTTATTTTTATAAACGGATCCAAAAATGCAATAAAATACAGGGTGTTTCATTTAAAAAAAACACTACTTTGATACTTTTAGGGTTTTTGGGACACCCTGTATATTATGAAGATAATTTTAAAAAGTAGCCCTAATAGACCCCATATATCCCCAAAGTGAAACTTTTTTAAAAGTCACGTATTTTGGCCACAATATTCCGTGCCGTATAGCGTGAATAACCCTGTATATATTTTTTCCGATCACATTAAAATCTTAAATGGCTTCAACTACAATATTTGAAGATATGTATTCGAGATATTTACGTTTTTGTAACGTTAACGCCCATGCCGAGCCTCTCCATCTGTTCAGCTTTTTTGGGATCGGTTTTCTTCAGCTGCTCCTCCTTTCTCTGCTGCTGTAAACTCAGGTCTTTGTAGGCGAGTCGCATCGCCGCTTCCTTCTCGACCTTCTCCTGCTCCGACATCGCGGCAGCTTTGGCGGTCTCCTCCTGCATTCGCAGTTTTGATTCCTCCGCTAATTCGGCCTCCCGCTCAAGGTCGGCGAAATTCGTCTTCACCTTCGTCGCACCCAGTCCACCCCTTTTGGCACCCAACTGAAAGCAACAGTTAAAGCGTTATTTTTATAAACTGATGTAATTAAAGTTAATGAAGAAGGAGACACGATTACTTTGTTTTGCTACTTTATTTTAAATTATATGTGACTATAGTTATCAAACATAAACATTTAATTAAAGTTACTTACACCCTGTTTTTTCGGCTGTATCTTCCTGACGCCGATCGTGCTCTTGCGTTCCTCGCCATTGCCTACGTTGTTTAAAGAGAAATCTACTTTAGGACCATCCTCCAATTGCGCCTTTTGATCCAACGGTTCATTTTTCGGTGGAATGATCTAGAATGATCAACAAAATCATAAACCAATTGTTTCAAAATACCACGTCATCAACAGAACATTGTTGATGAGAACCTAAGCTCAAAACCGGTTTGTAAATACCGAATACTAATGATGTATATAAATGTTTTAATTATTAAACTTACCAACCTGAAACGTATACATGCAGATGATCAAATAAAATACGTACTTTTTCCTGTTGTCTAATTACGTTGGTCTGCTGGATCACATTAGGGCTTTCGAAATTCTCGTGCTCGTCGAAAAAGTCGACTTCCTTCTGCTCCTCCTCCTTTTCATCGACGTACGAATTTATATGAAGCTGCGCAATGTTAATTGTCATTGATTAAAACGGCACACTCAGTATTAATAGCATTAGAGAGGCTACAATGGATTTAAGCAATGATATTCCCAGTTGAAAATTCGCGAAGCAATTACTGAATGAATATGATTGAAAATAACGGCGCGAAATTTAGCATAAATATATTTGAACCCGACGGAAACGTTATTACGGCTGTAGAATTTTACAACTGTAAAGTAAATTTCATCACCTCCTAAGGGTGATAATCAAATCCCGACGCTAGAGTAAAATCTTATGGTTATCACGAGTAACTTGCGTGGAGTGTGTAGTAAGGTCTGATTAAATTGAAAATTCAAACGTGTTTAGTTAAAAACTGCAATCAACACTGTGCACTTCATCTACGCGGAAATACTTATTTTAAACATTTTGTAACATGACGAAATTGCAAATATATAAAAAACCTATTTTAACAAAAAAAAATGCTTTAGGTGATTAAGCGCAAAATGAAAGTGTGGGAAATTCGTTTTTACATAACAAAAAAAAAACCGTAATTAATTGTGTGTTTAAAGCAGAGGCGTGCATACCAATAAAAAAAATTGGAATAACATTACGAGGCAAGGCAACCTGCCTACCTTCTTATCACCAGAGGCAGCCACTGTTCTGCTAAACTACAAAAGGTAAAACAAAAGAAAAAGACGTGTAAAACAATGATCGGCCCAAACACGGTAGCGAAGGGGTTTCTTCATAAAATGGCTACAAAACCAATTAATTATTAATATTACTCGTATATGTTTATATTTGTATCACCTTGTATTGGTGTTCTCTAATATGTTACTGTTGCTATTGCAATTTTATCGAGTATGAATTAAAATTTCACTTTTTATAATTTTATTCAGTAGTTATGACCACAATTTATTAATTTATTATATCAAAAAAATAATGTTGTGTTGTTAACACAATAATCATCATGCGTTTTTAATACCAAACATTAAGTTAAACTAAACGTTCTACTGTGTTAGGTTTAATAGTAAAAACAAAGGACAACCAATCGTGTTTTGACCTACCTCTGCATTATTCTTAATGGCATTCAACGCCAGCTGGTGAAGCTTGTCTCTGTACAATTGGGCAGCCCTGGAATTGTACTTTTTCTGCGCGTCGCTGGTTACACAATTGTGTTGGGAAAAAAAGTGTTGCTGAAAAACAAATGGAAAATAATTGACACTGAAATTCATTTTTTGCACGTTTTCTTTTATAATAAATTGTTGTTCACAGTAACATGTTTTAACACACAGTGGCTTCATTAAGCAGGTGAATTCTATTGTATTTCTTATAATTTCCTTATAAAATTAAATTCATTATACACTTTGGCAAGTAATTACAAACAATAAAAATAATATGAAATATACAGGGTGACTGACGAAAAATCTTTGGTGCTGTATCTCGCTTATTTTTTATCCGATTTTAATAAATAAAACCATTTTTAAAAGACTTTAATAGGATCTGAACTGTTATTTTTTCTCGCACCCAGTTTTTGACAAAATACGAACAACATTTTTTTTTTTAAATGCACTGTATATATATTTTTATTGATTCGCAAGGAGATTTTTTTTCTGAATATAAAATTGTAGACAAATTTATCCATACATCAAACTTAAGTCGAGAAATTGAGGATTAAAAAAATAAATAAAAAGTCAAGTATCCATTGTAAACAATATACAGACCCTATTTTAAATGTCAAAAGTGACAGTGACAGCCATTGATACAATACTGCAACGATTTTTAATTATTTCATAATTAAAATGTTGCAATATTTCAAACACTGTACTAGAATTTTGTGCTTCTACAGAAATCGTTTTTCAGTTTTTGGAATCTTGCAACATTTTTATTATGAAATTATTAAAAATCATTGCAGTATTGTACCAATGACTGACACTGTCACTTTTGACATTTGGAATAGGCTCTGTATATTGTTTACTATGGGTATTTGATTTTTAATTTTTTTTTTTTAATCCTCAATTTCTCGACTTTGGTTTGATGAATGGATAAAATCGTTTACAAATTTAGATTCAGAAAAAAATCTCCTTGCGGATCAGTACAAAATATATATACAGTGCAATTTGAAAAAAAAAAGTTGATCGTCTTTTGTCAAAAACTGGATGCAAGAAAAAATATCAGTACAGTTCATATTAAAGTCTTTTAAAAATCATTTAATTTGATGTTTTATTTATTCAAATCGGATCAAAAATAAGCGAGATACAGCACCAAAGGTTTTTCGTCAGTCACCCTGTGTAAGTAAACATATATTTTTCTTTAACTTCAAATATAATAAAAATTATATTTATTATTTCATTTATATCATAGCTATATCTAAAAGTACACATTTTTAGCCACAAAATTATAACAACTACAAACATAATGATTTATTTTATAACACCAGGTATTAATAAAACTCAATTTTCTATAATTTCTACATTATTATGGTGTAAATAAAATACAATTTAATATAAAAATTGTGTTTCATTTACCACCCCTGATAATGAATTTCCATTTAACGGTCATAATATCTAATTTCTCCTTTACATTATGTAAATACTCACTGCATTTGCATTCCCTCCCAGTTGCATTTGCCGCAGCTGCACCCACGTCCAGTTGGTGTCGAGCTGTGTGGACCTGACGAAGGTCAGATGCACGCCCAGATTTCTGTGGACAGCCGAGCAGTCGATGCAAATGAACACACCGTACGTCACAGAGGACCATGTTGGATTTTTTGCGTTACAGTCGAAACATGCCTGAAACGAAACAGTCCCATATTAACATATTATAAGACAATAATTCAAGATAAAAATATAATATTGTATATATTTTAAGGTTATGTAAATAATTGTTGTGGAGATTAAAACTAAAAATAAGAATCTCTCATGTTTTATCATTATTAAATATTTTCATAATGGGCAACTTTAACGGAAGAGTAGGAAACCAAAATGTAGGAATGGAACTATACCTAGGGGCAGAAGGGAAAAAGACAAGGAACGCCCGCGGAAAAAGAATAATAGAACTGTGTATAGAAAACGAAATGATACTCACAAATACAAAATTCAGAAAAAAGGCAGTCACAAATATACTAGGGAAATACACAGCAGAAGAGAAAAATTGATTATCTGCTACTTCCTAAGTAAGTAAAAATATATGGAATGAATTAACAGATGTATCAGTAAAAAGATTAGCAGAACTGGGCAGCGACCACTACTTAGTAAGAATGAAACTAACTACAAGAAAGAAACTTATAATAAATCAAAAAAGAAAGATAATTAAAGAAAAAATAACTAATAGAAGAAGAAAATATACCATTAAAAACTAGACGAAAACTGTAAGACAAGAGACAAGGAAGAGGACATTTCCCAAAAATTGGGAACTATGAAAGAAAGATGACAGCATGGTGTAACAAGGAAATACAAATAACACTCAAGAATAAGAAAAACAAATGGGTGAAATATTTAAGTAAGAGACACAAAATCCTATATGGAATACAAGGAAGAAAGACGAAAAGTAAAATGCCTGGTAAAAGAAAGCAAAAGCAGAAAATGGGAAGAATTAGGGCACAATCTTGCAAAGGCACACAAAGACAATGAAAAACTATTCTATGGTGCAATAAAAAAATTAGAAAACCTAAAGTCAAAACATTGAAGAATATAAAAGATAAAAAAGGAAATATACTATCAAAGAAGAGGACATAATGAGGAGATGGAGAGAACATTTTGAAGAGATGTTACCAGGAGTCAAGAAACAGGAAGAGAAAGGAAAGAAGCAGAAGGTAGCGATAAGAAGAAACGAACATAAAAGATATAACAATGGAGAAACTTAAGGAAGCTTGTAAACATATAAGAAACGGAAAAGCATGCGGACACGACAGGATAGCCGGAGAAATGATAAAATACCTAGACGAAAAAGGAAGACAGGAACTACTAGAGCTCATGAATTACATAATGAGAAAAAATAGAACACCTAGAGATTGGAGAATAGGAATTATTATATCGATACATAAAGCGGAGAAGAGCAAAGATTCCAAAAATTATAAAGGCATAACCATAAGCACAGTTGAAAAAATATATGCATACATCCTATTAATGAGACTCACAGCACAAATAGAGGGAAACTTGGAGGACACTCAAACTGGTTTTAGAAACAATAGAGGTACACAAGACCACATATTTTCTATGAGGCAAATATGCTAAAAAGCATTAAAAACTAAAAGAAAAATACACTTATGTTACAGAGATATGGAAAAAGCCTTCGATAGAAAAAAAACGAAAAGATGTATGGGACATGCTAGAGAAAAAAGGGACACACAAAGAAATGATAGAAAGCATAAAAAGCCTGTACGACACAGAGTGGTACATATATACAAACAACGAACAGTCAGAAAAATTCAAGTATAATGCAGGACTGAAACAAGGATGCGTACTAAGTGTTACACTATTTAATGGTGTACTAGACGCAGTTGAGCGATGCAAGAAGGAAATGAAGCACTATAAAAAAAAAAACATGGAGGAAATTCAACTTACAGAGCTAAGCTATGCAGTCAATATGATAATACACGCGGAAACAGAAGAGGATCTACAATACAACATAGCAACAATAAATGAACACTTAGAAAAGGCAAATATGAACAAAAACAATGATAATATGAGGGATTCAATGGGATGAGCTAAAAAAACTAACCAGAAACAAAAAAGTATGGAAAGAAAAATGGAAAAACTAACACAATTATCAAAAGAAAAGTAACAATTATAATCTTATAGGTATATGTGTAATGTCAAATATAATGTAATTTAAAAACCAACACTGAAAGGTACAAGGAATTTAGAATTTTAAAATAATAAAGAAAATATATTTTCAATATATTTTTTAGCTACATTATAAAACCATGTAAAAACGTAATTACTATATAGTAGTTAAAAATATCCTTTTTTCGCCGATATTTTTAACTACCAGTAATTATTACTCAGACCTTCAGTCGATTATATTTCATTCTTGTGTCAGTTGCCGTACATATCTGAGTAAGTTATTTATATTTCATTATATTTATTATCATATTTAATTATATTTATTTTAGTAAGTGTTTTTATTTGTATTTAAAATCAATTTTATAATAAAGCTGTACTGAAGAGAGCGAAAGTTCGAAACACGTGTCTGCAGATGATTATAAACTTGAATGCTAGATTTTTTAATTGCTTTTGCTAATTTAATTTAATGAAATCAGTTTAAAATTCATTTTTCATAATTTTTCATGTTATAGTTACATTTAAACAATCTAAAGTACATTTTATCATTCATTAGTTTATTCAACAGAAATAATTTCATTCAAATTAGTGTTGCTTTAATAGTTGTACTATTTGTAACACGCAAATTAATTTGTATTATTCAATGTCTGTCGAAGTATTAGCTAGAGAAGTAGTTGTTTCAAATTAATTTGTTTTGTAGTCTTAGTAAGACTCATTGTTGTAGATTCACGAAATGTTTTCGTATTTTTAAATTTATTAATTATTACTCTACTCTTCACGTACTCAAGTATTCAAGCAGAAATGTAAAAACATATCAGTGCAAAAGGATTTACCAACAGTTTTTCAACTTTTCCTATTAAGGATAAAAGTTTGATGAACTAGCATACAGACAGATAGACCAATACAACTATAAACATAAACATCCATTGAAATTAAAATGAAAAAAAAATCATACAGGAACTCAACGTATTTATTAATTTTGGAAGTAGTTTCAAATAATTACATCTATATTAATACAATTACTTGATAGTTTAATACTTAAAAGTGAATTGATATCGCAGGATTCCCATTAGTACACAAGAAAATTATTAATTACAGCAGAAACTCTCTTCATATTTCAACTGGTAAACCCATCATAAATCATGACATTCATTCATCCTTAATTATATCAACAGATTCAGCACAGATAACAAAATATGTATACATTTTTTATCTGTCTTAAATATTTAAGTTTTATTAAAAAATATTCAAGGTACAATGCAATAAATTTGCCTTAAAAAAACATTACCATACTTGAACACAATTAAACTAAAACAATAACTTTTTGTACTTGTTTTAACATTAAATATTTCACCCGTTTTTAGTTTTAACAATCTCGCTAGTAACTGATTTTATTTGTTTTAGAAAATGACAGAAACAATTTAAATGATTGAAGATTATAGGCAAGCCCTCAAGCATTTTCATACTAAGAACGGTATAGCAATTAATATCTTTTAATATAGAGCGATGATGACAGTCAGCTATCCGCGGCTCAGCTTCTATAATATAGTTTTAATTTACTTTCAGTTTAACACTTTTAACCAGTTAACCGACTTTGTTGATCGTTATCAATTAATTTTTGTGCACACAGGAATTCACACTTTCAAAATGGAGGGAACCATTTAACTAGACAAAAACTAACACCACACAACCATACACACTTACAAAAATATTATATTAACCAATTAACTGTGTCACTTCGTTTTGAAAGTGGGACTTTCTGCGTCACAAAAAATGATCGATGATGACTACTCGTCAAACTCATTTAACTGGTTAAATATAAATAAATTACCATATTTATATAACTGTGTTCATATGTTTGTTTATTTATTTAACTCGTTTACAATGGAGGCTGCAGGAAATTGAAAACTATTTTTTTACTTTATTTGTATAAGGCAAAGTAAAAATTGTGTTTATTTATTATTTACCAAAAATGTATTTATTATTAATCAAAAAGTAGTTTGAATTGAAGATACCTCATTGGGCATATCTTCTAAATGCTTTTCTACTTACCCCATGCAACTTATTGATTGTGAAATATCAATTATTAACATTCTTCCCACAGCTATAATTATAATTCAGCTAGCAAGGTATTATTTTTAAATTAAGCTACCAATCTCAAATACATGTGTGAAAATAAAATGTATACTCTGTCAACACAACAATTTGTTTTATATGCACATAAACTAAAATTTTTACATGGCCTACTTACTTTATTTTACAAAATTGAAAATGAATGATCTGTTTGAGATGAAACTTTAAATCTAAGGTTTTATCATTAAAAACTGGAACTGAAAAGCTCTTGGTAAACATTCAAAAACCGAAAGTGGATGTTTACTCGAGGCGGTTTTTTGTTTTTTCCAATATTTTTTTAAATATGAAAATGTTTACTAAACATTTCAAAATAAAATACACAACTAACACATGATTACATTATCAATTAGAAACAAGTACTTCTAATACAACAAGCTATAGACACAATGACACAAATATCAACCTGTGTTATCTTCAATTTTTTTAATATTCCGTGAGAAACAATACTTGTTTTGTTCCATAATGTTTTTAATTTCAGTTGTCTGACACGTGTCGTCATAGACCTCTATCAAAGTTTAACTTAATTAAAAATTAAAAATATACCACCATACATAATGTTATATGGGTGGCACCACCGACTATTCCACCGCGACCTTTTCAGGTCTATTGTGGATCCACCACCATACATAGTGGGGTAAGTAATATTAATTGGTGGTTAAATAATACCACCATACATAGTGGGGTAAGTAATATTAATTGGTGGTCAAATATTAAAAACTTTTCAATTGTTTATTGTAATATTTCATTTAATTTATTTTTAAATTGGATTTTCCTCATTAACAAAGCCACGACAATTAATTAAACTTGTAACAGTTGTCAGTCAAGTTTTCATTTAGAAATCTGAGTCGTTATGTTGCTGCAATACTTTTAAACTTATAATTATAAAACCTAAGTTGCAGTTATGTAGTAAATAAACACTAAATTCAAAATAATTAAAATAATTATCTAACCGATATAATAAATACCATATTTAAAACCATTACGCGTTATCAGATCGACATTTAATTGGCCATTACATGCAAAGGAACATATGGAAAAAAATGATGCCGAATGTATCGATACGGTTGGGCCTCTGACCCATTCACCCATTTCCAATAAACTTACACTACCTGCAGGCCTTAGGGTGTTTATTTGAACGATTACACAGGTGTTGAAAACCAAAACATTCAGCAAATTAGTAGTTGCTCGGGGTCGGCGGATTTCACTTACTTTATTCGTGGCAACGGCCCTTAGACGGTGGAAAACGGCTTCTATGTCACCCTTACTCGGTTTTGAGTCCATTTTTACGAGATTTTGACGTTTACTGCTGTGACTTTTTCCAACATTTATCACTGGGACACGTTGTCAAGTGTCACCGATTATCTACAGTTTCCTGTAACGAATCAATCAATTAAATATTTAAATTTATCGATTAATATATAATAGTTGTAATTACTTTCTTATCTTTGTTAATCGGACGATGGAAACTAGTAAATAATGAATGTTCATAATATATTATTAAAAGACTTGATAAGGATATAAATAAATTACTAATAGAGGTCGTAAGGTGTATGATAATGAGATTTACATCTATAGAAATTGCCCATAGAGGGCGACGCAAGTATTCAATTATTTGAATTTCATTTCTTATTGAATTAGATAATTAAGTAATGTTTTATACCATGTATATTTAGTGTAGAATTGGATATAAATACCCAATTGATTAATTAAATTCATGTTTATTTAGAAATAATAATAAAAATTGGTATTATTATAAAATTATTATTTGAATTTTATTTTAGCAGTTTTGAAGAAGTAATTAAATTAAGAAAAAAGAAAAGGTAAGTAGTAATAGTGGTAATTGGCCTTCGATCATTATTTTTCCGTGTTATTTTAATATTTATTTACCTGTATGTATAAACGAGCTTGTTACTGTATTCATTCATCGATTTCTAGAACGAATGAATTTCTTTTATAGCATGAAACGATTGTTTGGGTGCGCGAAAACGTTATCTCAAATCTCCCTCGCTTTCTATAGAACAGTAATGCGATGCAACAGGCGATATATTAAAAAATATTGGAGTAATTCTCGATTGCAGGAACGAATGGATGTCCGATCATGTCTAACGGATTTCATTTAAAGATACCTCACATCAAATCGATTTTGCTTCCGTGTTTCAAAACGTAAACAACAAAGCTTCTTTCAGTTTGTATTTTTTTTAATTACACTTTTCCGATAATCTAATTATGTAAAATAAACAGTTCTTTAACAAGGTAAATGTTTTTATTATTATACGTCAGGGTGGGGGGTTGTTGTGGGGGCGGAATAAAAAATCTTGTTTTAATTAATTATCCAAATTACCACGATCCGCCGCAGGGTGGACTGATTATTTAGTTCATAATCTATACTGTGAACATATATTTATTTTAAATATACATGTTAGGTAAGGAGTGTGTTTGTTGAGGATTATATCAAACTTAACTTATTTAATTTGGCAATGGATAATTTAAGGTGTTTTTTGATTGCAATGTAAACTGATTTCTTTTAAATTATTTTTCTTCCTTTTTCTATATGTTGTATTTCTACCAATTTTTAGATTTTGTAAATATTCTAAAATTGTGTGGTAATAAACGAGTGAAACTCAAGTTAACACAAACAAAATAAGAAACAGAAGGAAAAACTCGCCTCTACAGATGAGTTGATATAATAATTAGGTATTTTATTATAATACACCAAGAAGATGTATGCCTTTTTTGTACAAAACTTTGCACACACCTATAATTCTTAAAATAAAGCAATTGGTTGCAGTTTAAAAGAAAAAAGAACATAAATAAAGATGTTTTTTTTAAATTAATAACGGGTTGGTCAGCTCTTATTGGTTATAGACTCCCTTGTCTTCATGGCATTGATTCTAGCAGGTGGTCGATAATCTCTTGAGGTATTGTATACCAAACAATCTGTAATTCGTGCTGAAGATGTTTGCAGCACCTGCGGTAAATGCTGTAGGTTCTTTAGTTTTCTCCCTATAATATGTCTCATACATTCTCAATGGGCAAAAGGTGGCCTTGGTAAGATATTGACATTATCCCCCGCAAATCGGTCCAACTCTTGCAATATGGGTTGTCTTGCTGAAAAAGTGGGTTTTACAACTGCTGAAGAAACGAAAGAATATGGGACTCCCTCACCACATCCACATATCGCCTGGAGTTCATATTGCTTCGGATGATTACTTTCATAAGTTATAGCACCCCATAATAATAATCCATACAGTTATATGCACAGGCTTTTCAATTTAAAAAAAATCCATGGAGCGACGTTCCTAACATCTTCGTTTGATACTTATACAGCCATCATGCTACCACAATTTTAATGACTTTGCCCCATAGGTCCGGCTAATTTTGAGTGATGACCTAAATTATGGCGACCTTGTGTGTATCGCTGTATTACGGCTTATTTGCTAGCGTATTTAGAAAAACCCCACAAGAAAATTTGGCTATGTCAAATTGCATGATCTTGATGGCAATTCTTTTTCTTCTTCTTGTCATTATATAACCTATAAAGTGAAAGAAACCAAGTTAATCTTTATTATACGTTTTGTTGTCCTTCTATTATTGAAAAACCCAGTTTTGACATAATATAAATTGGTGAATGATGGTTATAATAATTACTCAGTAAAACACAGATTTTATCTAATTTTATTAAAAGCTTATATAAAGTAATAATAATAATATTCAAACATCAAACATATTTCAACAATTTAATTAAATAAATACATTTATTCCAAACTAGTCCTAATGAAAGACACCACAGCTAAGCACCGATATGAGACTTCTGTAAAAAAAAAACAAATTATTAGACAGTATATTCATTTAGCAATAATAATTTTATCTTTTAACATTAATTTTTTTTCCCTAGGTTTTCAAGTAGTGGCTACGATCATGATAGTCATCATGGATTGCTAGAATATCTGAGAAGGAAAGAAGTGAGTGATGAAACGGTAGATTGGTTAAGAAGCGTGTTTAAATACACGTGGGTTGTTGTGAAAGTGGAAATGAATGTATCAGGTAAATTTAAGTTATGGATGAGTGTGATGGAAGATTGCTCGTTGGGCGCTTTGCTGTATAATTTATATATTAGTGAAATAGAAGAAATGCTTAGGAAAGGGTAAGCAGATGGGGTAGTGCAAAAAAGCAAAGTATGGTATAAATGGCGAGGGATTGGGAAGGAATGAAAGATATCTTGAAGACAGTGGAAATATATATCGATAATAGAGGATTGTGTGTGAACTTAAGAAAAACGAAGTGGATGAAGTTTTTGGGATAATGGAACAAAGTAATAGGATAAGAATGGAAGAGTTAAGTAATTGGAAGGGTTGACTCTTTCAAGTATTTAAAATTTATTTTTAAAAGTAAAATAGATGCAAGGAAAGGCAAGGATGCGTGTGTGAAGTTGATTATAATGTATGGAGTGGAAGTATGGGGAACACGATTATATGAGTGTTTAGAGTAAACGAACCTGTGGTTCCCAAAGCATATGCTGCTGTTGAAAAGTCGACTCCAGGAATCATATTGTTGCAGGAAACAAATTGAGTAAGTAAAAAAGAGAGAAGAAGAAAAGGCAACGGAGAAGAGGATGTTAGGTCAAAACCATAGAATAGATAGAAAGAAAGGCACAGATGAAAAAGGAGAAAGAAAAGAGAAGAAAAGAGGAGAGAAGGTATAAGGAGTAAAATAAGGAAAAAGAGAGTTTGTCATAAAGAAAAATGAGAGGGAAAATATATGGAAAAGAGGGAAGGATAGACTCAAAAACATAGAGGAGATATAAATATAGAGGAAGGCGATAGAAACATATTGTAGAAGAGGGGCAATGAAAAGGAAAGAGAAAGGTGGATAGTGAAGAAAAAAAGTTAGGCAGAAGAAATTACGAAATTGATAGAGAGAAGGGTAGAACAGGGTAGAGGTGATGTAAAGAGAAAAGAAAATATTATTAAAATAACGATACAAAAGAGCATGTAGAGAAAAGAATGAAATATGAGAAGTTAGGCAGATGCCAAAAAGGACCCAGAAAAAGAAAATGAAATGTGTAACCGTCGCTACTGTAATTTTTATTAAAATGGAAAATAGGGTATAAAAAAGAAAGCAAGTATAAGGTGGCGCAAAAGTAATGTCATAGTTTTAATTGAGCACCATTTTTGCATATAGCGCCAAATGTCATTGTGCTTTGACATTTATGATGTAGATATATAGAGAATTAGTTGTCAACAAGCCATGGAGCGATAAACACCTCAAGATCGTGGATTTATTGTTACTGCTTATTTGACAAATTTTAAATCTATTGTTTTAACGAAACGTGAATTCCATCGTCGTTTTCCCTGTCGTCGTGTTCCATGTGCTCGAACAGAAAATCCACATGTAATGCAAGAAGATCTATTTCATCTTCTCAAAGTGACTGTTTGGTGCGGCATTTGCAGTAAATAAATGATTAATCCTTATTTTTTTAAGACGCCGATGGCATTTCCGTAACCGTAAATGGCGAGCGTTACAGGCAGATGCTAAACGAGTTTTTTTGCCGAAAGTTGCTGCATTGGGTCTCGATTATTGTTGGTTTCAACAGGACGGAGCAATATCTCACACAGCTCGGGCAACTATGGAGATTATGAGACACCAATTTCCAGGTCGAGTGATCTCCCGTTTTGGAGAATTGAACTGGCCATACAGATCGCCAGATCTAATAGCACCAGACTTCTTCCTTTGGGGCTTTTTAAAATCTCGCGATTACCACAAAAAATCATTAACCTTGCAAGATCTAAAAGCTAATATTTAAGAAAAAATCTCCAATTTGGAGCCATATGTTTTGCGAGCAACAATTCAAAATTCCGTAAAACGAGCGCAATTATGCATCAACTCGGGAGTTGGCCATTTGAGCGATATAATTTTTTCCAAGTCATCATACCAATAATAAACTTTTGATAAACACAGAGCTCATTTTTTTCGTTTATAACAAAATGGCAGCCAATTCAAACTATGACATTACTTTTGCGCCCCCTTGTATAAAGAAAGGAGATTGAACTGTGGATGAGGAAGGGAATAGAAATAAAATAATATATGCGAGAAAAGTAAGAAAGAAATGAGATAAAAAAAATAAAGAGAGATTATATAAAGTAAAATGGAAGAAGATATAGGAGCGTGAGAGATGGTGAAGGGGGATGGATGAAGAAAATTAAGTGAGGGTAGGTACATAAAATAAATATAAGGCCAGAGTGATGTTAGGCCTATTTTTTTAGTTAAGGCGAGTTATATCTAGAGGCCGCGCGATGTTTTCTTGTGTATCATACCTTTTGTGGATGGAAAATAAAAGAGTAATCTTCAGTAGTAGCATTCAGTGAGTCTGTATATGTTACATACCTGATCCGATTTTCCTACCGAGTAATTACAAATACAAACAAGTGGCATATAATACCCAAAAGTATAAGGGCATTCAAAGGGTACGAAACGATACTGCGAGTATAAATGAAGTCTTTATTCAAAGTAAACTCCATAGGCCTGAGCACAACGATTTCATTGATTAACAAGCCGAAGTTTTCAGTGCCTCAGAACTCCAATGTTCCTGGTGAGACCTAGTCCTTCGTAGCACCCTTGAGTTCGTCGATCGAGTTAAAGCGATGCCTTTTTAAAGGGTTTTACAGGGAACCAACCACATGGAATTCGTAGGGCAGGGATAAATCCGGGTTGTAAGGTTGATGGTCAAACTACTCCCACTTGAACTTGGCTAATTCTGCGTGCGTAACCCTGATGACATTTGGACGCGCGATATCATGGAGCAGAACTAAACTTTCCGTGAGTAGCCTTGGTCTTTTGTTCTTGGTGAACCTGCGTAAGTCTTCGGAGTGTCTTCCAAGAAATTTAACAAGTACTGGATCTTGGACATCAAAAAAAAAACTGTGTGTTGCTCACTGCTAACGTCACGGCTTTAAACATTAATATGATTCGCTCTAGGAAAGCAAAGTCTATATATAGAAACAGATGATCAAGTTCCTTTTGATGGTCGATGAGCTGTTTCCTGCCTGAAACAATTGTCCACACTGTTCCATGTTTTTGATCTTCTGGCAAAATATCTGAAAGGGCAGAGTTTCAACTCGGACGACGAACTTAAAGACGCTGTGAAATAGCGGGTTTCGTCAAGGCCACAGAAGTTCCTGGAACATGGAATCCCTCGGCTCATGAAACAATGAAATCGTTGTGCTCTGGCCTATGGTGTATACTTTAAATAAAGACTTCATTTAATATTTCTTGAATTAGTTTCTCATGCAAGTCATGGTGAAACACTTTGTAGTATAGAAATATTATTTCTAGACTTTATTTAAACCCACAGAGACGTTCCGTACCTTTTCATTTGAACAACCCTAGTAGAAATAACCGTAACATCCGCAATTAAACGGTGACTTTTGATTTATTAACCTAACAACCATTACATTATACACGCACGTGTCTTTAGTGTTCAGACTTACTTTATATTTTTAATTTCAACGTCATTGTAAATTTTAGTTGAATGCATGATTCATAAAAAATTCACAGTGAGGATAGAACATAACTTAAGACGCTAACTGCCACAGTGGATGTATAAAGAGAAGGGATTGTTTGTTAGAGTCAAGAAAGGAAGTAACAAGAAATAGAAGATAGAGATAAGAAAGAAGATAGAAAGAAATGAAATACGATATTCGATAATAATAATATAGAAGAAAAAGTGACCTAAAGAGAAATGAGCAAAGAAAGGAAGATATGCACATAAAAAGGACGAGTAAGTGGAGGAAAATAGGATGCAGATATAGAGAAAAGGGTTAGAGGAAGATATAGTGGAAAAGGGAAATAGAGAGGAGATTGATAAAGGCAGATAGAAAAAAGAGGGGGTTTAGGTTAAAATAAGAGTGGACGTAGAAAGAAGAAAAATGAAGATATATGTGTAAATGAAAGAGAAAAGAGAGAAAAGGGGAGAGAGAAGGTGATATAAAAAGGTAAAGAGATCGTAAAGATGAAAGTAAAGATGTTAGATAGATGCAAACGAGGGTAAAAAAACACAAAAAAAAGAATATGAGTAAGAGATGATATATACCGGGTGTGGCACTTAAGACGCCTCGGACCATAGCTCCCTTACGATAAAAGCTATCGAAAAAAAAATATGTGAAGGTATACGAGGTCTTAACCTGTACCTCAATTCAAAATTTAGGCGCCGGCGTCAATTAGTTTCTCTACAAAAAAATCTCAAAAATGGGACGCAATTTTGAAAGAAGGGGTTATAACAGCGAAACTGCTAAAGTGAAGGGTATAACATGTTAGATAAAAAAATAAGTACTCTCTGAGCACTTTCCAAATCTGCAATAAAAAATCCATTTAAAAAAACATAAGTTTGGTACGCCACTGGAGCACGGCACGCCACTGATGATTATAAATATTTTTGAAACATAGCGACGGTAATTATGCACCACTTTGCTCTTAGAGTAGCAGTAGGAGCATGCAAAACAAAGGGAGGTCCTCT
Source organism: Ontholestes murinus (assembly GCA_963969525.1). Lineage (NCBI taxonomy): Eukaryota > Metazoa > Arthropoda > Insecta > Coleoptera > Staphylinidae > Ontholestes > Ontholestes murinus. Next base: position 90,288,181 of record OZ018387.1, read on the forward strand.
ACCAACTGGGAAACCTGATTGCAGAAACAATCCCAACAAACCGAACCTCTGAAACGTGATTCACATCATTAAGGAGCAGGCAAAAAAAAAGAGAACGAAGAGTATGCGAAAATGTAGATAGAAGCAGGAAACAAAATAAAAATGATAGTGATTAGCAGGAGAAATATAACGGGTTTGCGAGGATTGGCGTAAAGGGCGATCGAGACAGTCGGCGAGTGGTTGGCTTGAGCCGATCTTGTCGTGGAAGCGGAGAAGACTGCGGCGATCTGGCTCTCCGGGCGAATGCGTGAAATTGCTGGACTTTGAGTTCATGTGAATTAATTACTTGGGGGTCATACTAGAGGCCAACCCGCTTTGCAGCTCTCAGGTACTGGAAGCGTCAGCAGGGGTAGTAAGGGAAGTGGCCTGCGTGATGGCTAACATGGGTGACCCGACAGCAAAACTCTTATACGCCGCACCACCCTGGGCCAATTGCTTGGGTTCCAGGAGGAACATTGCCAAACTAGGTAGTGCCATGAGACCAGCGGCACATAGGGTGATACTCGGGTATCGATCAGTCTCAATGAGCTGGCAGCAGAGGAATTAGGTAAGGAGACGGCTAGGACGACAGCAAGGCACAAACTCGAGGTGGATTGGCAGAGTAGGTGGAGCGCGGCCTTGGCGGTAGCATGGACGAGGAAGCTAATCCCTGAGGTGGGGCCATGGATCTTGAGAAAACATTAGCGAGTTAACCTACCACCTCACGCAGATACTCACAGGACATGGCTTTTCCGGGCATACCTTCAGCCGACAGTGGGAGTTGGGTTGGGGTACGGACGGCACTGATGACGCTGGTCATCAGAATACGGCTAGAGATGGAGTTGAGGTGCCGCTGATTTCTGAAAACCTCGTGCCCATAATGCCAGCTGAATTAAAGAAATGGGACGCATTTGCGGAGATGGCCAGGAGGACGATATGCCGAAATAGCGCCCTTTTGGCAGAACTGGAGTGGACAGCAAGGCACGAATAGCACATGAACTGGTGCGGGCGAAGAATAACCTGTGATATCAACGATCCCTCCAGAACACCGAGAGGAGCTTTAGTGGGTATGGCCTGTTCAGAAGGAGCAGGAGGAGTTCCACACACTTCCGTGAAGAAACGGTGCCTAAAGGATTCCTCGTCTCGCAAAACTGTTAATACAGAAGTGTGTATAAAGAGAAATTAATTCAGTTTAAACTTTTAAAATGATTGTTAACAATCGAAACACGTGTCAGTCAACTGATAATAAATCTGTGGAACATTACAAGTGTCTTATTTCACCAAATTTAAAGAGTAATTAGACGGATAAAGTATATAGGAAATAGGAGGTTGAGCAAAAGACAACAGGTATGAAGTTAACTAGAAGCAAGAGAGGATGCCAAAGGAGTATTGAGGTAGGATAAAGTAAAGAAGAAGTGAACTTCACCCGTCCTCCCTTCGGCCAAAATTTTGAGTATATTTTCTTATTTTGTAATATTTTGTTAGAATGGAGTGCAAAGATGTAATAAATAAAAGAAGAATGTAGAACAAACAGAGTTTGAGTTACACTATGAGGGCGAAAGGGATACAAAGGAGAGAGAAAGTACAGGGAGTATATAAGGAGAAAATAAAGATAATGTAGGGATATTAAAAGATAATATGCAGAAAGAAGTAAGAAGAAAGATATATTGAATATATGAAAAGGAAGATGCAAAAAGAAAGAAAGAAGGCAAAATGGGAAAGTTGGGCAAGAGTCAAAGTAAGAGAAAATAAGAGAGGGTGAGGTAGAGATGAGAGAAGAGAAAGAAAAAATAAAATTCATAGGGAGTATAAGAGAAGAGGGAGGAACTTATACTGAGATGTGTGACGTAAAAATATATTGAGAAGAGGGATGGACATTCTAAGGAAAGAATGGATAGGTAGACAAAAGAAAAGAATTCAGAGAAAGAGAGAGGAAAGTTTAGAAAAGTATAATGGAAGAGTAGAGAAGCTGTAGATTGATAGATGACGAGAGAAGTAAACAAGAAATGGAAGATTTATATAGACATAAAAAAATGAAGGTTGGCAGAGTTAGAGAGGTAATGAAAGAGAATATGATATAAAAAGAAAAAGATATACGAAACGACAAAAGAGTGACGTGTTAACATATAGACGAGGTGATTAACAAAATAGAGGATAAGAGAAGAAAATACAATAAACGCATTAATTAAAGAAATGAGATGATGTAAAGGAAATATAGATATTGAGAATAGGAAGGTAGAGAAAATAGAGATAAGGATAATAAATAGTTTAGGAAAGTAAATAAAGTTATATAGAGGATTATGGATTGCAGAAGGAAATAGTTGTAGAAATATGAATGAAAAATATTCCGGATTAAAAAGAATAAAAAGAAAAGAATTTATAAATGAAAGGAAGAAAAATATTAAGAGAGATATTTTTTGAAAGAGTGAAAGTAAAAGATATATAGGTGATAGAAAAGAAGATATAGAAAAGGTAGTAAGAGGAAGATAGAATAATTAGAGTGTTTAAAAAATGAGAAGAGGAAAGAATACTATTTGTAAATTTCTAAAATGACCTATTTAATGTTTCAGTCTTTAATAATTAAATATATACTCCTAATTAATAATTATATCGAATGTGCCATTGTTTTGTTTTGTTTTCATTAGAAATGATCAAAATTCTGTTGAATCAAAATAATAAATAACTTGAAAATGTTTACCTCCGCATTTCGCTGGAGTCGCCCTTAGTCTTGTCCGTAGTGGAATCTTCCTGTAACAGAAATATTCCAATGAGCACACAATCATCTTTTATTAGGGCGTTAAATTAGAAGAGGGCGATTTATTGGTGCCGAAATGAGGGCTTGATTGTGGAGGGCGAGTGTTACAAACACTAATTTTTATTAACTACCCTCGTGCACGAATATCAACGACGTGTATAATTAAAAGTTTATATGTCATACACAGATAACACAAACACAAATAAGTATTGTAAAAAATTTCTAAAAAGTTTTTGAAAGTAAAATATGTTTTAAAACAATGCATTCAGAATAAAAACAATAAATAAAAATAATATCTACTGTTTTGTCTTAAATTAAGGCATTAGTTAGTATACAAAATATACAAAACAGAATTATTAATTCAGCGACTTAATCATTTTTGGTAATTCACTTTAGACGTGAGGGGCGTTCATTAAAATATTACGTTACGTGAAGACCTCTGGACCGCAAGGGTTGTAAATGTAATTAAAGGGTGTAGGTTACACAGGGTTTATTTATTAAAGTGCTGACGGAATTAAGTTAACCCTATGTACGTAATGTTTTATTAATTTTTTTCTGCACAGCTGCACCAAAGCACAAAAAATGCGCGACCTTAACTTTCGCCCTCTTGATTTTTTATATATTTAAAAATAATTTTAGCACGTCGTAATTATTTTTTTATGAATACAAAAAAATAATAACTTTGTAATTAATCTCTGTATCTCTTTAATTATTCAGATGGAATTTAAATTTAAAAAAAATGCAAGTAACTATAAAAAAATCGATATAATTGTATGTCAAAACATTGACATAAATTAAAAGTCATGCTTAAAGAATACGACGACGCTAATCCGGACGATGCACCTGACGACAACCAGCTCACCCAAGTTCCGGATTACGATAACGAATTCGTCCATGCGAAGACTTTCCTCCAAACAAACAGCTCCGCGACTGGTGACAACCTCTATGACCATCTCACCGATGTCCTCAACAAAATCCTGGCCGAACGTCCCGAGAACGTAATTGACTTCTTCGAAGAATACAGCAGGAAGGTGAAGGAGAAGCGCTTCAAACCATTAACGGACCACCTCGAAGATTTGTACGTGTCACCGGCCAGGTATGCCCTTTCAAAAAAATGGTTGCCTCTACTCCATCCCATGGAACCAGACGCGCCCTCCACCCTCGATCCCGACGACCTCGAAATCGCGGACATGTCCAAGAACGATCTATTGATGCTTTTGTACTATTTTGAGCACGCCGGCGTGGGATTACCAAGGCCGGAGATGTTCACCATCATGTTGTCGATGATGCGGCTGATTAAGAAGGAACCGCTGGCTTCGATTAGGTTTTGGGGGAAGATTTACGGTGTCTTCAGGAATTATCTAATTTTAGAGACCGAACTGAAAGAGGAAGAATACGCCAAAAAGATAGATGTTATTGAAAGAGCTAAAGAAGGTATATTTCTTTCTAATTTTACATGATTATTGAGAATTTTTAAATTAAGGCATTTATTTTTAATAATAACTCAAATTTTATAAATTTGTTATGTGTTTCTGTTCAATAACTTTATAACAATCTTTCGAGTTTTAATGATAATTAATTATCATTATTAATACTGCACTATGTTAGATATTTCAATATTTAATTTGCATTTTTAGAGTTTTAGTTTATTATTATATTAGTATAGTTGGAGAATATAAATGTATCTATATATATATATTTTTTTTTTTGGTAGAGGAGTTAAGGTTACAAGAAGAAGCCAAAAACCAAGAACTGGCCGCTTTGGAAGCGTTACGCGCGCAAGAGATACAAGGCGAACCTAACACTACGGGAATACCAAGACCTTTACCGCCTCCGCCTACGATCATCTATGAGGAACCGCCGGAACCTCCAGATGAACTTCCAGGCATTGGTGTCAACAAGAAAGTTTATTATTACTGCAGTGAAGCCGGTGATGAATGGATCCAATTGCCTGACGTTACGGCGAAACAGATACGAATTTCAAGATTAATAAGAAAATCCTTTACGGGCAACCCCGATCAGATCATCAACACCTATCCGGAGTTTCCGGGGAATGAGATTAATTATTTACGGGCGCAGATTGCAAGGATATCAGCAGGTAATTTACAGTTAACATCAGCTTCGATTGGACTTATGTTTTTTTAGGAACACAAATATCACCTTTGGGTTTCTATACGTTCGGCGAAGAAGGTGGCGAGGAGGAAGAGGAGGAAGAAGAGGAAGAGGAGGAGGAAGATGTTGGTGGAAAGGGAGGGAGGACTTTCTATAAGGAAAACTCTAAATTTGAAGGTGTACCAATTCGGGATTTGATCGATGGCAGCATGTCCTTCTGGGTACACCATGTTCCGTATATTTTACCCCAAGGAAGGACCACGTGGTGGAATCCGAATCCTGATATTCCTATGGGTGGAGAAGATGAAATGGGCGAAGAGGAAGAAGAGGAGAAGCCACGATTAATAGGTATTTTTCTTAGAAGTAGCACTCTTTTCTAAAATTATTTCAATGAAATACATCTTAGGTGCTGAACCAGAAACAGGCCCACCACTGTTAACCCCGCTATCGGAAGACTCATCACTCGAAGCAATTCCACCGTGGTCGGTCAGAATATCTTCAGCGATAGCTCAGCAATTTACCATCGCCGTCGTTCGCTCGAACATTTGGCCCGGAGCCTTTTGTTTCGCCAATCAGGGTAAGATTTTCCAAAACGTCTACTTCGGCGATGGCTTGAAGTACGTGGCGCAAAACTTTTCGCCTCGGCCTCTCCCTCCAGTGCAACAGGACTATCCCATCGGGCCGGAGATTATGGAGATAGACGATCCCACCGGTGCCGAGGAGGAGGCCTGGAGGATTGCGCACGAACCGAAGCCGAAGCCGCCGCGGGAAGAAGTCGCCGGGGAGGAGGAGGAGCCCGAGGACGATGACGAAGATGAAGATGATGAGGATGATGATTAAAATGTTGCATTTTGTTTGATATAGTAGTGTAATAATTCGTTTTGTTGTTATGATAAACCTTCCATAATTATAAAGGTCTTTAAATTTTTAATCAAATGAGCCTGTGTCTAACAAGGGAAGACAGTAGCCACCACCTGGGGAACTTGATTGCAGTGACAATCTTAACAAAACTTTAAAACATGATTCACATCATAAAGAATAATTTTATTTAAATTTTTTAATAAAATTTTTCATGAACTACTTATATAAAAGAGTAAGGTTATGTATATACATAACTTCACTTTTCTCTTTAGAATAATTTATAGTGAATACTGTTATATTTTTGTAAAAATTAAATGATTGCTTCAATGTTAAACAGCTACGGACAAGTTTCGGTTCTTTTTGGGTATTTTCAGCGTACCATAGTTATATTTTTGGATTATATGTTATGGAAATAAATTTAAAAGCTCGTACTTCAAGTGCACATAATTAAAATTTGGCAAAATTCGGTTCATCATTTAGGTCATACCAATGTTCTTTATTTTTCAACTTTATTGAAAGTAAACTCCTATTGTTTTTACTGAATGTTTCTACTTCGTTATACAAGTTAAATTGTTTACTCTTGTAAAAAAAGAAATCATTTTTACATAAAACAAAGAAAAGGTTTAATTGTAGTAGTAGTAGTAGTAGTGTTTGGCTATCGACCACGTGGTCCTTAAAGCACCATTAATTGTATCCCAATGGTGATTGGTACCGATCACCCATCCAACTACTGACTCGAACCAACGTTGCTCCACGTCAGTTCGGGGTCGTAACCGAATGCGCCGCCACTGGCATGTAAGGTTTAATATATCTTTGTGTTTTATTATTTTCGGAGAATATCAACTAATTGTTTCGTATTTTATAATTCACTTCAAAAGATTGTATACCTTTATTAGTTCTCCGATTTTGAAAGTCTTCAGAAGCTTGACTGCGTCGGATGAGTGGCCGGCATCGTCGAATGCGTCCGTTGCGTCCTTCCCGGCATAATCCAGAATCAAGTTGGGCGATCCTGGATGCTGTAAAGAATAAGAATACTTTAATATAATGGGACATTCAAACACTTAGAAACCTAGCGAACAAAATTTTTTCAATCATGTTATACATCGTTGAAAAGCACTATCTAATAAACCCAAAATACAATATGGCCACCATAAGAAAAACAAATGATAGCGCTAATACCTGGAAACAATTGAGAAACGGAGGTTTCTGTTTACATCAAAAAGTTTGCCTCAAAAAAGTGTCTCAATAATGTAAAGGTTTAATAGCGGCCGCGTTAGGCGTTAACAAGCTACTGAGGAAAATTAAAATTGGCAAATTTTGTTTTTTTCAAAATATCTTAAAATTGAAAAAAGTTAAAGTAAATTTAAAATGGGATTTGTTATGAGCACTGATTTCTGCAAAACATTTCCCATTTAACCGTTGCTCTATCCTTCTAATAATAGAGATACCAATGGTGAGCATCGAAATTGGGACACCCTGTATAGGTTATATTTTCTTTATGTTCTATATATTCTATATGTTCTATATGTTCTATATGTTCTATATGTTCTATATGTTCTATATGTTCTATATGTTCTATATGTTCTATATGTTCTATATGTTCTATATGTTCTATATGTTCTATATGTTCTATATGTTCTATATGTTCTATATGTTCTATATGTTCTATATGTTATATATGTTCTATATGTTCTATATGTTCTATATGTCTATATGTTCTATATGTTCTATATGTTCTATATGTTCTATATGTTCTATATGTTCTATATGTTCTATATGTTCTAAATGTTCTAGATTTTCTCTATATTCTGTATAGTCTATACGATCCATATGTCCTTTATGTACTATATGTTTTGTAACGTAATGTAATCATTAAAGTTCATTTTGTATTGTTTAATGTTTCATTGGATGTTTCATGTTTAATGCGTTTGGTTCATTGTTCATGCACCAATAAATGCTTTTGGTTTTTACTTTATTTCATGTACAAGATTTTAAATACTTATAAATTTTATATTCTATTGTCAATTGTCTATTTAACGATCAAAATGCAATGTTCATTTATTAGAATACTAAATGCCGAATGTTCAGCATTTGATGCTAAATGATTAATTTTCAAATTCATATTCTATGATTTAATGTTTATTTAATGTTTTATTTTTAAACTTTAATAATTTTTGTTTCATTCTTCGTGTTTAATATTTTATGTTGAGTTATTTATTATATTGTTAAAGTATTTATGTTCCAAGTTTTATATACTATGTCTCATATTTAATGTTAATTGTTTGAGGTTTTATCTTTTATCAACAGTTATATTTAATATCATATGTTATATATTCAATGTTATTTTCTATGTATTACTTATATGTTATGTTTTAATTTTAATAACACATATTTCTACATTTTACGCTATTCAATGTTCTAAATTATAATTAAGGTTCTAGGTTGAAAGATTTAAGTTATACATTTCTTTAAATATTCTATGTACTATGTGCTCTATGTTAATTTTCTATGTAAATACCTAGTGCTGAATGTGCAATGTTCAATATTCTATGCTTAATATTTAACGTTTTATGTTAATCTTCCTTCTTAATATTTAATGTTTCCAGTTTTCTGTGTTATTTTAAATGTTCTATGTTTAATTATTGATGATATATTTTTTATATTATAAATTCAATGTTCCATGTTTAATATTCGATTTATTTCTAGTTCAATGTTCCATTAATAATGTTCATTCTTTATTGTTTAAATGTTACATGTTTCTTGGTTAATGTTTAATGAACCTACAATGTTAAATGTTTAGCATTAAATATGTTCTATTATTTTTACTTTTCTTTTAATGTTCAATATCAAATGTTCTCTACTTAATGTTAAATGATAACGTTTATTTTTCTTTGTTCTGTGTTAAAGGGTAATATTTTATTTTCAATTTTTTATATTTGATATTTTATGGTTTATATTTTAAACATGTTTTACTTATTATATATTCGTTTATCAATTTTAAATACACAATTTTAGTCATTTATATTACATTTTTTTCTATAAATTTAAAAGTCACTCAGTACTCAAATTGTTCAATAATCTATATCCTATTTTTTAACTCATATATATTAGGTGAAGAATTGATCAACACTTGGTTTGTTTCACTGAATTTTTATATTTACTCGACTAGTTTCGCTTGTTATAGCATGATCAAGAGTGATTATAATAGAATCCGGCAGATTTTTATATTCATGTAATAAGTACTTACAGCAATTATTTACCTAATATTTCATAATGTTTCACCAAGATATAGGTGAGAAAGTTATTCAAGAAATATCACATTTTTATGTTTTAGGTTTAATGTTCTATACTTTATAATACAATTTATACGTATATACCATATCTTATGATGAATGTTCAGTATTTAGTTTACGATATTCAACCCAGTTTTTTGTGCATGATTGCAAGTCGGCTTAATTCATCGAATTTGCAAGTTTTAATAGTACTGAAAAGAACATTTTTGCAAACGATTCGCTAAGGCCGCATTACTCTTCTTCATTTTAATTTTCCATGTTCAGTTTTTATGCAGAATCTTCAATGTTAGATATTCAAGGTTTCATTTTCAATGCTTTACATTGTTTATTCTACATTCCAAGTCTAATGTTATAAGGCTATATTCTAAGTTCTACTATATACGTTTCATGTGAACTCCGCCCGCATGTTCCTGCTAAATTGTTAAGTTTTATTTATTTATTTATTTATTTATTTATACGGGTTAACCTATTTACATCAATTAAACAAATATATATATATATAAATTCATATGTACAAATCAATAATAATATATAGTAAATTAAACCAAGTAATATACAAAAATACATAAACAGAAAAAGGTAATAATACTTAAACTAACACTATTACAATACAATACAATAATGAATCAGAAATTAATGTATAATGAAGGATTAATCAATTTTAGTTTCTTTACAAACAAATGATACGGGACACCGAAAAGTTTAAAATTAGGGGAGACACAAACTAAATTAGCTAATTTTGTCATACGATTTAACGCATTGTTTTTAGAATAATTATTTCTATTAATGTTTTCACGGAAAATTATTTGAGATCGTGTTTTCGTAGGAATTAAGAAATTTAGATAGGCAAGTAATTCATTACAATTTATAGTAGCATTAACAATTTTATAAAGAATACACAAGTCAGTAAAGTGACGTCTCTCCTTCAAAGCAGTCAGATTTAAAAATGATAACATGAGACTACGACTATAATTAATTCTTCTAACTCCAGTTATCCGTGATATATATAAAAGAAATTTAGTTTGAACCCGTTCAATTTGATCAATTTTATTATTATAATACGGTGCCCAAATACAAGATACATATTCTAATTGTGATCTCACTAACGATATATACAAATATTTTTGAGTGTTGATTGAAAAATGTTTCCCAAATCGAGTAATGAAACCAAGTGTTTGCATTGCTTTACAACATATCGTATCAATGTGCTTGGAGAACGATAATTTTCGATCAAATATTACGCCTAAATCTTTAACATGAGGAACTGATAATAGTTGAATATTATTAATTACATAAGTATTTTCTAAGATCTGACCTCGACCAAAAGAGATAGATACACATTTATCATAGTTAAAGTAAAGCTGGTTGTCACAACACCATTTATAAATATTGTTCAAATCTTGTTGCAAGTAATTACTATCAGTACTATTTTTTATTGTTCTAAAAATCTTAAGATCATCTGCGAACAAAAGAAATTTACAATTTTTAACATAAACATTAAGGTCATTTATAAACAATAAGAACAAAATGGGTCCACAGTGCGATCCTTGAGGAACTCCAGATGTCACGTTGATTACATTAGAAACAAAATTATTGATTTTTACATACTGAAATCTATTACATAAATAACTGCGTAACCATTTTGTAATTTGTTCACCAAAGCCCAAACGTTCTAATTTATTTATTAAAATATTATGTGAAACACGATCAAAAGCTTTGGCGAAGTCCGTGTATATTGCATCTACTTGGTAATTACTGTCTAAGGCATTTAAAATATATGATTCATAAACCAACAAATTTGTAAGGGTCGACCTACCAAAACAAAACCCATGTTGCTCATCACAGATAATAGTTTTGCATTGAAACATTAGTTGATCTGCAACTAATTTATCAAAAACTTTAGGAATCGCAGACTGAATGGATACTGCTCTATAGTTTTCCATGTTTTCTCTATTACCGCTTTTAAAGATAGGCGTCACATAACTACTTTTCCAGATAGATGGAAATTCGCTCATTTGCAGAGAAGCATTGAATATTATATGCAGAGGTGAACACAATGAGTAAATGCACTGCTTTATAAAAAATGCTGGTATTCCATCAGGGCCCGGACTACATGAATTTGGTAGCAAATTTATTGTATTAAATATGTCACTAATATTTATAGTTAATTTGCAAATGTTAATGCAACTATTATATGTGGAGGAATAGTGAGTTGCCGCTGTTTGAGGTAAATCATAATCATTTGAAGTATAAACGCCAGAAAAATATTTGGTAAATAAATTAACACATTCTTCGCCAGAAGTGCTGGATTTATCTTTAAAAAACATACATTTAGGAAAACCTTCAATTTTTCTGGATTCATTTATATAGCCCCAAAATGATCTAGGGTTGGAAGAGATGTTTAATTCCATTTTATTAATGTAATTTCTATATAATTGCTCACCAAGCATTTTACATTGGGAACGATAAAATTTAAATTGTTCATAGTCGTTAATTGAGCCACTTTTTTTAAATAGAATATGAGCTTCTTTTTTATTTTTAACTAATTTAATCATAGTTGAATTAAACCATTTTGGGTATGAAGATGATTTAATAAGTTTTATGGGTACAAATTTCTGAATAACATAGTTACAGACATCAAAAAATTGAACAAGAATCTCATCAAGACTGGAATTGCCAAAATACTCTTTCCAGGATATACTGGACAAAAATAAGTTAATATCATTATAATTAGCACCTTTAAAATTATATACATAATTAACGCAGTTAAGACAGTCATTGACATTATTAACATTAACCGCTATGGTGTAAGATATATGATGCATACTATTAATAAAAAGAGGATCATCTGATTTTGAGATACTAATCTGGTCAATATTTGAAAAACATAAATCTAATAACACTCGACGATTATTAGGCGTTTGATTAATTTGACGCAAGTTATTGAATTCGAGTGCCTCAGCTAATATTTGTGCGTTGGGACAATTATTTTCTGTTAACAACACATTATTTTCATTAAAATTAAAATTCCAACACGCATTGGGCATATTAAAATCTCCGCAAAAAACGAACCTAAAATTTGGGTATAAGTTACAAATGTAGTCAATAGAAGAACAGTAGTTATTAAATAGCATAGATGGTGAACCGGGAGGTATGTAGACTGACGAAATTATTAAGTCATCATGAATTTTTACATAAATTTCTTCAATACTAGACTCTATATTGATCATGCTACTTTTGAGATGGGATCGAACCGCAATCATTACACCTCCTCCTCGGCTTTTAATACTATTGTTGCTACATCGATCACATCTATATATAGTAAAATTATGTAAACCTAGTTCGCTATCATTTATGGAGGAATCTAACCAGGTTTCGACAATAACTAATATATCGTAGTGAGATAAATTAACATTCAGTTTTAGATTTGGTAGTTTAGATCGCATGCCACCAACATTTTGATAAAACATTTTTAGTTTTTTACATTTGAGTTAACTGAATGTGTAATAATTGATGGATGTCCATTCGTGTATTTTATGGTTATATCCTGTTCACCATTTTCTTTCCGTTCATGAAGTTGTTGCCTTAATGATTGAAGATGATCCCTCTGCAATTTAGTCCTATCGTTAGCGAATCTTACATTTCCTAAATCCACTCCTTTAGTCACCTTCAAAAGATGAATAGCCGACTCTCGATTTTCAAAAACCAATTTTATTGGTCGGGGCTTTGATGAAGGTTTACCAATGCGAACAGCCTTACGAGGGTAAAAGTTATTAATCCTCGTACCAACAATAGATTTGATTGCAGCAACATCATTTGCCTCCTTTTGTTCAGTTGATCCAGAAGATTCAGGAATATTAAAAACTATAACATTTAGGGACCGCCTTTGACGATCTTCAATTTCCGCCACCATATCGGCTTCAATAAATTTATTATGAGGTTCAGTAGTAGTTTATTTTCAAGAACCGTTAAACGGTTCTTTAAATCACTAATCTCAGCCAAAAAACCTTGCATAGCTGATTGAAATTCTGCCTTAAACAACGAAGCTAGTTCCTTTTTCAGAACGCATTTTATTGTTTCGGTAATACATGATGATGAACTGTTTTGTCGCGTTCTTACTGATGGATCACTGGGTAGGCAATTACGACAAATCCAATGATCACCCTCACGATTTTTCGATTCGCTAATGTAATAATCAATTACATCAATTGAACAGTTTAAACAGTCCGCGTGAAACCATTTATTGCATTTGCCGTGACATTTTAGTGAATCCGAGCGTGGGCTAATTTTTAATTTGCAACTATTGCAAGTAATAGCCATTTTAATAATGTAATTATTAAATTGTGAGTTATTTACAATTTAAATAAAACAAAGGAAAGGTGGAAAAGACAAAATACAATGGACACACTCTTCACCTCAAAGGGTCGATTATGAGGGCTTTAAAAACAAACTCGGTAGACCACGGAAGCAATTTAAGATGAGTGGATGGGTGAGTAATGCAAGGAATGTAGCAGGGTGAATTAAAATAGTAGTAAATATAAATAAAAATCAGCTGACGGATGTATACAGGTTATTAACCATCAAATAAATGTAAATTCGGCGTATCAAGTGATTTTTTTTTCTTTGCGCTCCGGCCGCAGCCTTGCGAATATCGGGCACTCGTGGAAATTTACAGAGTTAATTTATCAAATAAACTATTAAATATTTGACAATAACATTTCAAATTAACTCACCACGTAGTTAAACACCTATGTAATGACCACACCAATTTTAATAATTAATTAGCGATTTTTTACCACTCTAATTCACTAAATACTTGGAGAAACACAAGTTATATGTAAATTAATATTAATTGTTATTATTTTTGAAGTGAATATGTAAAGTAAAATCAATAAATCAATAAATCAATCATGTTATAAGTTTAATATTATATTTTGTTAAATACGTTCAGTATCAGGTTCAATGTTTTATGTTCTATAAATTTTTATTGAAATGTCTTTGTATTTTACTTGTTACATACGAGGGATATCCATACTCGTTTGCACCGTGCGGTGCACTGGCGAATAGAGTGGCCGCCGTATGTGTGCTAAAATGTTCAGTTGTATTTCAGCAGCGGTCTGTGTGAAAGGAACGTCTTGTTGTTTACGGGCGAGAGTAACTCTGACTCGATTGCAGATTTGCACAGGAGGTTAGGCCGCGGGCTCATATAGTCCTAGTCACTTCTGTCCGTCCTATGTTGCGGCTGATGGCATTGTAACATTACGAAGAAGTTCAGCTTCTCCGGCTTGCCACCGCCATCTTGACAATCGGAGACCATCAGTTGCTAGCTTTCGAGTTCAAAGGGCTGTGAGGTATCTTGCTAAGAGTCGAGTGAGAGGACTGTAAGGCATTTTGTTGAGCAGTCAAGTACGACCTCCACCTCCTCGTGGTGCCTGCTGGGGTCTGACAGGTGTCGGGTAATATAGGGTATTTAGACTCCGTTAAATTGAAGAACGTGCATGGAGAAAATGTTATGGATGTGTCGTCTGTTCGGCGCTGGTGTCGTAATTTCAACTTAAAAAGGGAGAACACCCATGATGACGTGCGTTCCGGAAGGCCGTCAGTTATTACGGACGAACTTTCAACCATCCACCTTATAACACCTTCAGATTACCACCAGTTTACAAAACGCAAGGACTTTTTGACAGGACTGAAAGATTATAAATATGAAGCTCGGATACAAAAATTCGTCACACGTTATGACAAACATGTCGAATGTACGATGTTTAATCAATCAATCAATTTATTTATTACAGTCATGGGTGAGTCAAAAAATAGAGGGTGAGAATGGAAGAACACATATTTTGTGAATTCAAGCCTTTCCATATGCGATCAAAATTTCTTTAGAAAATTATTATGTAAAGGGTGTCCCAAAATTAACGCAAGATTTGAATTTGCCGCCATTTGCGCAGTAGATTGTTGGTAGCCCTGAGTTACTAAAAATAGAGCGTTACACGATACAACAACGTGTTTTCATTATTGAACAATATTTTAAAAGTATTGAAAGTTTGGCGACCACCGTTCGAAAATTTCATACAAAATATGGTCGGAATAGTGTTTTAAATTCGTCAACTGTGAAGAGATTAATTGAAAAATTTAAACATATTGGTCGTCAAAAAACAAGCCATTCAAATGTCAATATCGAAGCAGTGCGTAAGAGTGGTGAAAATTCCAGAACTTCAATTCGGAACCATGGTCAAGAATTGCAAATTTCAAAAAACTCTCTACAGCGCATACTCACAAAAGATCTGTATCTCCATGTTTACAAAATGCAGTTATCGCAACAACTGAAGCTTAATGGCCATGCAAAGCGAAGAGAGTTCGTTGAATAAATTACTGAACAGCAAAAAGTGTATGCTTAAATCATCCTAAGCGATGAAGCACATTTTCAAGCACATTTTCACCTTAATTGTTTTGTTAATCAGCAAAATTTCAGTGTTTGGGGATGAAAGAACCACATGTGATTGTCGAAAAGCAAATGCATCCACAACGCATCATTGGACTATACTTTTTTTTGAAAATACGGCTGGTTAAGCAGTTACTGTGACTGGTGCTCGATAATGTAACATGCTCACACAGTTCTTTCTGTCGAAATTGGATCATATTGATGTGGCCAATATGTAATTTCAACAAGACGGCGTCACGTGTTATAGATCGTGTGATTTGACACCACCAGATTTCTTTTTATGGGGTTATTTGAAGTCAAAGGTCTATATCAACAAGTCCACAACCACCCTTGCATTACAGGAAGAAATTAATCGCTGCATCAATGAAATTCAGCCAGATTTATACAGAATGGTCATGGAAAATTTGGAAAAAATAGTGCGTATGTGCCAACAAAGCCGTAGAGTCAATTTGCATAAATAACCCTATTCTATATACTTCATGAATCAATAAAAAAATCAGAATTTAAAGACTAAAAAAAACTGTGTTTTCTATTTAAATCAAATCTTACGTTAATTTTGGGACACCCTTTATAATATTTGAATCGTATTGTTAGCATTTTGGATAAAATAAATAATACCTAATACATAAATTTGAATTGTGCATTGAGAAATAACCCTCTATATAGATGAGTTGTAATTAAAACACGATTACTTTGTTTTACCACTATATTTTGGTTAGAATTATTTATTTAAATGTTTTTGTAATGTTTTATATGATAAAGTTTTGATAAAGTGCGGCAATTTATTGTTGAGTTGAGTTGAATAGGTTGTACTATAGAGGAGTTTTGCACATAGCTGTGTTTATGGATGGGAATCATGAGACTTCTATTCCTAATATTATAGTTGTGTTCACTTTGTCAGATGTTAAATAAATGTATATTGTTAATTACAAATTTGAGTATTTGGTTTTTTATTACTTATTGCTCTTATAAGCTAGCCTCTTTTGCACTACAAATACCTTCTTTATGTTTACCTATGCAGTACAACTCCAAAATACAATGCGGTATGACAATTGTGGTTTGCAGTATGACATATATACAAGCTTAGCAGCAGTTAATGTTATTTCTTGATGTATATAATAGGTAAAAATACTTTGTAACCGCTGAGCAAATTTTATTTACATGCTAATCCCATTTTAGGTCATTTTGTATTAATACCCCTAGGAACTTTAGATTGTTAGTTTCCTTTATATTGTCGCCATTTAATGAAATATAAGATCACCCCTTAATCTCTAAAAACAACAGAACTTATTTATGGCAGAGCGAAAAATTTGTACGCCCAATGTTAATTAATTTTTAGGAGAAAAATATAAATGAAGAAATGCCCCAAGTTTAGTTTAGTTTACTCTAATTGCTTTAAAATTTTGAGCATAGACCTTGAAGGCGGAATTCACGAGATTTCATTTTCTTCCACTCGACTCATTATATTTGGCTGGTGGTGGTAAGGTTAATAACATATGTTTTTTCTGGATTTGCTACAAGTTATTAGAATTTAGCTATAAGCTTAATTCGCTTAACATTTGAATAGTTGCTATATTTAGATCTGCCAAGCAACTATCTCTTAGACAAAAAGTTGTGTGGTCAGCAAACATCGTAATATGAGCATTTATGGCAGATGGCATTCCATTTATAAATAGAAGAAATAATAGTGGACCTAAAATAATTCCTTGGGGTACACCAACATTAGAACAAGCATCACTTAATTTATTCTTACTATTGTTAATAGTAGTAGTAGTAGTGTTAGGCTATCGACCACGTGGTCCTTCCGCCATGTGTCATTTGTGTATTTGTGTGTGTGTGTGTGTGTGTGTAAATGAGCTTGTTACTTTAAAGGATCGCCCCCGTCACTCTAAAGCACCATTAATTGTATCCCAATGGTGAATGGTACCGGTCACCCATCCGATTACTGACCCGAATCAACGTTGCTGCACGTCAGTTCGGGGCCGTAACCGATGCGCCACCACCGACGTTCTATTGTTAATATTTATAGAGGATATGTGTTTTCTATTATATAGGTAAGAAGGTAAAGTGTTGATGAAAAATTCTTTTGTAATAGTAATTGGTGTTGCACGCAATTAAAAGCCTTAGTTGGGTCTAGGAAAACTGAAAAACTTTGAATTTGTGTCTATATTTCTGAGTAGACATTTTATTTAGGAAATTGTATATTGCATGACCTGTGGTAAAACTTTTCCTAAACCCAAGTTGCTGATTACATAAGATGTTGTTAATCCGGACTTATCTCTCTATTCGGCCAAAATCGACTCTTTTAAATACGTTTGAAATAATTGGCAATATTGATATAAGCCTATAATTATCAATACTATGTGGATTCCCTTTTTTATGCACAGATACAATACCTCCAATTTTTAGTGTTAAAGGAAAAATATCTTCAGACAATGACATGTTAATTGTCTGTGTTAGTGGTTCAACTGTAAAAGCTATTGTGTGTTTTATAATACTTGACAATATGTCATTTATGTCTTTACTGTAACTTGTTTTCATTTTTAATTTGTTGTATTTTTTATTTTATTTCCAGAAGCTGGATAGAGAAACATAGAATCTTTTGCTTTATTATTACTATTATAACTTTTACATTGAGACAATAATTATATGTTAAATACGAGGGTAGATTGAAAAGTTTCCGGAATGGGCAAGAAAACGCAGTAATTAAACGGGTTTTTTTTTCATTTTTCAACATAGTACCCTTGCAGGGCGATTCAGAAAAATATGATTTCGGGAACTCTGCAAAATAAGCTTTAGTGGCGTCAATGACCTCCTCATTTGACGTAAAGCGCTTGTCTCCGAGCCTAGTCTTCAACTTTGTGAACAAAAAGAAGTCGCACGGGGCCAAGTCTGGTCGTAGCCCAATTCAACCAATTTAGCATTGGCGATTCGGGATGAATGGGCCGGCGCATTGTCTTGGTGGAAGAGCAATGTTTTCCGCTGCAAATGAGACCGTTTCTCCTTCAATATGCCGTTGAATTGATCCAATAAATCGCTGTAGTATTGTCCCGTGATAGTTCTTCCCTTCTGCAAAAAGTCGATGTGTATCACATCTTGCGAATCCCAAAAAACGGTGGCCATGACCTTTCCAGCCGATGGGACAGTCTTTGCCTTCTTCGGAGCAGATTCGCCTGGAGAAATCCACTGTTTCGACTGCTGCTTGGTTTCTGGTGTGTAGTGGTGGATCCATATTTCGTCCACGGTCACGAATCGACGAAAAAAATTCATGCCCAAATGTTCATGCACGATATTTTGCACACGTTCATATGAGATGCCCGTGGTCTCTACTATTTCACGCAACTTCACTCGTTGATCGGCTAACACGAGATCATGGACTTTGTCGACCATTTCTTCATTTGTGGCCGTTTTTGGACGTCCACTGCGTGGTTCATCCTTGGTGCTCGTACGGCCACGTTTGAACTCGCTCACCCAGAAACTAATAGTCGAAAACGAAGGTGTGTATGCCATGAACTTTCTGCAAAATATCTCGTATCTCCGTCGCCTTTTTCCCATCCATCCAGAAATGTTTGATGACTGCACGAAATTAGATTTTATCCATTTTTGCCTGACTTGCTTCACAAGATATCCTAGTAAACAAAAACGGAACGACGCACGTGTCTGAAAATTTGACAGCTTACCTAAAATAGGTTAGCCTTGACAGTACAGTAGTAAAATGTTTGTTTAATGTATCAGCAATGACTTGTGAATTTTTAAAAATTATTAATGATTTTTCATGTGTTTCAATGGTATTTTTATAGTTATCATTAAATTAAGTTATGATGAACGAAATAAAATTCCTTTCTTCACTTATTAATAAGTGAAGTGAATTTCGTTCATTATAGTATAGAACACTTCACATTACTCAACCCGAAATTTAGTGATTCAATTAAGTGCTATATGATATGTTCAATATTTCATCGTCTATATTTTTGTTTTTATAATGAATGTTCAATGTTTTTCATTAGGGTTTCATCGCTAATCTATGTTTAACATAGAATGCTTTATGTGATTTGTTATAACATATAATATATGTCTTAAAATGTAAGATTCCATACTGAATTTTCAGGTTTTATTATTCCACGGATAATTATAAATGTTCAATCTTCCATGTATAATAATATAATACATCACACAATAAGTCTCCGGTCTAACTAAAAAAAAACAATTCGTTTTTTGAAATTACACTTTATTCATCAACATACTCTCCTTTAAGAGTGATACATTCATTCCAACCCTCCTTTAACTTTTCGATGCCCTTTATGTGAAATGATTTGTCTTTGCTCTCAAAATAAATCTCAGTTTCGGCAATCACTTCCTCATTAGAGCCAAATTTCTTTCCCTGGTGCGTCTTGGCAAATCTTTGAAAATCTGTAAAAAGCCAGTAGTCGCTGGGGTCTAAATCTAAAGAGTACGGTTGGTGAAAAAGCAATTCAAAGCGTAATTTAACCAATTTAACCATTGTTTTCATTGACTTTTGACACGGGGCGTTGTCCTGGTGAGAGGCACTTTTTTCTTTTGCATGTGGGGTCGTTTATTATTAATTTCTGCACTCAATCAATCAAACAATGCCATGTAATATTCACTCTCGGTATTTTTGCCTTTTTCAGGAGAGTCGATGAAGAAAATCCCATGCGCGTTCCAAAATACGATGAAATAATCTTGCCAGCCGCCTTTTGAGTTTTTGGTCACTTTGGATGACTTTCACCGGCTGCTGTCCACTCAACTGACGATCTCTTTGATACAGGCATGTAGTAGTGAATCCATACTTCATTTATTGTCACATACCAATGCAAGAAATCCTTTTTGTTTTGCTTGAACAGCTTCAAAAGCGCTCTGAATCTTCGACGAGTTGTTGTTTCTGGTTCGGTATGAGAAAAATCTAAAATTGCAAAGACACTACCTTCTGATATCTACAAGGTGTCAGCTATCTCACAGAACTTCATTTTCCGGTCTTTTACTATTTTGAGGACATTTTTTTATCTTTATCTTTATTTAAACTTTATCAAACATGGTTACAATACAAATAAAATAACGAGACATTCACAATATCGAAGAAAAAAAACATACATATAATTTTAACACCATGCTGACGGGCGAAGTTTACGCTTGCAGGTGACCTTCCATTCAAACCCTTATCCTCTCCTAATAAACTAATAATTAAAAAAACACGAAAATATTTCATAAATTCGTAATTTTTTATGTTTTCTGGAATAACTGTGATTGTACAACCGGGTTTAAATTCAGCTTACCAGTTAATAATAGTTGATTTCCCTGGTGCAGTCCCCAAAATCCTTATCAAGTCACTGTTTAGCACCAACAGTATTTTTCCCATCAGAAAACAGTGTTTAATCAACACACAAAATTCCTTTCTATCCATTGTCTTAAAAAATAAAAAAACCGTGGTAACTAAACTGAACTTCTAAACTAACGGTCAGAATCCCATTAAATTTTGACACGTACTGTTTGAAGATTAGTACTACCCTGAAATCTCATGGGTCTGTCAAGAATGTTTCCATATATGTGTCAGACCGGGAACTTATTGAGTGACGTATTATGTTATGTTCTACTATTAAATCAAAGTTCAATGTTTCATGTCAAATCTAGTTTAATGTTCCATGTTCCATAGTATGTACATGACCTATGTATTAAGTTCAATGTTTAAAATATTTACGTTCAGTATTTAATGTTTAATTTATTATGTTCTATACTACTGTTAAATGATATATGTTTTACATTTTATGTTCTATGTTTCATACTGTTGGCTTTTAAATGTTAAAATTTACTATCTTCTATATTCATGTTCTCTGCTTAATTGTTCGATGTTTAATATATACTCAATGACATTAGAAGCGTTACACCGAGAATGATGTATTTATTTAACTTGATTTTTTGCCAACATGGTAGCCTTACATCAAGAATGAAATTATCATATTTTTAAGAAATTTTATTAACAAACAATCTAAAAAAATAATAATGTGTTTGCCGACCTCTTTGGTGTATGCACTCCTGTAGACGTCTGGGCATCGACAAAATAAGATGATTAATGTCTTTTTGTGGCATCTCGAATTGTATGGATTAACTGTGCTAGAGTCTGCGGAGAACGGTGCAAAGAGAATCGGATATCATGGGAAAAAATGATATCCCATACATGTTCAATAGGATTTAAATCCGGCGAACGGGGCGGCTACGGCAAAACATTAACACCAGCTCTATGAAGAATGTTCAATGTTCGACGAGCAATATGGAGACGTGCGTTATCTTGCTGAAAATGTACGTCTGGACGGCCATCTAAATAAGGCAATAAAGTCGATCGTATGATATCATTCAATATAACGCGTATCTGTCATACTGTCTCGAATGAATAAAATAGGTGATCGATTACCATAAGCAATAGCCCCCCAAACCATTACGCCAGCAGTCCTGTGTACATGCCTCTTAATTGCAAACCTAAGATCAGGTCGTTCTCCACGTTAGCTTCGTGCCTTTTTACGGCCATCATGCGTACCTGGACAAAATCGTGATTCATCGCTAAATACGACATCATGCATGTTTACCTTCCGACATCATGCCATTATGCCTCCCAATGATGCAGTTCTCTGCATTAGTCCAACCTTTGGCGACAGTGTTTCGCTATCAAAGGAAGCACTAATCTTGGACGGTATGAAAGAAGTCCAAAGAATTGAATGCATCAATATAGGGTTCGCATACTAATGGGCCTACCTTATTCTCCAAACCATTGATCACCGATTTGACGCATAGTAGCTAAACGGTCTCACAAAGCTATTTGTCTTAAGCGTCGATCTTAATGATCTGTAGTACGCCTTGGTTGCCAGTTGGTCTCCTTGCTCCTCTACATTCTACTGTCCATACCTGACAAACACGCATTACACTCGTTGCAATGGAATTAATAGGGCGGGCAACTTCGCAATACCGACATCTTCATACCAGGCATTTTGTTTAAGCTTAACAGAGTCAACGCAAACACGAAAACTAAAAACATCTGTACTAAACAGCTCTTATAAATAGTTTTATTGAAAAAGAAAAAGTGAAATATTTTTTTTGCAACAGTAAATATAAAAGGCACAAGGCTAAAATTGTTATCAATGTATGTTTTAAATATAGTGACTCTGTTGCCAAAAAATGAATTCCAAAAATGCATTTCTTCTTGGTGTAACGCTTCTAATGTCATTGAGTATATATATGTTCAATCTACAATATTTAACATTTTATGTTCAATTGTAATATTAAATAAACTAATAATAAATTCTGTTACATGTCCTATGTTCCACTCTGTATTATGTTTAATGTTTTATATTCTATTATGCTGTTAAATAATATATTTTTTATGTTCCATTTTCTATTTTTCATACTATAGGCTGTTCAATCTTCAAGTTTTCCATCTTTTATGTTTATTGAAATAAAACAACACAGTTGGGAGGGTTTCACATTTATTTTTGAACACTGCAACATGTTTCGCCACACAGTGGCTTCATCAGGCAGATGAATAATAATCATTATTCATTATTATTCATTATATGAATAATGATTATTATTCATCTACCTGATGAAGCCACTGTGTGGCGAAACATGTTGCAGTGTTCAACAATAAATGTGAAACCCTCCCAACTGTGTTGTTTTATTTCAATTTGTTATGGAGTTTCATCATGTATCCGCCTCGTCAATTCAATATTTTATGTTTATGTTACGTTTCTAATGTTTGATATTTAATTAATTTTAAATCTGTAATATTTATTGTTTTAAACTATTGAATCAGTTAATCTTCTTCTATTCGGAGGTTGCTGAACCAATTTCGTAGTTTGTACAATCATGAGATCCTGTAAAGAGCTGTGCTTCTACATCCCACAATTTTCCCTTGTATAATTAGCTACAGAATTGTATATTTTTAGTTGCAAGCTATGTGCCTAAGGAATTCCAATTTACTCTTTTTTATGCTGAATAGGACTTCCAGTTCTTTGCCCATTCTTTCTAGAACCATTGTATTTATTTATTTATTTACGGATAATACCATTGTACAATGTTCACAAGAATGTAAAAATATTATAATTTACACAAGTAAATTAAAACTAACTAATAATTAGAAAAATCACGAAAATATTTCGTAAAATCTACAACAAATGAGTCTAATTATTAGTTAATTTTCTACAACGTAAAGGACTTATATATTTTATTATCAAATTAAAACTAGTTAAATATAAATATAAAATAATTTACGGACAACACAAATACGTTAAAAATATGTAGATCATGGTATATATATAAAAAAAACGAATTCACAAATAAATTAAAACTAGATGAATATATATTTAATTAATTGCTCACTTAACCCGTGGTGAAACATATTTGAAAAATCTTGATTAGAAATTAAAAACACTTGGTTTGTTTCACAGAATATTTATTATTTTTTCTCTCCGACTAGTTTCGACAAAATGTCATTATCAAGGAGTAATGAATAATGTACAAAAGGTTACACTAATATATATGGATTACAAATTCAGGTAATAAGGGCCGTCATAATCGGGGACTTCCAAATCTCTTCAATATTGTTAGTTATTTGTTTGCCGCTAATTATGGCCTTATTTATCTCTAATCCCTCTCTGTAATTAAGATGCCGACCTTTATTACCTGAGTACAATATTTTTAAATTGTTATTTTGGAAAAAATGGTTATTTTCTATGCAATGTTGCGAAAATCCAGTTGTTAGCTTTTTATTGTATATTGATTTTTTATGTTCTTGCAATCTTGCTTCAAAGGTTCGTCCTGTCTGTCCTATGTATATATGGTCACAATCACCACACTTTAATTCGTAAACACCGCACTTCTTTAGTTGGTCTATTTTCGATTTGTTGCATAATATTTTTTTGATGTTCAGTGGGTTAGTCATAATAACATTAAACTTGTACCCTTTAAGACTATTTAAAATTTTATTTGATAACTCACCAGCAAATTCTAATTTATGCCAATTATTTTTTTCCATTTTATTGTGTGCGTTATAAAAATATTTATCTAATTGTTTCAATTTTTTTCTTTTTAACTAGTTTGTCTATTAAGGGGACACTGTAACCATTATTTGTTCGCATGAAGGGGACGTGAAATGTTTGTTTAGTTCTAACATTCTTGGATGGTACATGCAGTCCAAGGACCATTAGCAAGTTGGAAGCAGAAGATAATGTCAGCTTGAATTCTACGTTCCCTTAGAGGGGATAACCCAACATTATAAGTAGTGGTGTCATGACTCGAATCTAAATTGAATTTGTATATAACGTGATTGATTAATTTGTTCTGAACTCGTTCAAGTACCGATATGTCCTTTGCTGTATAAGGAGATGATATTAGTCCGCAGTATTCTAAATATAACAGGCAGATTAGGGTGTTAATGTCCCTGAACTGATGAGAATGTCTTTTAATGAAACCAACAATTTGCATAGCTTTTGATGCTATTATTGAAATGTGTTTGGAGAAACACCAATTAATAGTAAGATTAATTCCCAGGTCTTTGATTTCGTTAACACGACTTAATGTTGCGCCTCCGAGAAGGTAGTTATTGCAGCATAAATTTAACTTTTTTGAAAAAGTGATAGCATAACATTTTGTGATGTTTAGCTTCATTCTATTAAGCCGACACCAATCTACGAATCTATTTAGATCCTCCTGCATCATAGTCGAAGATTCCGTATTATTAAAGGTCGAGTATATCTTGATATCATTGGCGTACAATAAATATTGACAATGTTTAAAACATTTGCCGACGTCGTTGATAAAAACGTTAAAAAGAAGAGGCCCCAAATGGGACCCCTGCGGGACCCCAGAAGTGACTCCAACAGCTGTAGATACTGTACCACCAATACGGACAGCCAAGGTTCGATCTATGATATAGGACTTTAACCAACTTACATGACACCACCAATACCCAACTGAGCCAACTTATTAATCAAGATGTTATGATCAACGGTATCAAATGCCTTAGAGAAATCAGTGTAAACTGAGTCAACATACTCACCTTTCTCTAAGGCACCAGTTATATACTGCCCGTACAACAGTAGGTTGGTCGCTGTTGAGCATCCGGCTCTTAAACCTATGCTGGCGATTGTCTAATAAGACGCCAAGGCAACTAGACAAATAACGAGTCATAAATGAAAGAATTGATATGAGACGATAATTGCTGACAATATTTCTTAGGCCGCCCTTATGAATAGGTGTAATAAATGCAGTCTTCCAGCATGAAGGGAAGACACCTTGGCTAAGAGATTGTCTAAATAGAAGCCAGATGGGTCTACTAAGAGAAAATGCGCATTTCTCTAAGTATAATAGTTGGCAATCCATCAGGCCCGGTACACTTTGTGACCTTTAGATCTAATAACTCAGTAAGATAGTGGAAATTTTTATTTTGGGCCCCTCGTGAATATTTATAGGGGTATTGCTATATAATAATTGTGATGAACACGATATAGCTTCATTGTTAAAAACAGACCCAAAAAACTTTGCAAATAAGTTTACTATATTTTGACAATCACTAATTATAATGTCATTATCATTAAAAGACTCAGGGATAGTAGTGCTATTCGATCTACTGGAATTAACGAATTTCCAGAATGTGCGGGAATCTGACCTTATGCAATTTTCAATAGATGTAACATAGGTTTGATAGCAAGATGATGATAAATATTTACATTCAGCACGTACGCGCTTAAAGTTGTCATAATCAGATTGTAGACCTGATTGTTTGAATTTTAAATGCAGACTCTTTTTAAGATAGATTTTATTAATCTATCCATTTTGGAAAGGGATATTCTTTAGCGGGCTTTATAACAACTTTAGGCACGAACGCGTCAATGGCGGTATGTAAAATGGTGTAAAATAACTGAACATTGTGATTAACGTCATTATTAATAAATACACTGTCCCAAAATGCTTCACGCAGACAATTAAAATCTGCTTTACTAAAATTATATGTATAATCAGAATACCAAGAAGAATTAAGTTTATTTGAACAATCAGCAATAACACTTATAACTAACGCTGGATGATGCTTATCACATGCGACAAGAGGCATTTCCGCGACACTCACCGAACACTCTTCGAAAATAGACGCGTGGACAAAAATTAAATCAAGCATTACCGAGTTGAAGTTTGTAATATTATTGATTTGGAACGCGTTAATAAGTCCGAACGTGTCGGCAATAATTGAGGCATTAGAACTTAATGTGTTTGTAAAAACACCAAACTCACTGTTCTCCCAAGTAATATGTTGGAGATTATAGTCGCCAAATATACATAGACGATACTTGATGTCCAACCTCATCATCGTCTATCTATACTTGAGTAATGTTCTTCGTAAACGGTGCCTGCAGAAGCTGGTGGAATATATACCGCTCCGAATAGAAATTTGATGGACCCAAGCGTGACGGATACATAAATTTCTTCTTAAAAAGAAGATGTACATTTAACCATGTAAGACTTCAGGGTGCATGGTACGGCGATAAGGACTCCTCCTCCGCGCGATTTACCAGTTACAGCGGCGTTTCTGTCACAGCGGTAAACATTAAAGCCTTCCAGCCCCAATTCACCATCAAATATATTCTGTGTAAGCCATGTTTCGGTCAAAACTAGGATACTAGACTCCTCTAGGAGGGCGGAAACGCGAAAATTTACCAATTTTTTGAGCAGACCCCGCACATTTTGATAAATTACACGCAGAGATGATGCATGTATATTATTATTAGTAATATTACTACAATTAACATAAGTATCGTCTACTATGTTGTTGATTCTAAAAAATCGTTCGAATTTCTGGAGGATTGGGCTAAGCGACTCAAGTATGTCTATTTTAAATGATGTGTTAATATCATTTTTAGCCAGAGGGTAACTAACAAAGGTATTAATACCAATGCTCTTTAATAGAGCTTCAATATCTTTGACGGTAGTATCGGCTGAACACTTATTAACGTGATAAAACAGACGTTTATTAATTTATTTAGAATTATTTGATTTAGAGACCGTCGCAGGAGAGTAAAGAACGTCTGTCGTACGGCTAGCATTATTACCCTGTATATTAGTAGCAGCTGGAGTAGATTCTAATGGCTCATGTGGTAGCGGACTTTTATCGCGTATTAGTTTGTCATTTGAATTCACAACGGGTTTCAACGGAGCAATTCCAGGAGTACATAGGTTTACGGAATAATTATTGATAGATTCACTAATTGACGAAATTATTTCCGATTTTAATTTATCGTGGAGGTTGGTAAGCATCTCCTGAATAACTGCATGGTTAGAATTCTTTAGGTGTTGAATTTCGTTTTTTAGTGAAAATATTTCCATCTTGAGTATTTGCAGTTCGGAGGAGTAGCGCAGTCGTCCGGATCGCATGCGGTCTCGCTGATAATAGGCCGTGTTTGTTGGTGATGTAGTCCACCCAGGGGATTTTTAACATCCGTTCGTGTAGACACACATATCAAAGGCCTCCAGCCTCTTTGATGTTTCCTTGTTTATACTTCTAGTACATATAGAAGTACTAAAAAAACGTAACAACGTACCATTCTCGTTCTCAGATTCAAGGATTCTGGACTGTTAGCAGTTTCTTTATTTTGATAAATTTCCCTCTCGCTTACTTGATTCTTTCCAGGATATGGTCTCGATATGTGATTTGGTATCAGGGTATTTAAAGTGTGGAAACTGTTTTATTATTTAATTATACACCTCTAGTTGGCTACTAATATTATTCTTTTTGGATATTACCATCATTTTTGTTTTGATGGTGTTTATGTGAAGTCCGTATTCTCTATTCGTTATTATCATTGCTTGTAGTCTATCTAGATCATTTGATAGCAGTACGGTGTCGTCAGCGTACTTCATATTATTCATAAGCCTTCCGTTGATTATTATTTCTGCCTTCTCATTTCCTAATGCTTCCAGGAATATGTATTTTGAGTAAATGTTGAATAGCTTAATAGTTTAACTCCTTGTTGGTTAGAGACTTCTTCTGTGAGGTTGTTATGTCATGTCTCACTCTCGCTGCATTTCCTAAATAAAGGTTAGATATTATCCTTATGTCCTGATAATAAATATTAATCTTCTGTAAAATATCCAGAAGCTTGCCATGTTTCACATTATCAAAAGCTTTGCTGTAGTCTAAGAAACACTTTTTTGTCTTGATTTACATCCAGACATCGTTGTGTTAGGACATTAACGACAAAAATAGCTTCGCTGGTTCCCATTCCATTATGGAACCCAAATTGTGTGTCTTAGATCTCAGTCTCACACTTATTATATATTATGGTGTGAATAATTCTTAGGGATATGTTTAGGATTTGTCTCATTAGGCTTATAATCCGATGTTCGTCACACTTTGACTCTCGCGGCTTTGAATATTAAGGTTTATTTCAAGTTATATGTTTCATATTTAGTTTACTATTAAATATTTATGTTTCATGTTCAATGTTCTATACTATGAGCTGTTGCATGTTTACGTTCCAAACCTATTGTTCAATCTTTAATAGTTAATGTTTTATGTTCTATTGCTATTAAATAAGCTAATAATAAGTTTTGTTTGATGTTCTATGTTACTGATACTGTATATTTTCAATTTTTTATATTCCAGGTTTTGTGTGTATGGTCTATGTTCTATGTAATATGTTCAATTTTTTATCTTCCAGATTTATGTTTTATGCTGAATATTTAATGTTCAATATTTAATCTACATTCAAATTTCAATCCTTTACATTTTATGTTCAATAATCCATGTTTAATATTAATTCACTAAGGTATAATTTTATGATTAAAACATGATCCATTTTTATTAAATTATTTCATTAAAATCATCCTCGTGTGCAATTAATAACAACATAATTGAAAACGTGACCCGAGATAAATACGGAATATTTGCGTTACGCGAAAAAATTTCGCGGGAATCACCCAACAAACATAATCACCGGTTATTCCCGACAGTAAAAACCAGACCACACCAAGGTCATGCTCCTTTATATTTCTGAATACCGATTTAAATCAGTTGGCATAATTACATGATTGTAGCAACTATTTTTTTTTTCTGGCTTTATAATTTATTTAAAATAAATGAAATATTTTAATAACGTTTATATGATTATCGTTATTAATAATTAAATTTATATAATTGATTGGAAGTTATTATTTTTATAATGCATGCATTAGTTATTTTATTGGTTATACGCAAATTTTAAATATAATGCAAACATACATTAATTAGTAATAATTGTCGAATTATTTATTCGTTTGCGTACTGTTTATTCAATAATTATTTTACAAACCAATTTAAAAATTGCATTTTATATAAATAATCTAATTATTTTATAATTAAAAACTAAAAATGCATATTTATAATAATTAAGATATTATTATAACCTCTACAATTAAATGTTTTGTGTAGTTCATATATGTTAAATATTTACTTATCAATGTTGAATTTTGCATTCACTCACCTCGTCTACGTAATCGGTGACGTCGTAAACTGACTTCTTTATTATCAACCAGACCTTGTTCCCCTCCTTGCCGTTGTGCTGTTTGACGAATTCCCGCGTGTATAACGTATTTTCCATGATTTAAAACCGTTGTTGTGTAGGCAAGTGCACTGTTTGAATAACGAAGATAAACTGACGATTTGGTGGACTCGTCTCGACTTATCAATAACATCCGGAGCATCGCATTCTTGGAATGTTTTATCTCTAATCTTGTGTTTTAAATATTCTTATTAATTGTTTTAAATATGTAATGCAACATTTATATTGAATTTAGCATGAAAGATCACCGGTCGATGGCCGTTGAGCAGAAAATCAAATATACCAGAATTTATTTTACAAGTATATGATTTATTTTATTTTATCCATTACATGTATTATATTTTTTTTCTGTGAATAAAGATGTTTAGTAATATAAAGAAAATATTGCGTGTATGAAATATAATTTATTATTGAATAATTTTTACTATTACCATATCTGATATTAATATTATTACTCTTTTCGACTAAAATCTATTGTCTATATTCTTCACCTGAAGAAGCCACAGTGTGGCGAAACAATTGTAGTGAGTTAAATAAAAATTTGAAAATAAACCACTTTTAGATATAAAATCTATTAGTTATTATTAATATAATTATAAAACAGCTCACTTCAAATCTACGGACTTTATAAAAATATAACAAGTTAGGGTCAAATTTAAATACATACGAGTTTTGCCTTTTATATTTCATGAATAAAGATCAAAAGAAAGAAATTGATCATCGTACATGAATTTATTGTTCTTCAAAATATTTTCCACTTTTGCTGTGCTTGAACTAATTTTTGGAGCACTTTTTCCACTTCCAAAATATACATTTTAAAATGTTCTTCTTCAGGTGTCGAAAAACGTTGATCTCGCAATTTATTGTTGATTAAAAAGAAGTCGCTTGGTACCAAATCAGGGCTGTGAGGTGGATGACTCATAAATTCGACTTTATCAGTTCTCAAAAAGTCTTTTGTTTGGGCGGATATGTGAGCTCGTAATGTTGGAGAAGGACGCGTCTTCGGGGTTGTATTCCCATATCTTTATCAAAACATCTGATAAATAGTTGTGTATCATTCAGAATTGACCGTACAATGTTGATACATGTCCAGTTGTTCCGAAAAAAGAGGCGACCATTTGATTTGAAATGCTTTGTGCGCAAACAACTTTTATTGGTTTTAGCTTTTCTTAAAAGATCTATACGGTCAACTGCTGAATTTTCGGGATCATACGTATATATCCATGATTCGTTACTCGTTTCATTATTGACATACTTTGAATCTACTACTAATCTTCGAGGAATCGACAAACTTCCTTTTTTGTGCGACATGACGATCACCACTAATCTGTTCAACGGCTACCTCAGAGAGGGCATCTCCCACATCTCCGAATGGGTACCGCCCTCTGTGTCTCCTGGATGACGAAGGAAAAGCCTTAGAGAAACTGGTCCGGAATAGACTTCACCATTTGTTGAACGACAACGACGGCCTCTCACCTCGACAATATGGTTTCACGAGGGGAAAATACAGTGGACGCTCTGAGGGAAGTCAGGAGGCTGGCAGACGAAGCGAACCAGTGGAAAAGAGTCGAGGAAAAGAAGGCACTGCCCGGGCATAATGCTTTACGTTAAGAAGGCGTTCAACCCCATCCCGTGGACATCAGTGATGGAGGCGTTGGGGCGAAGATATTCTCCTCCATACCTCGTCCGCATCATAAGAGATTGCTTACTGCACGCAGGGCCGCCAGGAGATATGGGCGCTGGAGGGAGGCATACCACAGGATGTAACGGTCCAAAAATGGACTTGTGTATTCTTTTTAAATCCCAGCATCTTATGGTCGCGAATCAGTGTAATTTAAAAGGTTTCGGTAGGAAATTTCCTCCAATCTAGGCAAACTATCGAGGAGGGTGTAACATGGGTTTCAGGTGAACAAACTGAAATGGGAAGCAAAGATTTTCAGAATTTCACCAATAAGAACTACTTTAATAATGTAAGAATAATCTAAATAATATTACACATCATCTTGGAGAGTTTACGGATTATTCCACGGACATATAACTCAAATATTTGGTCTAATCGTTCTTTATCGGCGCGTCGTGTATTGGACGTGAAATGGTCGACACCAAAATTATATCATTGATGTGATGGTAGTGATCATTCCTATTCCCATTGAGCCTAACAATACCACTATATATCGCTAGAACAGGGGTGCAGGGTCCGTTTCAAGATCGGGCGTTACAAGATGAGATTATATTTTAACCGCAATTTTGCGTGTTTCAGGGTGAATTAATTACTGGAAAAAATATTAATTATCTAATGCAATTGTGCCGAGTGGAATTGTTGTGTTGCTTACCTGGGAGTTGTTATTGTTGGTGAAGTCGGAAAATAACACAACACCGATAGTTGTCAAAATGTAAGGTTGGCAACTGTGATTTAGAATGCGAATAATGTATTAATTAACTTAGTTCAAAACACAATCCGTTCACATGTCATGTTTTTGGTTAGAAAAAGTAATTCTCAGGGTGTGACTAGTTGTATATTTTTCCTCGTTAGATATAATTGTTGTATGATTTCGAGTCTTAGTTTAAAATTCACGCAATGTGCAACTTCAGATGAGTGTTAAGAAGAGGTGGAGGAACATTTCCTCTTTACGGTGGCACTGTATTTTCCGATGGTGCACTAAAAGAAGGAAGGCGTGTGTAATTGAAGTTTAGTTTAGGGATTTATCAAGGGTACTTTATAGTAATTACCAGTAGGGTAATTGTTAGCTGGTTTAGCTGAGTGGACTTGCTCATTCTTAGCCTTCCTACTGTCCACCACATTTTTGTTCGTCGATATCACGTTGGAGCCAGAAGAGGTTTTATACCTGGCTCTTTTCCCCCGACGGCGGAAATTTAAAATCGTCGGGGACCTCTTGCCATTGATACTTTCTTGGTTCTTAAGAAACCACATGAGGAGAGATTATCCTTGCGAGGAGCTGGAGTTCCTGTTGTGGTTCGTGTAAACTGGAGCTGTGCGAAGCTGGGAAGATATCCTATATTCCAGGTTTGGGAAGGAGTAGCTACTGTAGCGGTGAACGTCGTTATCAAGAAGAGAAGAGAGCGAGGGGAAAGTTAGCAGATCCGGAGTAACAAGTCAGATTAAAATTTTATTTATTATTTATTTAGTTATTGCAGACATTTATTACGAGCAATGCGTAACATATTAACTAATTAACTATTCCACGATCAATTTATTGTGCTATTTTCATTTAATTACTATATTTAAATGCGTCGAATTTAATTTCCTTATTTTTTACATAATAGTTGTTTATTTCGTTTGAAAATTTGATTACTAGGTGATAAGTAAATATGTTGAGTTATCTTTTTAATTAACGTTTATTGTAAAATTCGCATGCCAGTCGTTTTTTGTAAATTCTTTTGTGGAATTGGTTTTCTCAATTACGTAAAATCCAGTAGCGCCACCAACGATTCACCTATGTCACGTAATACCGCGATATATTGATTTAGATGACCAATATTAGGGTTTTAGATTAACATAGAGTGCTGTTCTAGCATGTGACATTCGTTGGTATTTGATATTAAGTTGTTGTATTTATAAATGAGTTGTTATTTCGTGTAATTGGTTAGGGCCGATGGAGCTAAGTTGTAAATAGCCTGTTATATTGGGAGAAGTAATACACTTGTTATGTTCCATTTGTTTATTATCAGGTAACTGACACGTGTTTCGGTCCTTACGGATCATTCTCAAAGTTAAAGTTAAAGTTAAAACAAAGTTTTAAAACTAAGAATGATCCGTAAGGACCGAAAGACGTGTCAGTTACCTGATAATAAACAAATGGAACATAACAAGTGTATTACTTCTCCCAATATGAAAATTTGGTTCCATCAAGAATGTAGCAAAACAAGTATCGAATTTAGTAAATAGAGTTATAGAATATATATTAAAATGGTCATTATTATTGGTCACCTTGTTTTCATTTGCTAACCTGGGTTTTGAGCTTTTATCCTCTGACTTCTATGCTCACTAGATTTTATCCCTTAAAGCTCGTAGCGCTCTCTTATAATTTTTTACGCCTATAGCAAATTGAGCGTCACAAGGGATCTGTGATCGGTCCACTCTTGTGGAACAATATCTATGACGACGTGCTAAGTCTCGAGTGTGTACATGTGGTCGGCTTCGCAGACGACATCCTCATCATGGTCTGGAGTAGGGGATGAAGGATGTGGAAGCTGCTGCAAGAAGTGACTAGAAAAGCAGCTTGCTGGATGAGATGCATGGGCCTGGAGGTGGCTAGTCAAAAGACCGGGGTCACGTGTCTCTCTAGGCGGAGGAGCAAGGAACACAGCATCCTGCTCTTGGGCCAGGACGTAGCAGTAGCCCCTAAAATAAAGGGGGCCAGATTGAGGCGAACCCGAACTTCAGCATCCATATACAGGATACGGTGATGGGAGCAGCACGCACGTCAGCAGCTCTTTATCGGCCAACGTAGGGGGAGGAGGAGGAGATGAAACGGCGCCTCTTTATGGAGGCAGCGAAGTCCAAGCTGCTACACGGGGACGCGGAACGTGGAATGGCTACGTCGGCCTGCGTGTCTCGCGAGGGTACCGCACGATCTCGATCAAGACCATCGAGATACTATCATCCTCTTCTCCCACGGACCTGTAAATAGCAGCGAAGACAGAAGTGCAAGATGTAGTGAAGGTAGTGGTACCGCGCAGGGTGGCCAAGCGTGAAGCTAGTCCACGAATGCTGAGCAGCGGGACACAAATAAGGCTGGACCCTCACCCTCATCCCTGAGGTGGTGAACTGGATTACCAAACCAATTAGCTCCTATCCGGATACGGGTGTTCCCTGAGCTATCTGTACCAGATGATTCTATTCGAATATCGAGAATGTAGCATAAAAAGTAGGGGTAAAGGAGAGTCTGGTGTATAATTAAGACCGATTGGAGAGGCGTTGTCGCTGACTGCAATGCCATTCTAAGAAGAAGGCGTTCCTGAAAAAGACGGAGGATGCCCATGAGGGAATTCAATAGAACTCACATGTTTGCGTGCTTGGGCTCTGTTATTAGAATATTAAATTTAATATGTATTTTATGAAATAGTAATTGTATTATATTGCTAATTATAATAAAAATTGTAACTGAAAATCGAAATTTAAAGTTTGCAACGAAAGGAGGATAATAGGTGGCAATCGGTGAAGTATTATCATGGTTCTGCCGGCGACCCCGTATTCAGTGACGTGGCGGTTCTTCTCTGCAATCCATCAAGAAGTACGTCACAGCAAACTACAAGGTTGACGCGGAAAATATGTCGCTATTCATCAAGAAGTACCACAAGTCGGTTGTGACCTTGGACTCTCTTGTCCAAACGAAGGGCATCATTCATGCTCGATTTCGCCAGTGGAGCAGAGGCCAAGGCCAAAACCGGCAAGATGTATACAACCACGAAGGCGACAAAATGACCTAAGAGCGAAAAGTGGTGGCCGAAGCGGAACCAAGAAGACCAACGCTGAAAAAATCATCGTCCGGAAAGGTCAAAAAAGCTTCATCCACCACTGCTGCTTCCGTGAAGAATTTAGCAAAATCGAAGGCGAAGTCGTCGTCCCCGCCGAAAGCAAAAAGGTGACCAAGATCGGTCCTACGAAAAAACCTAAAGCACCCAAGCCGAAGAGAACGAAGACCGCTCAGAAAACCGCCACAAAGGAACCGTTCCTAGAAAGGAAATAGTCGACGACCACCATTAATTTTCACATGTGGGAACATGTGACAACGGTAGAGCCTGCGGCAATGTCGCTCCTAAAACAACAGTTTGTCGTGCGCGTCTCTATTAATAAAAGCGAACTTCTGCTATAATTGAATTCTTAGTAGTTTTTGATGGTGTTTTATCGTCAAAAAGAATTGAGTTAAACGATGCACTGTTGTTAAGATAATCTACGTGGAAAATTGAAAAAAAAATCGCACGGAAATGTTGTCGACCTAATTCTATTCCTTGACCGATATCAATTTTACTTTGTGATACATGTTGAATATAATGAACAAGGAGACACGATTATTTTATGTGGTAAAACAAAGTAATTGTGTCTCTTTTTTCATTATCAATTTTTCGTGTAAGTGTAAACAACACAGATCGGGCACAGACATGAAAATGTTCTGAGTAACTCTACTGTCAAAAAGTTGAACTTTGCGTTAGGGACGTTGGTTGTCGGATAGGAGTACTTGGATCGTCCATTCCCGAAATATAAAACGGATCTTTCGTAATAAACCTTAGATTTAATATTAAAATTGTGGAAAATATCATGAAATGTAATATTGTTATGCATTTGCAGGAGGTGTTAGTTTATTAAAATTTTATATTTGTGGATAGATGATTGTGATTTCTTCTTCACTGTAACTTCTTAACTGACTGTTTATTAGATCTTCCTTAGCAGGTCATTTTGGTAATTCTAGTATTGGTTTTCCAACCTCTTTAACTAGTGGTGATTTTTTCTCCTCTTCATCTTCCCCCACTGTAGTTTTTGGTAAATATTCTTTAGTAGGTGATTTTGGTAATTCTACTTCTGGTTTTGAAGCCTCTTTAACTAGTGGCGATTTCTTTTCCTGTGTAACTTTTTCAGTGACTGGAGATTTTGATAATTCTAGTTCAGATTGTGTAGCCTGTTTAAGTAGTGGTGACTTCTTCTCTGTGTATGTATATCAGTGACTGAAAAAGAGTTTCTTCAAAATTCTAGAAATTTTGATGAGAAAATGTAAGAAAATATTAGGATTAATGAAGAGAAATCCGATATAAAAAGAACAATTAAAAAATATCATCGTATAATGTCACAACCAATGGAACTCATGAACAACAAGATATATTGGTGCTAGGTATAGGGTGTAAAAGAGGTCATATAAATGAAGAAGAACATTACCTTAATTAATTTGATAGTCGACTTATAAGTGTAGCTGCAAGAACGAGATTTAGATACGATCGACAAGAAGAGTTTAAAAATAGGAATTTACGGAAGCTTTCCAAGAGAAATGCCACGATCTAATAAATACTTTATCGATTAATATTGGCGAAAACATATTATCAATCATCCAGAAAATTCTTACAGTTTAAAGCAATCATGTTGGCAAAGCAAGAATTAATGACGAGATTTTAATAATATCAAAGAGTATTAACAATCCATTTTTAACTATTATTGATTCTTTTTTATATATGACAGTTAAAAAAAGGCACACAAAGATAAAATAATACAGCATCTCCTAGTGCTTTAAAATGGTAAGTGTTGGGTCCAGATTTTGTAAGAAATTCGAGAAATAAAAATCAAACTATACTCAAATAAAATAACACTGAGTTTATTCTTTACTTCACTTATTTATTAATCCTTAGATGTACATTATCAATAACAAAAAATACTTTCTCTTCATAATGTTCACTTTGTGAACGAAATGTACATCTAACACTTAATAAATAAGTGAATTAAGGAATAAATTAAGTACTATTTTATTTTATTATCCAAAACACTTCACGTAAACTTAAATTATCAATAGTAAAACTATACTCAAAATGCAATCTAATAGAAGGTAAGAAGAGCCATAGGATCAGACTCTCACCAGGCGAGAACGACAAGAAAGCTGTATTACAAAAAGACTAAAGAAAGCACTGTAAGAGACACACACTTGCGTTTGATATTTGTGGTGATGTTACCAATCGCCCAGAAAATTTCCATAACGTCCGAATAAATTCTCACAGTTTCGAAAATACCAGAAATCTGTAAGATAAATTACAAAATAATACAATATAATATGGCATGAAATGTGTCGAAAAATTTAAAAAATGGACAGAAAAACCTCTGGATAGCCTTTTGAAAAATTAATATTCAAGTTACTACTTGTAAAAAATGCTGAAATAATCTAGAAATTTAGAAGAGAAAATTTAGGTAAATAATAGGATTAATGACGAGATTTTAATATGTGCGACAAGAAAAGTATATTACAACAGAGACTTAAAAAAGCCCCAAGAAAGGAAGGCCACGATCCAAACAGGTTTTCAATTCACATTGGCGGTGACTCATTATCTATCATTCAGAAAATTTCCAGAACGCTCGTTAAAAATTTCTAGGAATCTGGAAAGGAAATTACAAGAAATAACGATAAAATAAAGGTAAAAATTATGTCGGAAAAATGTAAAAAGTAGTGGAAAACCTTTCTTGACAAGTCTAGAAATTTGGATCAGACAATAATTAATGATGATATTTGGATTCGAGCGACAAGAAAAGTGTATTACAATGGAAGAACCGCAAAAAAGGCCACGATTTAAATAGGTTTTTAATTGATATTGGCAGTGACCCATTATCAATCATTCAGAAAATTTAAGGAACCCTCGAAAAAAAATCTCATAGTATGGAATTGCTATACAATTTTAGAAATCTGTAAGGTAAATTCTGGTATGATATTTGGATTCGAGCGACAAGAAAAGTGTATTACAACAAAGACTAATGGAAGAACCGCAAAAAAAGGCCACGATTTAAATAGGTTTTTAATTGATATTGGCAGTGACCCATTATCAATCATTCAGAAAATTTAAGGAACCCTCGAAAAAAAATCTCATAGTTTGGAATTGCTATAAAATTATAGAAATCTGTAAGGTAAATTCTGGTAAAATAAAGGAAGAAATGCTGTTGGTAAATTATAATATAAAGTTGCTGGGAAATTTTAGAAATTTTGAAGCATAAATGTTGAAAAATACTAGAATTAATGAAGAGAAAAAAATGCAGAAAAGTGGTAGATAAATTGCTTGAAGAAAATTCTAGGAATTAAGAAGAGAAGATGTTGGAAGCCTTTGATAAAATAGAGTAAGAAATATACGGGACCATGATACAAAAATAACAAATATTTAAAGAAAGAAGAATTTAATTTAAGAAATTAGTTATTTTGTTGATAGAATAAAAATGCAATCAACCAATCCTGATGGTAAAACATCCTCAGGAAATTGGAAGCTGCTGCATCAATACATAGATAAGAAACGGAAAAAATACTCCTTAGCTTTCTGAATTGAAACGAATGTTTTTGCAAAAAATATCCTAATTGAAATCATAAAAATAGCAACTTAAAAGATGCCAAAAATGTGAAAAAGTTCTTTAGAAGTAGTTAGAGCTCGTGCCTAAAGGTTACAGAAATAGAGCAGATGTTAGTTTTTGATTAAATATTCAAATTCGTTGAGGTAGGGTGAAGGAAAATTAAAAAAAAAATAAATATTACGAAATAGTAAGTTACTTTTAGCACACAAGAACTATCTAGAGCCAGAGGAATGTAGAAAATACAAATAATAGAGGCTTGAGTCATCTGATAAGCATCAATCTCCAATAGGAATTGCAAGAATAGCAAACTTATCACATCATGTCGCTACTGTTTCTGTTGATAGTTATACCGACAGAAATTTGTACTAACTTTCACTAAAAGCCGGTTCTACTAGGATTATTGATTTAAAAAAACTAACAGCATGATGAATTTCACAATGAAATTAAGTCTGGAATTACCAGTGGCAGCAAATCCTTTCAACACTGACTTATAGTAGCTGATATAGAAAATTCATCTATACTCTAAATTGAAGCCATGAATGAAATTCAATTGAGGTAATTAGGAAGAAGTCAGTTAGTCCAAAGACGTAGTGTTATAATAACCTTTTCATCAGAAATGTCAGAGATGGCAAGAAGTGAATTAAATATAAATGATAATTTAGAGAAAACTTCGGATAAAAAGTACTCTATAGTTTTTGAACCCTTAATAGCTTAATAGCCATAAGCAAAAACTTTGTTCATACATACATAAATAAGTATCTCTTGATTTAATTAATAAATAATGTACACTTGTTCATCTTATATTTATATTTTACATTATTACGAATGATTGTTTCTCTAAACAATAATTTTCTGCGTGGACAAAAATAAAAGAGCAGACACAAAAAAAAACAAATTACCGCGATTTGTACGTACGTACGTACGAAATCGATGCGGATTGAATAAATGCGGAAAATATATAATTTTAAAATGGAGCGATGATGAGATTCGTGCGCAAATGGGGTGTTTGAAGAGGGATGTGTGAGCTCGGGGGGGATGAGAATGTTTTTTTTTCGTCGCGGAGATTAATTCCGAAGCACATCCTGCAGTTTGCAGTATGAATCTCTCATAATTGCGGCGAATTACAGTTGAATGGCGCGTTTCACGGGATTACCTTAATCGCCCCTCAAATGCCCTCACTTCGATAAATGTCACACCGTTTGACGCAAAAACGCAATAACGCAATAGTGATGATACGTACAATGTTATTTATAAATTTTTTTGAATACTTGAAATTTATCAATATAGTTATTTGTTTTATTACTACAAAAAAATAATCACAATTATTAAATCTAGGTTGTATATACCCATTTGTGGGTGATGGTTATAGTGGTAAGGGTAGATTGAATAGGTTTAGAAATGGTGAATTTGAAATTTTGTGTTGGTCATATAATAATTGTTTTGTTTTTATTCGCTGTAAATTTTTATGCATTCTAAATTGATCCAATTTTTCCTGTTTTCTTCCATGAGGTGGGTGGCAAATGCGGATATTCTTTCTTATAATAGAAATCTTTTCTTCTATCCTTTCCCTTATAGATCTCTTTGATTTTCCAGCATACATTTAATTTATAAAAATATTGAGACAGTTTTACCCCACAGTTACTTTGTCAGGTAGATAAAGAAATGAGTATTTTATTAAGTGATATGGAGTTTTAACAAGTAACAGTCTCATCAATCCAGTATTTTAAAGAATTAAATACTATTCTACATTTTAAAAAACAATGGCTTTCCAATCAATCACGGACAATTAATATTAATATCTTCCATGATTAAAATCTCCTCTAAATTATTTTCATTTTATTAAATCGATGCAGTCTGATTGGTATATAAAACTGCATACATTAGCACTGAATCAATATTTACTATTAATTAAAACACGTTTACTTAACCAGTACACTACACAAATATTTCTAACAAAAAATAATAAGTAATGTCTCAATATTGGACAGAAAACCTATAGGACAAATAATTACAAAATGTGTTTAAAATACATATTTTGTAAAATAATAAAGACGATTGCCTCGTCAAAATTACAATGTAAACAAATTCACTACCCACACACATGCACACTAATAAAACTCGTAAAGTATTTCGGATGGAAACGAATCATCGAGACAAATAGTAATAATAACAACAACAAATCGTAATAATAAGATCGGTGTGTACAAAGTGCGCGATAATAAATCCCAGATGTAAATACATTCCGGCAATCCTCGTGCGGATCATAAAGATTATCATCGCACCACATCTGCGAGATTACAAAGTGTTACACTCCCTTGATCCAACTCGATCCAACAAAATAGTAAATACAACACAGGGAATGAATACAAATATTTGAGGGGCGTAAACTTTGCCGTATTGAAAATTAAGTCGTATTAATAGGTATTCAATATTTACGTTTTACAGGTTTAATAATTGCATCGTTATAAGTTTGAGAAAACTTGAAAGTGCAATATATAATTTATTTATTTAATGAAAATATTAATATTGAGTGTTTTTTTTAGATTTGCTGAATATTTATTAATACGTTTGAAAAATTATAGATCAAAACTATCAAGAGAATAAATAAAATACTTTTAATGTTTTAAATTAATTAATTAAATTTTAATTAATTAAATTTATTGCATAATATACAAAACCGAAGTTTACAATATATTATCAATTTTGACATAGCTAGAGTTTCGACCTTTGTAGGTCTTTATCAAGTATTGAACAGAGAAAAAATGTAAAGTATAACAATTTAAAGATGTGAAGTGAAATTTTGTATAATCTGATTGGAGAATTTTTATAAAAGATTATTGAAAATTGATTATGGCGCAAAGCGGATCAAGGTGTCTTTTAAATGAAAACAAACGATTTTTTCTTCTAGGAGATTACAATATAATTTGTTTTTAATCTAATAACCAAATGGCTAATGATCTCAAGTATACATTAAAATCATTAAATCTAGAGTATTTAATTAAAGAACCCATGCGTTACTGTAACACTACCCAAACATGCATTGACAATATTATTACAAATACATGGTCAGAAGTTATATCAAATGAAATGCATACCACAATATCAGATCATACAGCGTAATTACTGAACTACAGGGCAAAACTTACTAACACTAAATCAACATACAAGGCTAGAAGCTTCTCATACAAAAATACGTGTTAATTCATTGAAAATATTCCAAAAGAATCATTTGTAAATATTTCAAATCAAAACTGTGTAGATGTTAAATACGAGATGTTTATTAATACATTTTGAAACATTTTCTTTGTAACTTCCCAGTTAAAAGTCAACTTATACTAAAATCTTAAAATATAAGCTACTGATTTACAAAACAATAGCCAATATTTCACCAGAATACATTCCACTTTATAAAAACAAAAACAAAATATAAAGAACAACTTACTCATGAAAGAAAAAAATAAACAATTTTCGTAATAAATCAAAAGAATCATGGGCAATAATTAGAAATATAATAGGGGGTCATAAATCCCACAAAATCACAAAACTAATCTAATTAAATTAGTTGATGATATCAATAAATTCTTCAATGAAATAGGAAATAATATAAACAGAAGTAGCATTTTCTCAAATATTATTCCATCTCAACAACATTCAATATTTATGAAATCAACAACACCCTAAGAAATAATTAATATTAGACTTAGTATTGAAAATAATACTTGTAAAGGATTAGATGAAATACCGATGATGATAATCAAGAAGTGCATATGTATTATATAGTGACATAATAAATTGCTCCCTTAAAACTTGAATGTTTCCTCCAATATTAAAGCAAACTGTTCCAGTATCTA
Organism: Ontholestes murinus; assembly: GCA_963969525.1. Taxonomy (NCBI): domain Eukaryota; kingdom Metazoa; phylum Arthropoda; class Insecta; order Coleoptera; family Staphylinidae; genus Ontholestes; species Ontholestes murinus. Next base: position 90,331,153 of record OZ018387.1, read on the forward strand.
TATATGAAAAGGATGACGAAAATAACCTTGAAAAGGCCTATAAGTCTGTTGAATTCTGTATCAAAGATTCTCGAAAAAGTAATTTATAATAGACCACTTGATTTCTTCACAAAATGTGATATGCAGAAGTATAAAAACCGCCCTATTTGATTATCTCAAGTGGGTACTAGAAAGTTTAGAAGAAAATAACATGTGGAATATTTTTAGATCTGTCAAAAGCTTTTGATTCAATTGAACACTCTATACTACTTTCTAAATTATACCAATATGCCATTCGAGGCATTGTGATTAATTCAATAAAGTTTTATCTAGAGAATAAAGTACAATATACCAAATTATGAGCAAATATTAATGATGAAACTTCCACAGTACTATCTGATTCTCTGCGGGTAACTAAATTAATACATAGCATCCTTGGCCCGTTATTATTCGTAATATATATTAACGATATTTCTAGAATTTTGCCACCACAAGGTCAAATTCTAAATTACAAATGTCCTTCTCAGGGGTAAAAAAGACTTTTTATTCCTGTTTTCTCTCATCTTATTTTTTTAAGTGTATTATAATTAAAGTGCTCAAAAGGTATTTCAAATTGATTAGAAAGCAACACATCCGGCATATGATGGCAGACATCTTAAATTTTATTTCTTTGTAACATTTACAATTTAAAGGTTTATATGTTGAAAACTATAACTTTTCTTTTAATTCAAAATATTTATATAATTTTTCAATAAATTATCAAGCAACAACTCTGACATCTGACGTCTGTCGTAGAAGTCGTCTAATAATAATAATAATAATAATAATGTCATGCTGACATTAACAGCCAAAATATTATCTGCCTAAAAGGTGATGAAAGAATTAAAAATTAAATATAAATCAAAGATTCCAGATGTCGAGTAGGACCCTGGCTGCCTTAACATCATGGTTAATTATTGGGTTTGAGTGGAAGAACATATTTAGTTGTGAACTCCGCCCGTACTTCTGTCGGACAAAATTTTATGTATGCTTTTTAAATAATTTATTTTTATATGTATTATTTAAGATAGAAGGACAAAGATAAACAAATAAATAAATAAATAAATAAATAAATATCTGTTATACCAGCCAACAGTCGTTTCTAATTTATTATTTATTATTTGTTACATATAATCTGCTAATATCATCTCTTACTTTTTATAAGTTTTAATGTAATAATTTATATTATTCAACGTAAATACATTAGAATTAGAATTTAAATCCTTTTTATAAAGATGCATTATGGTACATGGAAATTGTTTCACTTGATGAGTTATTAAAGTTATGTCGACGTTTAGAAGCTAACAGTGCTTCCTCGCAAGCTTATATGCCTCCACCTAAGCGCACTCAAACCCTAGAGCCTGATTTGGCTTATGTGAGTTCAAGTGATGATCGAGTATCGTGTCAGGGGTTGACACAAGGTACACCTCAGCCATCGCGACAATCGACCTTGAAATGTTGGAATTGTAATTCAGTTGGTCATCGTGCCGTACAGTGTCGTTCTGCCCGTAAAGTTTATTGTTTTCGTTGTGGAAACCCTGATGTAACGGTGCGCAATTGTCCTAAGTGTTCGGGAAACGCCCAGTCGAGAAACTAAGCGATCGGTTAGATTCTTCGCAAGTGTTTCACAATTTGATCACCTTCTTTAAAAATCATCGTCTCCACCAGGAGAAAACTACAAAAATAATAAAGTCCTGTTAAAGTACTTCATCTCGCATGGGGAAGGAAAACAACGACCATATTTAGACATCACGATTATGGGGTTAAAATTTTGTGCTTTATTGGATTCTGGTGCTACACACACCATTATTGGAGAGCAGGCTTGGCCTTTGATAAAGAGTTTTGGGTTACCAATTACTAGAGTATCGAGTAAATTTTGAAAAGTGGCTAATGGTGGCCAATGTGAGATTTTCGGTTCAGTTAGTCTTCCTATTACTCTCATGGGTAAGACAAAATTATTAGATGTTTTAATAGTACCCCAACTACCGCAGAGAATTATTTTGGGAGTAGATTTCTGGGTCGCTATGGACATCGTTCCAGATTTGAAAAGAAATATTTGGCATTTCGTAAAAGAACCTGTTGTGGGTTCGGTATCTTGTTTACACGACGATCTCGATTTGACGTTCGCTGAACGTAATCAGTTAAAAACTGTGATTGACGAAAAATTTAAATTGATGGTAAATCATTTGAGTTTTACAAATGTGGTCGAGCATGAGATAGTTACTGATTCTGCTCCTATTAAGCAGCGGTATTATTCGGTTTCACCGCATAAACAGAAGCTAATCGATGAGGAATTGAGGAAAATGCTTGAGGAAGATGTTATTGAATCCTCACCGGTTCTTCTTGTTCCGAAAAAGGACTGCACTCAACGTTTCTGTGACAGCTTAATGCAGTCACTAAAAAGGATGCCTACCCCATTCCGTATATTTCAAATATCTTGGATAGCTTACGTGGCGCGAAATATTTATCGTGAAAGAGTCGTCTCGAGAATTAACCGCTTTTACCATCCCTGGCAGAGGTTTGTTTCACTTTAAGAAAATGCCTTTCGGTCTGACTAACGCTCCTGCTACCTTCCAAAGGCTCGTGGATACTGTATTGGGTGCAGACTTACAACATTACGTTTTCGTATTTCTCGATGACATAATAATAATATCTCCCGATTTCGTGACCCATTTGAAAATCTTGAATATCGTTTTTGATAGACTTATTGTCGCCGACTTGACCGTAAGCCGTGAAAAATGTTATTTTTGCCGACGTGAACTCAAATATTTGGGATATGTTGTCGATAGAAATGGTCTGCGGGTAGATTCGGGAAAGATTGAGGCAATCTTAAAGGTCCCGACGCCTCGTAACGTCACGGAAGTCTGTAGTTTTATAGGCATGGCGTCATGGTATCGCCGTTTTGTGAAGGATTTTGTGAATATCGTGACTCCGTTGACGAATCTTACGAAGAAAAATAAAAAATTCAATTGGACTTCTGATTGTGCTGAAGCATTTCGTTTAATTAAGGAGAGTTTAGTGTCATCCCCGATTTTGACTTGTCCTGATTTTGTAAAACCTTTTGTGGTACAAACTGATGCATCTGCGTATGGACTTGGTTGCGTGTTAACTCAGCCTTCGGATGATGGTGAGAAAGTAATTGCGTTTCTATCTCGGTCCTTGACCAGACAGGAGCAGAAATATTCAACAACCGAATGAGAGTGTTTAGCCGTGATTTGGGCAGTAGAGAAACTGCGACATTACTTAGAGGGTGTAAAATTCACCGTGATTACGGATCACTATTCGTTGGTTTGGCTGAACATGTTGAAAGACCCTACCGGCCGTCTTGCTCGTTGGGCCTTACATTTGCAGGCATTTAATTTTACCATTGTGCATCGTAAGGGTAAAGAGAATGTAGTCCCGGACTTTTTGTCTCGTTCTGTCCCAGTTTGTGATGTGACCGCCGAGATAGTCGCACTTCCTCCTGGTGACCCTAATGCTGCTTTTGCGACACCAATGACAAGTGGTATCTGAAAATGTTATTGGATGTCGAGAAAAATCCACTGAAGTACCGTAAGTTCCGAGTAGAAAATAAAATTCTTTACAAATACGTGAAGCATTCGATTCCTGAGCTTTCATCAGAAGGCGATAACTGGCTACAGGTTGTCCCAAAGGATCGTAGAAAAAGACTAATACGAGAATGTCATGATAATCCCGCTTCAGGACATTTCGGAATTTATAAAACCTACTGGAAATTATGCAAAATTAGTACCGAACTATTGGCCTAAGGTGAGGCACGACGTTAGACAATACATTCTCCGATGCGAGGTCTGCGCACAATGCAAGCCTGAGCAAAAGAAGCCTGCTGGTCTTATGGGTGCTAAGCCAAATATTACCTCACCCTGGCAGATGGTTAGTTTAGATTTGGTTGGTCCGTTACCTCGAAGTTCTCGAGGGTATACGCAAATTCTTGTAGTTACTGATTATTTTAGTAAGTATGTTTTGTTGTTTCCGTTACGTAAAGCAAGTGCACTGAGTCTTTGTAGACTTATTGAAGATGAAGTATTTTTGGTTTATGGTGTACCACAATACTTAATTTGTGACAATGGAGTTCAGATGAGGAGCAAACTGTTTCGTGCTCTTTGCGAGAAGTACAAGACGGCTATTAGGTATACCCCATTGTATTATCCCCGCGCGGACCCTACTGAGAGGGTAAACCGAGTTGTGAAGACGGCGTTGTCTGCGTTTGTTAAAGATAATCATCGTAATTGGGATCAATTTTTGTCTTCCGTTGGGTGTGCTATCCGCACAGGGAAGCATGGAGTACTTGGGCATAGTCCTTACTTCCTTAACTTTTAGAGAGAGCACGTTATTTGCGGAGAAAGTTTTGCTAAATCAATTGACGCGAACACCCGGAAAAAGAGTGCTAATTTAGTTAAGCGTCAGATTGGCTTTCAGAAACTTTTTGATGGCATTAATATACGCTTGAGCGAAGCCCACGCGCGCAAATAGCGTGTTTATGATCTTCGAAGACGTCCTGTTAATTTTTCAGTTGGTGACAAGGTATGGCGTAAGAACAAAGCATTGTCAGATAAATTGAATTATTATAACGCAAAACAAGCTCCCAAATTTGTTGTTCCATTTGAGATTTATTGAAAGCTCGATTCTTGGACTTATGAACTCAGAGATCTACGTGGTACATCAGCTGGTATTTGGCATGTGCAAGACCTTAAGCCGTATTTGGGCGATGATTCGAACTCTGATACTTCTTAATTTCTGTTCCTTTTATTTTTTTTTCTATTTATTATATAATGAGAGTGGTCATTTATTGATGTTATTGGGTATTCGGCCCCATCGGGTATTGCGAGGATGGGGCAATACACCAGTTGAGAGGAGCCGTTTGATATTATATGTTTGGGTTCGAAACACATTCGTGTCTTTTTCGTTATAGTTGTTATGTTCTGGTTCTCCTTTTTCCACCATTCCGGACGATAGGCATAATCTCTATACCGCTTTTCTTTCTGTTTAGTGTTTCGAGTTCGGTGATGCATGGGTATGTGTTGTGCTATTTGAGCCTCGACAGTGTTGTCGGTTTTGTGTATACATGACTTATCTTGTTACGTGGTGATTTGGTTTGAGACCTTTTGGTCTTGTAGTTACGTAATTTGTCGCATTTCGCGGATTTTTAGAGTACGTTCAGAACATCTATCTGGAATCGAAATACTTTTTTTTTTCTTCTATTCCCTCCTAAATTATTTTCTTCCTTTCCTGTTCTAATTTTCCTAATTGTTTATCGTCTTTAGAATTTTGATATAGAGTTGGTTTCGTGGATGAATTTTGGTTTTGCATATTTGGCATATTTGGGCTAGTAATTGTTTTGCTGATTGTTATTTTAATGTTAACTCGTATAAATATTTATAGTTTAGATTATTTTTCTTTTAAATTTTTACCTCAGGCAATGATCTGCTTATCATTTTGCCCCTCCGATTATTTTCTTCGAAGCGCGACGCGTTTCCGTCAGGCTATTTGGTCGTTGATCTTAGGATCGATTAGAACTTGCGGTCATTAGTGGAAAAAAAAGTAGTTCAACGTTTGTTCGATTATTTTATTGAAATTAACCGGTCACCGGGATTTTGTTGTGCTACGGAAATATTATTGTTCTCCGCGCTGACGAAGAACATAATTTTTGGCGAGGCCGGAGAAGTAGTTTTTTTTTCCAACCACGTGGCGTAAGCAAGTTAAATATTTTTGGGTCTTCCCTTTTAGCAGAAAGGTAATGTACAATTCCTCTATTTTTCTTTATTGTAATCTGTTCTTTTTAATAAACTTAGGGTTGACGTTTGGGGCGTTTTCCGAAACCACACTACCGTTGATGTTTTTGGTCCCGTTCCACCCCTAAATATTGTCCAGGACGTGAGTCTTCACCGCAGGACGGCGAATATTTTTCTAAGGGCTTGTCGCTTCTTTTTAACCCGGAAGTCGCTACCGTTCGCCAGGAAGAATCATTTCCGAGAAGGAGGAGTTTCCCTTACATTTTATTTTACGGCATTTCGGAAGGTCCTTTCGGTCACCGTATTTCTTTGGGGCATTTTGGCATACGTTGCTTCTTAGCGTTTTTATTTTTATATCCTGCATATATTGTTTTTTTTGTTTATCATAGATTTGGTTCGTTATTAAATCCCTTCAGGAGTAAATTATTATTTTGTTTGTTTAATGTTACTATTTAATTGCCCTTTTGGTATTAACTTATCAATTGGGTACACGCATACAATTTTTATATCAATAAATTTATGTTATTATGATTGCTAATAATGATTTATCTCAGTTTATATATTTTTCTTTATAAATATTTGTTTATTTATTTAACAAATGCACTTTAAAATTATAATATTTTTAAATTTTCCGACCTCGCCACGAAGTTGACCGAAGATCGCGTGACGTCATTGTTTATCATACGATTTATACGCAGTATTTAGACGTCGTTCATTCACATTTTATTTGTTAAATCCTTGTGTTATTTTTAAATAATGGAAGATACCGAGTTTTTTAAAGCATACAGTGATAATTTGCCCAATATTGACGCATATATGTTAATGGAATTTATCAATCATAATGATTGTTATAATGCCGCAGAAATTCGTGGATTAAAAGCAGATTTGTAAGTATAACACCTATTTAATATTTACATAATATATTTTAAATGATATTAATTATGATAAACGAAGAGAATATATACAATTATATTGTCCCCAAAACTTATTTACCCATTCCTAATAGTTAACCTAAAAATTTAAAAACAAACAATTAAAACTGTCCCTTCTGCGACAATATAACATTGTAGGTGTGACTAATTTAATAAATTTATAATTATTTTAGATCAATGAGGGACTCCTACATCAATACTGCAATTGGTTATGTGCAAATTAAAAGAACAGGAAATATATGTACCATTCTTGGACAAATTTGCCCCGAACATAGAATTAGGTCCTCTAATTATAAAGTTAAGTTAGTGGTTTGTGAAAAAGCGGAAAACATTCTGGAAGTGAAATGTTTGGATTGTTCGGCTTCTGAAGGAGCATGTAAACACGCACTTGCATTTTTAATGTGGGCACATCGTAAAAGTACCCAGCCAGCACCAACTGAAATTGAATGCTAGTGGAAAAAAACAAAATTAACAGGTGCTGCAAATGAAACTGTTACGACAGAAAATTTTGGTGTTGTACCTAAATCGTATATAACCGACCAGCAGATTAAACATTTTTTTGAAGAAACGATTGAAAGTGGGAGAGAATTAAAATGCTCGGCACAAATTTTAAATTATTTTGACGATACAGAAACTGGAGATGAACCTAATAATTTAAGTATGCATTTATTATTGCATCGTTTCATAAATACTCATGGGGAACATAGTTGCAAGGAATTTTTAAAATTTTGCGAGACTGCAATTAATGAGCAATCCTGTAAAAATGCTGCAAATGCAACAATTGAACAAAGTTCAAATAAACTGTGGTTTGAACTTCCTTATGGAAGGATTACAGCTTCAAAAATATATTCCGCAGCATTCTGTAAAACTAGTGATGGTGTTTTAGTGAAAAGTGTAATTAGTGTTTCCAAAATGTTTCAAACAAAGGCAATGAAGAGAGGATTATATTTGGAAGATAATGTTCCAAAACAAGTGGGAAAACAATTAAATATTAAAATAAAAAAGTGCGGATTAATATTAAATAACCAGCATCCAGAATTTGGTGCTTCACCCGATGGTATATCAAATAATGCAGTGTTTGAAATGTCCATCGTCTTTAAAAACTGTAAATGATTATTTGTTAAAAAACGGTCACATATCTCCTAAATGCAAAGCACAATTACATTTACAAATGTTAATGTTAAATTTCAAAGTTGGTTATTTATGCGTTGCAGATCCTTCATTCGAAACCAACAACAAAAAAACAATAATAAAAATTAATTACAATGAAAATTATTTAATGGATATATTAGGAAAGGCAAAGATATTTTGGGAAGCAATGATTTTTTCTAGATTATTAGAAACTGTTTCATAATTTTTAATTTTACTTTATTAAATGTATTAAAATTAATAATAAACATATTTATAATTCTATTATTTTTGATTGTAAATTTACTAAACCACATGCAATAATCACCATGTAGTCTAGATATTTTATAAGTTTATTATTTACACAAGCATGAGGTTTTAATATTTTGTATTCCCGTACTCTTCTGATAACCCTTTCTACATGAATACGTAATGATGCAATTCTCTTGGTTTCCAACACCTCTGCTTTAGAACTCTTTACACCTGCTTTTACAGATGGTGGTCTGATTAAAATGCAATTTTTCTGATGTAATATTGCATCGATTTGTTTAAAACCACGATCTGCCATCACTGAACAATTTTGTTTTAATGTTTCTAAGTAATCCGATCTTTTAACGGCTGTAACATCAGTTGTACGCCCTCCAAAACCTTTTGAAATAAAGTTAATAAAACCACTTGGTGTAATCGATATTAAGTATTTAAAAGTATTTGCCTTTTTGTATTCTGACCAAGTAGCTGCTTGCTTTATGGGATCATTAGGCTTTTCAATTTCTATTTCAAAACAGTCAATAATACTTTGAACATTATAATAATTTGCCCGAAATGCTAATGGCAGAAGATGTTTAATTTTTTGTCTTTCTGGCCAAAAAATATATGCATTCAAACAAAAACTAATTTGGGGGACTGTGTTCCGAAAGGATTTTGCAGCTTGACTGTGAGAAATTCCGAAATCATCAGCTATTTCATCTAAAGGGAGGTTACTTCTAATTTTTCTTAAAGTTATATAAATGTCTTGTAGCTGCCGTTTTGTAGTTTTTACTAATAATAAAATTATAAAATAACAGTCAGTTGGTATTCCTAAATAAATTCTACACTTTTTTTATATAAATACAAACTACGTTCAATACAAATCGAACTAATTCTATTTTTAATCAAATCAGGACTAATGCTCGATGATGAACCACTGCACTGATAATATTCAGAAACACTTGTAATGCTAGAAGAGGATCCACTTTTTAATAAAGGAGACATGCTTGTACTTGTAAATTTCTTTATCGGTTTTATTTTAATAGGTGAGCAAGATACACTTGTTACCTTCGTTAAATCACCGACATTGTCTGTTTGAATATATCGATTTTTAAAGTTTATTGGTCTAGTTTGAATACCAATTGTAGAACACATTACATCTGTTTGATAACTTTTCTCACATACCGCCGCACTAATATCAGATGTTTCTTGGATATCATTATGCGGTGAAGAAACTTAAATTGACACTTCTTCACTTATTTGATTATCCTGAGTCTTTTCTTGCTCTTGAATGGAATCCTGAAATTCTGCATTTTTTAATAATTGTCCAACCATTTCCGTTCGAGCCCTCTTGCTTGAGCCTTTTCTTTGTGGTAGTGGCAAAGATCGTTTTCTGTCAGCCTGGCATTGGAAGATATGTGGAACAATATTTTCCTTCATTTTTATATATCCACCAACCAACTTCCATTTTATGTAGTTATCCATGTCTTCTTCTAACTATACATATTGAATTAATGTTTATTATGCACGGTTTCAAAAAGCAGAGCTAAATTTATCATCAAATAAAATTAACTGTAATAGCAAATTAATTAATTTGATTTTAAATTTAGCACCACTCAGTCAGTTCGTAACCGATTTAATACTTACATTAAAATGATCCTCACAAACGAAACCATTTGATTTGTTTGAGATATCTTTATCATTTCGCCTCATTGTTTTTAACCACATTTTTCTTCTTTTAAGCTGTTTATTATTAGCTGCATTTGGTAACGACATAAATATTTTGTTCGGTGTTTGAAAGGTAGTGTTTACACAGCGTGGCACTAAACAATATTTATAGTAAGTCGAAGTGCTGGGACCTATGTTTTCCATTGTATATAAATTAGGATCAATAATAAATGTAGAGTCACAAAATACACTTATTTTATTCTCAACTGTAGCTCCAACGATTCTTTTAATGCTCAATGAACTGATATGAAAGTTCGTAACAGATCACAACATGAACAAATGCGTCACGAACCCGCCATCTGCATTCTGGCGATTTCGCGCCAACTTTAAATTTTTAAATTTTATTAATTTTTTTTACCCCTTTAGGATATTTTTTTTTCTGTTTTGTTTTTTTTAACTTATTATGAAACATATAAAGTTCATTTTAAATTAATAAAAAAAAAACACGCCAGTTCCGAATTATTCCACTTTTGCTTTGTCTGGCGCTCACGTTTATTTTAGTAGTTTCCATCAATGAAAATTTAAATTGCATCTAACATCGGCTTAGAGCGTCTCGTTTTTTTTTTTTAAATTTAATTTTCATTATTATTATTATTATTTTAACATCATTATTACTATTTTTTTAAAATCTTTATTATTATTGTCATTAATACTATTATTACTTTCAATATTATTATTATCAATATTATTCTTATTATCCTTATTACGGTTATCATTTTCATATCCTTCTGCCAGTAATAAAAACACTTTTAGCCTTACCATTATTATTAAATACTATTTCATTAAAAGTTAATGATCAGCAAACAAAATTGGGTTTACAATGGCAGTAGAACGTCGCAATCGTTATTTTTTTCTCGAAATCCACATTACATTCTTTAGACATTCAGGCATTTCAGATTAATACTAGATAGAAAATTAAATTGGAAACCCCATATTGAATATTAAAAGAACAAGACAGAAAAGGGTTTCTATTTATTACGAACAAATGGGGGAGCAGACCCAAAAATGATCCTCTTCTAAAAAGCCTACATACGGTCTATTATCGATTATTGATGCACACTGTATGGTTCAGCTTGCAAAACCCACCTATTAAAAATAGATCACTCAGGATGGTAATTGATGCAATGCAGTCCTCACCAATAGAAGCAATGTTAACAGAAACCAAGGAGAAACCAATAACGCATAGAAGATAGTATCTCTCAATAAAATATATAAACAAAATTTGAGTCCTATAAATGAAACATCATCTTAAGAAAATACAGGAATTGGTTTCATTCAATTTTACCAACCGATACTTCGATAAGAAAATGGATCCTCCACTGGCAACAGCATTTGCTGAATTGAATAATATACAACCGACACATCACTCCATATTTCTTCTGGAATATGACATTATTCACACACACGTAAAGATAATAATACCTAACTGTACAAACCAGCCAAATTTAAATGAGGTTGTAACGAGAAAACAAATACTGAAGTTTCCAAATTATCAGACAATATACACCGTTGGTTCTAAAAATAACGATGGGGTAGTATGTAGTTTATATATTCTTCAATATAAGCGACACAGAACTTTTAGATTAAGTCAAGGAACGTCAATTCTCTAATGCAGAGGGATATCCAATTATTGAAGCTCTAGAATGGGCCATAGAGAATACATCAAATCTTATTATACTAACAGATTCGTTATCTATTTTCGATTCCCTGAAACAAAAATTCTCACAAAATTCAAAAGTCGAACTATTAGACAAATAATTATAAAACTGAGCAGGTAAAGGTCGTACGGGTATTGAAGGAAATATGTTAGCATATCAGTATACTAAAGAGGCGACCAGGAAACAATCAAGAGATATAAACGACATATCACAAACGAAGATATAAGCTCCAAATTCCGGAAACATACACAAGTCAAATGAGAAGTGAAATGGAGAGAAAGAATTAAAACATGAGCAGCCATTATGTTGACATTCATCCTTAGCTCCAAAAACAAATCCATCATAATGACTTTCCTCTTCTGTAGGTGCCTTTTGATTACGGAAATTCATCCAATGTGCATTTTTGCCATTTAGACAATATTCTAGCCATTTTTGGCTCATTTATTCCCAATTTAGGTGGGACTCTTTTCTGACATTTTATTATCAAATGTCTTTAATATAAAGTTAGGATAATTAGGATAGTATCTATTAGTTAATACAACGGTGGTGTCAGATGACCTCGTTGTCGACGCTGAAAAAAAAAACGATTGGACTCAATATATTCGAAATAGAACTGTGTTTCTAGAACTATTGATGTAACAAGGTTTTCACCTTGGACTCCTGCTCTTTAATATTTATTAATAATGTAGTGGTGTGTATTTCAACTGCGAAGTGTTTGCTATTTGCAGACGCTTAACCCTAAAAAACTCTTCTGGTCGAACCTTTATTTGAAGGTAACTATATCAAAGACTTCGGCGTTACTTTCAATATAAACTTTTCAAACCATTTATTCAATATGGTATCTAAAATTCTAACTACTTTTGAGTTTTAATAAACGTAACGTGGAAAATTTTCGTGAATTTCGCAAACATTGTAATTTTGTAATGTTTGTGCTTGCCCGCAGCTGGAATATTTTTCCAGTGTTTGTTTTCCACATGCTAGTGTCGATAAATTTTTGTCATTCAAGTGTAATCTATCGTACAGTTACCAACATTCAATTGAAACACTTAAGGTTACTAGTTTTGAATTAAGGCACTTTAATTAGGATGTTTCAGTTGTGTAAAACATTGTTCAAAATAACATCGATTGCCCTGACCTTCTTAATTTAATAAATATGATATGTATATACCTCCCAACACTTCCGTTAAAATATCACATTTTGTATTTTCTTCCATAAGGCGGATTTTACCCTGTACTTGACCGCAACAACAGTTTTGAGGGATGCCAGCATAGTCAATAAATTGTAATGTTTTTGTAGTTTCTAGTAATTTTTAATTATTTATTTTGTAGTTAATATTCAATATTTTTTTGTATTTATACTTGTAAACGGCTTCCATTAATAAATGTACTGGGTGGGCCAGATTCAAGTTTCTTTTTAAAAATGCAATAATATGCACAAGATTTAATTTTTTTCCATGTATTATGGCTTTATTAGTAAGAGCAAACATTCCCATTAATTATAAAACACAACTTTATTTGAGTGGCTGCCTCGTCTGGCTTCGTAGTAGCGCATTCCGTCACTCCAATTTTCCAAGACCTTGTTGATGATTTCGGGCTATAACTCACGGATTTCTTGGATGATATTGGCTTTAAGTGCATACATTATTTCTGAATTGTTGGCTCAACATCGGTTCTTCACGGTTCCCCACAAAATTAAATCCAAAGGGGTCAAATCGCAGCTCCGAGGCCCATTGACATCACCAAGACGGCTGATAACACGATTTGGAAATTTGGTGCACAAAATATCGATTGTGGCATGGGCTGTGTGGAATAGCGCGCCATCCTGCACGAACTAGGGGTCATCCAGATCCATGTCTTCAATTTCAGTAAAAAAATTCGCATAACATGGCTCCGTAACGCTCACCATTGTCTAAACCTTGTTCCCAGCCGCATTTTCGAAGAAAAATGGTCCAATGATGCCATCACTCCACAATTCGCACCAAACTCTCAATCTCTGTAGTTGCATTGCATTCTCGACAATAACGTGCGGGTTTTCTGTCCCCAGATGCGTCAATTTTGTTTGGTAACGTATCCGCCAAGATGAAAATGAGCCACGTCAGAAAAATTATTTTTAAGTACTTACTTTGGAAATAGGTTTGGAATATTTCTTAACGTTGTTCAAGCGTAAATCGACTCATTTCATACCGCGGAGGTTTGATACTGACTTTCAGTCAAGATTTCGAACGGAAAAAAGCTGTCAGTGTCAAAATAATCTATGATTTAAAAAGAAACCACTAGTTGGCCCACCCTATATTATCATCTGTTATATGTTATTTGGCATCTGTGATCTGGAATCTGCCAGCTGCCATCTGGAATTTGACATCTGCCATCTAACATCTGCCATTTGCCATCTGCCATCTGCCATCTACCATCAAACATCTGCCATTTGCCATCTGCCATCTGTTATCTGTCATCTGCCATCTACCATCTTCCATCTGCCATCAGCCGTCTGCCCTCAGCCCTCTGCCGTCTAATCTATAAGAAGGGATCAACATCAAATGAAGAGAATTATCGACCTGTTTCCATATTAAATATATTATCTAAAATATTTGAAAAAATATTGGCGAACAAAATCTGGTGCTATATAAAGAGATATAACATCTTAAAAAGTTCTCAACATGGTTTCAGGGAGAATCATTCAACAGAAAGTGCATCGATTGATCTAATAGAGGAAATATCTCGTAATATGGACGCAGGAAAATTAGTTGCAGGCCTATTTTATGACTTTTCAAGTGCGTTTGATTCCATTGATATAAGTTTTGTGCGTGAAAAGTTATTTAGTGCCGGTATTCGTGGAAACATGATTAATTTTATTGTGTCGTTCTTGTCGAATCGTAAAATTTTTGTTCAAGTAAAAGAAAACGTGTCAAAATAGTGTTTGTTAGATAGGGGAATTGTTCAAGGATCAACATTAGGCCCCCTACTGTTTCTCATATTTATAAATGACATTAGTGAACATATAAATATTGCACACGTTGTAAATTTTGCAGACGACACAGCGATCGTCGTATCGGGCAATAATCAGACGGAATTAGAAGAGAAAGTAAATATTTGCAATAATCTAATGAATGAATGGTGTAGACAAAATAATATCCTCCTAAATAGTAATAAAACCGTCACTATTCAATTTTATAATAGAAAACCACCAGAAAACCCTCTTTCTAATAATGTAGATTTTGTAAAATACCTAGGTATTCATATAGATGCAAATTTAACGTGGACACGACAGATTGACCATGTTTGTGCAAAACTAAATAGCGCATATTATGCCATCCAGAAAACAAGAAACAAATTTTCTCAGCACGCAATAATAAATCTGTACTATGCTTTGGTATATGCACACCTATCATATAATGTATTAGTATGGGGTCGAGCTGATACTTCTCGAGTATTTGTTATTCAAAAGAGAATACTACGTCTGATATTTGGATTAAAGAGTAGAGACTCCTGTAGAGAAATTTTCAGATTATATAAAATTTTAACAGTGATAGGAGTGTATATATACAAAGCTGGTATCCATGTATATCAAAATAAACACCTTTATGAGAAAAACGGCAAACATCATCAACATTTTACGCGCAATAAAAACAATATCCGAATAAAACTACACCATACAAGCAAATATGAGAAAACGGCATTATACTCTTGCAGTTCAATATTTAATAAATTACCTCAAACAATAAAAACGGTAAACACATTGGCTGGTTTCAAAAGAAAATTAAAGGACTATTTATTGGAAAATACATTTTATTCTTTAATGGAGTTTATGTCTGCATGAAATGTTCTGTGTTTTGTTTCGTTAATTTATTTGCTGAATGTGTATTATTTATTTATTGAACATTTATATTTATCTTTTATTGTAAATATGACTTAGATTTTTATAATCTTTTAATTAATTTTACATTGACCAACTTATTTTATTTTTATGTATGTTTTATATTGTACTTGTCTAAAATCGTCTACATTTTAAGTTAATTTTATATTGACTGTAGCTTATAATAAATAGATATAATATAATTGACGCTCATATCCGCTGTAAATATATTTATAATGTATTTCTCAAATAGTGGCAAACATGAATAAAGTTTATTATTATTATTATTATTATTATACACCTTCCACTTACCGTTTCCGAAGAGAGTTGTTACGATTAGCTTCGATGATTTTGTTATTTACTGTAGTGAGCGCAAAAAAAATCTGCGACCTGAAGAGATCAGAGTAATTAGCAGTGAAGATAATAAAGGTGTGGATGTCCAAAGCAGGACTGTAGATAGCCATACAAAATACGCGACATGTAGAAGAAGCAGCTCGCAACCGGAGGAGCAATCAAGATTCAAAGACAAAATTAAGTACATGATGAATTAACTTCTCACTTAACACGTGGTGAAATTTTTTTATGTTAATTAGAGGATTTATTAAAACATTTGGTTTTGTTTCAAACCTCTAATTAAAGTTAGGTTCTTTGGGGTGATAATATAAAGGCTAACTCAAGTGCCATTAAAGCGGTAGAAATAGTGGTCTGTGTGATGACCAACGTGGAAGATTCAACAAAGTGAATAAGAATGCTGTTGCAATATCAAAATCCTCTAAAATATAAAAAAAACTGCATTGTAAAGTATTAGAAGCCCATGCCTAAAGTGTAATAAGGGACTAGAGGACAATGTTAACAATGGAGGTAGAGGTCTTGACATCAATACTTCCTCTCAATTGGTTTCTAGGATCGAAGGTAGAAATATATAGAACGACAGTAGTGTGATAAAAGAAAAGAGGACTGGTTCCTAATATTAAAGGCAGAAATTTATACAACGAAAATTAATTGACAAGAGAAAAAAAATTAAAGCTATAGGTAAATGATTTAGTCACGACACAGAAGATGGAATAAATTTATCAATAAAGCTTAAACTTGGTAAGTCATATCCCAGAAGTAAAATGATGAGTAGATATAATGTTCAGGGAAGTAAACTAATTATTTTGCTACATCGAATATATAAATTCATATAGCGAGAAAAAATTGACAAATTGGATGTTGACAATATGTTTCCTTTTTTTGTATAAAGAGATAGAAGGAGATAAATGGTAAAAAAGATGAGACAACGAGAAAGATGCTATGAATAAATAAAAACAAAATAATCTACACGAGTTTAGAAAATAAGAGTAAGATTACAATTCTATTTTCTTTTATCTCTTTTTGTAACATATTTTTTTATTTCTTCACTTTTCTGTTATATAATCTATTAATTCTTCTTTGTCTTCCAATTTGGTTTTCTCCTTCTCTTAATATTTACTTTACTATTATTATTTTGCTCCCCTATTTGTTATTTGCGGATTAATTAAATTTATTCAAACTAGCCCGATAATAAAAACATCACGGTTCACCCATCGTATTAAAACTATGCAAAATTACAAATTTATTGGATCGCGCCGGTAAATATTTATTTGGAAAACGCGCATAACTTTTTGTCGGGCGTCAGCTTTTATTATTTTACCCTTTTAAATTTAATTCCGCGCCGCGATTAAAGGCAAACAGCGGCGCTACCAATATGCATCGGCGAATTTGTAAAACCAGCCGAAAAACCCATCCCCCCCGACCCCGAAACTCGATTAACTGCACAATGCAAATAAACTGAGTCGGATGTAATAAACTATATTCCGGCCGTTTACATGTCGTCCATTAAACGTTCGACCGCGCCACAATATGTCAACGCAATTAAAAAAGACATTAACAATTATTTACGCTGACAAAATTATTTTTCAATCAATCAGATAATTAAATTAAATTGTTTATATTTAGAGAAGTGTAATTATAATACAATTTATGGGAGTTATATATACTGTTATCGGTTTAAATGTTTTATTTTTTATTTATTGATTAAATTATAATTTACGAGGGTCATCTGGAAAGCAGTACTCATTTGGGAATATATAAAAAACTAGTAACGTTTTATTTGAAAATAATATACCTTAAACTACTTATCTGCAGTCTCCTCGCAAATTTAAGCATTTATCGTAACGTATGACGAATTTTTGTATCCTAGCTTCATATTCCTCAGCCGAAAGCGTATTAAGATACGTAATCTTTCTTTTCTGCCAAAATTGCTTAAGATGAGGCTGTTACTTGTTACGAGTCTATGGTATCACTTAGTAAAATACTGATAGGGTGTAAGGTTTCAAAAATTGTTTTGTTGTTCTACTAAAATCAGTGTTTTACTAAGTGAAACAGATGGTAATCCAAAGGAGCTAAATCTGTAGATGAGGTCATTATGGGTGTACTTTCTTCCTAAGTTGAAGTTATGACACCACCGCTGTTCATACGACTCATCCATAACGTTTTCTTCATACAAATCCTTCAATTGATGATGAATATCGCAAGTTCGCACATTTCTTTCATTGAGAAATCTAATCACAGCCCTAACTTTACAACTGGTGGCGTTACTTTCTTAAACATTATAAACTCTCACAACTGAAATACAACTAACTGAACATGTTATCACACATCCGGTGGCTGCTCTATTCACCAACGCTCCGCATGGTACAAACGGATACAACTTTCTTGCTATCCCTCGTAATTTAATTTAAAAAAATATTATTCAATTCTTTTTATTCCAACATTTAATGACTTATTTAAAGAATTTTTTCTCTCCAGGTTAAATTCTTAATAACAGTTACAGTTATTTTTAAATAAAATTTAAAAAAATGGTGGAAATATCTCACCTTTATTTTGACGAAATATCAGGAATTCGTACACTAATTTAATACGCGCCCAGTTTTTGATATGTATTACGTTGGCACGTGGGAAATTTACGCAAATTGATGAGTGTGGGTGTATGTGTTGTACTGTGGGTGTGAGGATCGGAGGCGCAAACGGTGTCGGGGATTATACGTTTCCATCAGAAAAACCATATATAAAATTTGGGAAATAAGAAATATCATTTCCCCAAATCCGACGTGCGACGGGCGCGCGATCAAAGAAAATTCGCGAAAATCCCTCGCCGCGGATTACCACATCATATTTTACACCTAATTTGCACACGGGCGGCTGGCGTATCCCCGACATTTTCCACCGCAAATTGGCCCATTAACACAATAAAGAATATTTAAATGCGCGCCGAGGATAAAGGTCGAAGGTGCTCTTTTCTTATAAATCTTATTCAGATGTTTTAAATTTCATTATTTTTAATTTTACTAATTAAAAGTAATGCTGAAGCATTAGCTGCAATATTTTACCCACATATTTCAGATAAATAAGTATGAACAAGAGGGATAAACATACGTAAAAGGTGACTTCCATACCATACACCCCCCCACCCTCTAGTTACACATGGTTCATAGTATACAGTTCACATGCCACATATCTCCCCCTTCACTCAGTTTATATCCATTCATGTCTGCGCCTCTTCTCCTTTTTCCTTGTTAGAACTGTCTTGCAGAAGGGAGCTCCTGTCCCCAGTTTTCGGCACTTTTCAGCATCACCGGAACCAGGTTACCCGCGTTGATGACTGCACTATAGCAACTTTCTTTGACTATCCCACTCGGGGCACACAGAGAGTGAGTGGGTAATCGTATTCGTCAGGCCAAGGCACCACCTGCAGCCGTCATGCTGGCTCTTGTAGATGCGGCACAGGTAGGCCATGAAGCATCAATGGTCTGTTAGGCACTGGGTGTTGTGGTAGTTCAAATCCTCATGCCTTCTGCTAAGCCAACCACCGATGGATGGTATGTGGATACGCGTCCAGCCCCCTTCCCATCCGCATTCCTCTTATCCTGCCAAAGCCTGAGAAGATGAGGTCTTGAATTCTGCTTGGCTACTCTGCGCAGGACTTCCGCCCTAATCGTCTGGTGCACATCGCTATCGCCTTAATGTCGAGGTTGGTGTTAGGGATAATGCCAGGACCACTATCGCAACCAAGGATACACTCCTATACCTCCGGGCCAAACGCAGGGTCAGGGGTCTAAGGGCAGCACGCGCAGCTGGTTCACTTTCCTTTGACGACGCCGACATTCTAGGCCGGGACGATATAATACAACTTAGATTTCGCTGTCCGCATCAAGAGTCCGAAGGTCCCCCCAACGTTAGCTATTAATCTTGAAACGGGGTATATCGTACGTCTAGCTCTAACCACTGTCTCCGCTGTTGTGTGGGTTCACCTCTATGTGGATCTTAAGTATTTCAACTTAGGGGTTACCACTATATTCTGGCCCAGAAGCGGCATCTTGTGCCCCCTGATCTGGCTAGCTATGAGCTGGCCCACGTTTCGTATCCATCTGCTGACAACGATAAGTATGCAATCCGCAAAACCGATAATGTCGACATCCACGGCTCAGCTCTCTTTTCGACCGTGTCCACAATTGTAGTGGATCCCTGGTTGCACTTGTTGGCCAACATCCTCACTAGGTTCACCGCGTCCACGGTTGACCTGCTTCGGATGAACCCGAACTGCCTCGGTGACAGTCCTCCCTTCATATTGAAGCAAGCGGACAATCTGTGCCACTAATGAGCCTCTCCAGGACCTTGCCTTTAGCGCCCAGCAGGCAATGCGAACGATACTCGCCTGGGGACGTGGGAGCCTTTTTATACTTAGAGAAGAGCACTAAAGTCACCCTTTTGTATCGCCAAGGGAACGTCTCCTCCTTGTGGTAGACGTTGAAGAGAAATGCTCAGAAATTACAAGGAGGGCGGACTTTAATTGGATGCCATGGCCAAAATTCAAAGGAAATAAAGTCCCCAGTACCAACTCTACTCTTCCAGGAACCAGAACCGCCGCATTCTGTCGCTCCAACCCCATCTTCCTTGTTACAATTTTATATGGCCTTACCCAGGGGTTACCTTCTCCTCCGTTAGAGCTCCTCCCACGCTGTGGCCTTACTCCTCTGGATTGCCCTTTTAAAATTTTCTTTCGCTTCATGGATCATTTCCTCTAGGTTGTCAGTATTGGAAATGCCGACATATAAGATATTACTGCAATTGTTTCAGATGAATGTGAAAGCCTATGCACAGGCGTCATTAAGACATTAGCGGTAAATTCCGTGAACGTTTCGGTTTATAAGTTTAACGGCCAGGTGAACGCGGATGAACTTTTGAATTTTATTGAGAGGGTTGAAGAATTGCCTCTTGCTACAGGTATTACAAGAAACGACCTTTTTCGATCGGCGATTGATTTATTTTTCGGCATACCAATGGTCGGCCTTCCTTTAAGGCTATTATGAAGTTCGAAAATCGTGCTTGGGCTGGAAATAGTAGCTAGAAACAATTTTTCGTTCCACAGTTCGCAATAAAACATTTAATTTATTCTAGAGCTGGGGATAACAGACTTCATATTTAAGTAAATATTTATAACAAAAAACTCACCGTACTAATAGGTACTCGGGCGGACCGACGAAACTGTCGGTTATTGGTTCGAAACTGGTTCGGAATTTTACAAATTTCTTAAGGATTTAAGCCAAATAGAATTTCCTGTGCAAAAAGAAATGGAATTTCATAAGAAGACTGAGACTGCAAATATTAAATATCACATTGAATTTAATTTTTAGAATGGATTTTTTGAAAATATATAAGGGATTGTGTTGATGCCGCAAAGTTTGATGAAGCGATACAAATTCGTAAATCTTTGCTCCAACAGGGGCGGTCGCACATCTCCTATAGTACACTTTATCGATACAGGTGACTGAAAGAGACAACACATTACATACGTTGCGCGATGCCAATTTAAAAGTAGTACAGACTTAGAAATCAAGTTTTGGCAAGTGCCATTCGCATCATCTTCCAAAAAACGCTTTTTCTATATTAGGAGGCGGGCTATTTGACTTCGATGTAATGTCATTTGGTTTTACACGTTAACGACGGCGGGTCCACCGGTGGTACACGAATTTTTATGCTTTTACGCAATTACAGAGTAAAATTAGCATTATCACAAGATAACAGAAGAATATAGTCTTTATATTCTTTTCTGTTTTCTTCTGTTCACTTCTCCTCTGATGATCACGCCTTTTTTCTGATGGTATTTTTTTCTGTTCTCTGCTATTATCAATGTTCTCTGATGTTATTTGTTGTTCTTTGTTGTTCTGTGTTATTCTGTGCTATGTTCTCCTATTATCTGCTGTTCTCTGCTCTTCTTTGATCTTAACTGCTATTTTCTGCTGCTCTCTGTTTTTCTCTTCTCATTTCTGATGTTTTTTTATTAACTGATATTCTGTTTTCTCGTGTTATCTGCTGTTCTATGCTGTTCTCTGTTATTTTCTGCCATCCCACGCTGTTCTATTCGTTGCTTTGGCGTTCCCTGTTATTTTCTTCTGTTCTCTGCTGTTATCTTCTGTTATCTGCAGCTCTCTGCTTTTTTCTGCGGTTCTCTTCTCTTCTCTGATGTTTTCTCTGGCATCTGATGTTTTCTGGTGTTCTGTGCTGGCAAAACAAAACAAACGCGCTAATATTACCTGTAGGTTTTTTTTTTGTTCTCTGCTGTTCTGTTTTGGTAAAACAAAAGAATCGCGCTATGGCCTGTAGTTTTTTTTTTCTGTTCTCTGCGGTTTTTGGACGTTCTCTGTTTGTCTCTTCTCTTCTCTGATGTTTTCTGCTCTTCTCTTATGTTCATTGATGTTCTCCGATGTCATATTTCCTTCTGGTATTTTCTGTTTTCTTCTGATATCGTATGTTTCCTTCTGTTCTCAGTTAATGATCTGATGATCTCTTCTTTTTTCTGATGTTTTTTTCTGTTCTCTGCTGTTCGCAATGTTCTCTCCTGTTCTTTTCTCTGATGCTATGTTATTTTTTGCTGTTCTCAATGTTCTCTGCTTTTCTCTTGTCTTCTCTGGTGTTCTATGCTGTTCTCTGATATTTTCTTAGGTACTCTGATGTTCTGTTTTCTCATTTTTCTCATCTTATCTGCTGTTGTATGCTCTTCTCTAATGTTCTCTGCTATTTTTTGCTGTTATCTGCTATTATCTTCCCTTTTCTGCTGTTCTTTTCTCTTCTCTGATGTTATTCTCTGCTATATGATGTTCTCTGCTGTTCTGTATTGGTAAAACAAAAGAATCGCGCTAATATAACCTGTCGTTTTTCTGTTCTCCAAAGTTTTCTGTTATATATATTTCTCTCTGATGTTCTCTCTCTTCTCCTCTAGTTTCTGATGTCATATTCTATTCTGTTCACTTCTGTTTTCTTTTGTTCTTTGATGTTTTCTTCTGTTCTCTTTTCTCCTTTAATGTTCTCTATTGTTTTCTGATGTTCTCTAATGTTCTTTGATGTTTTCTGATGTTATCTGCTGTACTGTGCTGTTCTCCGCTCTTCTCTGCTATTTCCTGCTGTTCTCTGATCTTCCCTGCTCCTCTCTGCTATTCAGCTGTTCTGCTGTTATGTGATGCTTACTGATGTTCTCTGCAGTTCTCTTGTGATCTTTGCCATTTTTTACTGTTCTTTTTAATAAAAAAAAACTTTTCTGACGTTTTAAAGGAATTTTAACATTATTTTTAGTTAATAATTTAAAAATACGAAAAAATTTCGTGAATCTACAACAATGAGTCTTACCAAGACTACAAAACAAATTAATTTTGAAACAAGCTTTGATAGTTGTACTATTCGTAAAACGCAAATTAATTTTGTTTTATTCAATGTCTGTCGAGGTTTTAGCCAGAGAAGTAGTTGTTTCAAAATTAATTTGTTTTGTAGTCTTAGTAAGACTCATTGTTGTAGATTCATGAAATATTTTCGTATTTTTAAATTATTATTTAATTTTCTACAACGAACTAAAGGATTTTAATACATTTTATTATTTTTAGTTACTTTTTATTTTTATTTTCTAGGAATTTGTTTTTAAAAATGCGATAATTTTTAGTAAATTTTTGTAGCTATACCCAAAATCAAATGGCGTCGATTAAATTTGCACTTTTCTCAAAGCAAACTGAAGATTTTGCAGAAAACTGTTGTAAATTTAACAAGTATCGTTACATTTGATAAAAGACATGCGAGATTAATTCCAAATAATAGTTTAGATTCCACTAACATAATTTTTTGAAGTTAAGCCTAAATCAAATTGGCGCAATTGAATTTTCATTCTGAAGATTTAATAGAAAACTAGTGAAATGCAATTAATTAATTATAACAGAATTATTATTTATTTTGTTGTTATACATTTTTAAAACATTTAATATAAATCGCAGGTTGACCGTTACATTGTGGGCAAAATGTCACAACTCTCTTGGATTTCTTTATTAACAATTGTTCTCCCTTACTGTTAGATATTATTTTGTAACACTCTATGCATCTTTTTCTTGCTTTTCTTGCAATTTCTTCAAATTCTTCAATAAAGTGTTTTTGACTTGTTGGTATTTTTTGGTATAAATACTTTGTACATTTTTAAGTTATCTAAATTTGAACAAGTCAAATTGTTTATTTGATCATTTCTGATGAATGAACAAAGCATTAGCTACCGACGTTCCACATATTAAATCAATAAAAACTTTCTTATACCACTTGTTTTTCGTGAGCTATTATAATATGATGATAGTTGATAGATCCACCCCTTTTTGGCGTTATTTTAATCATGTACATCATTGGGATTTTATTTTCTAATACTGGTTTCAGTGATAGCACATGTGTGTGCGTTGCTTGAAGTTAGCATAGTAACTGCCCTTTTATCCGTCCATTTCATAAATTTGATGTGATTTTGTAAGTTAATAATAGTACCTCGTCTGTATTTTTCTTTGGCTTCAGGTGGCAAATATTTTCTATTTACTATAATTAGCCCTTCAGCTAATGGTAAACTTGTGTAATGGCTGTCTGTAAACAATGTTCGCCCTTCATTTAACAAGTCGCTTGCCAATTTCATTACTACATCGTGGAGATGCCCTTTTCTTATTGGAACGCCAATTTTTCAGCATAATTTTCTAAATTATTTGTATAACCACCAGGAAAATGTAGTTTATACATTTTAATACCATATTTGTGACTTTTTCTTGGAATATATTGAGACGACCACTCCAAGTAATAATACTTTCGCCAATCATAATATTTCTACCGGCTTTAACAACACACATATCTATTTGTTAGTTCTTCCAATAAATTTTGAATTTTGCCTAGACAATTCCCAATATTATTTACGTTATTATCACTAAAATGAAGATATTTCAAAATATCTAACAACGATCTCGCTTCATTGCTGCTTTTATACTTATGCTCCTATACATCGACATACATTTTTGACCAATATAATTTAATTTTTGGAACTCGTGATATATCCATGATTATTAGTATTCCAAAAAATATTTTTGTCTCATCGAATGTTACAGGTTTTCATAATATTTTAGGATTTATCTTGTTATTTTTGTTATTATTATGATTATCGACTTGATATTGATTGGAATACCTTTTTGTTTCTTGGACTATAAGCTGGATAATATTATTTGTCACAAATAGAAAAAATTAAAGAAAATTGACAGTTTGTTTTTACACCATGAAACTAATGTTTCAAAACCAAAACGAAAATATAATACGCCTGAAATTATCAGGTATAAAAATATGTTAAACACCCTAAATACAATACAGCCTTATTATCCAGAGGCAAAAGTGCTATACAGGAAAATTAACTATGAATATAATAAATTGTTACAAGAAACTCACAAAACAAATATTGCAACTACAATATTAATCAGTGATAACAAAATAAAAACTACATGGAAGGGAATAAACAACTATCTAGGTAAAACAAACCAAAACTCAATTGCAAAAGAAAATTTATTTGTTAGCAAAATTAATGAATTTAATGAATTATTTAGCAGAGTAAAGGAAGAAACAACCGATGTATCACAAACTCAATATAGAAATCATATTAAAACTTGTAATAATACGATTTACCTAACACCAACAACACCAGAAGAAGTTTATAATATAATATCTGAATTAAAGAATAAAGCCTCGGGTGGGTATGATGAGATAAATGCGCAGTTATTAAAGGCTGCAGCTATGCATCTCATAAACCCTTTATCCTATTTTATCAATTTAACATTGGAGTCTGGAATATTTCCCGACTGTCTAAAACTAAAAAGATGGGGATCCCGAAAATTTTATAAATTATAGACCTATAACTTTACTTAGTGTTTTCTCAAAAATCTTAGAAAAATAATTGCAAAACGTTTAATAAACTATTTTAATGATCTAAATCTATTGAACAAATCACAACACGGTTTTCTTAAAAATAAATCAACAAATACTGCATTATTCGAATACATATCTATGGTGACGGATGTCTTGGAGGGAGGAGAGAGCCCAATGGGTATTTTTCTCGACCTATCCAAGGCATTTGATACCATGAATCATGAAATACTTTTAAATAAATTAGAACATTATGGAATACGGGGAGTCTGTTAAAATTTAATAAAAACATACTTGGAAAATAGAAAACAGATTGTAAAAATTAAAAACTCTTTCTCCACAGCAAAGCATACCAATATTGGGGTACCCCAAGGGAGTATTTTGGGGCCAACACTCTTTATTATATATATATATATATATGAATGACCTTCAGAACATCACTAATACTAGTAATGAAATGATGGTTACTTATGCCGATGACACAAGTGTCCTTACTAGGAGTAAATATTTGGAGGATCTAATACAAATATCAAACAACTTATTTGCAAGTATACAACAATGGATGACTGCAAATAAGTTAGAACTAAACAAAAATAAAACTAAGGTGATAAAACTTTCTGATGTCTACCTTAACAATGTTAAAATTCAACTCAATACTAACGTCAAATTATTAGGAGTATATATTGATAACAAATTAAATTGGAAAGAGCATTGTATGAAACTAATTCCCAAATTAAATATGCTACACCTTAAGATTCTTAAAGAAAATATTTGATATAAAAACATTAATAATGCTATATAAGTCAAATTTTGAGACTATAGTACGATATGGGATAATGTTTTATGGTACAAGTAGTCTCAGTTATCAAATATTTGGTTTACAAAAAAAAGCAGTAAGAATTATTTTCGGTCTAGAATATACGCAATCTTGTCGCGGCTACTTCAAAAAAGCTGGAATATTAACATTTTATAGCCTTTTCATGTACGAATTGCTTATTTTTAATTACAAATATAAACTTAGCTTTAGTGATTATTCAAAAACTCATTCATACAACACCAGAAATAGTAATTATTATGATTTTCCAACTCACAAATTAACTTTATTTGAAAAGTCACCAAAGTATAGTGCAATTAAAATATTTAATAAACTGCCAACATATATAAAAAATATTACGAATTTAAAACCAACTTAATCCAGTACCTTTTGGAAAAAGAAACATATACATCAAATGATTTCTGAAAACAAAATTATACTTAATTTTTCTGTTAAATTTTTCATATCCACTAATGTACTTAAATATTAAATCTCCTTTTAGTTCTTAAGCTCATTTTCTCTTTATATGCTTCACAAAATACTTAAGCTGTGTTTAGATATAAGTTAATTATTATGAATTGTTATTTTTACGGCTTGAAGGAAGATCAGTTTCGATATTTGGTATTAAAGTGCCAAATAGCGAAAATGATTCAAGTTCATTTGACCCAATTATTGTATATTATTGTATATAATGTCAATAAACGATTTATTATTATTATTATTATATTATAGCATATAGACGAGCCGTCGATAGCTGACTGTAACTTATCGATTTTCGTACTAAGAACTGCATAGCAATTAAAATCTATCTCGTTCTCGTGAAATGAAAGACGGAACGTGTGTCTGATTCCTTCAATATAATTCTGCTAGCAGGACATTAAGTAAGACAGAGAAAACATATTCCGTAACCAAGCGTGAATGTCTTCCGCCTATATATCAAGGGCACGCGTTCTATAGCAGTGACTGATCACTACTCTTTGTTATGGCTGACTGCAAGACTGAAGAAGTCGAATTCGTACCGATAACGATCAATTGTTTAATTGTTTTGTGAATAAATATAAATTTTCGTATGAATAATTCTGAATGTAAACAAATTATCCTTCATGAAAAAACGTCTTTTGTGCTTGAATCCAAGCATATAGTGGTAATGCCGGAAATTTCAGATGCTTCAAAACTCTTAGAGACGGGTTTGCGAACAGTACTATTGGCCAAAAATGAAAAGTGATGTATATAGCCTTATAAAGGGTGGGCCATCGCAGGGAATCTTTTTAAAATCTTAATAAAACACAAACGGCTAGATGTAATTTCATGATCTTGCATTTATTTTGTAGTCAAGAGTAGTTATACATGGAGTATGACATCAGTCAAATGGCTGCCACGGCTGGCCTTACAATAGTCCATTCGCTCGACCCAATTTTTCAGAACATTTCAGCAATGGCATTTTGGATATTGACTTTAAGATCGTCAATCGTTGCTGGATCGTAACAACGTTCTTTAACGGCACCCCAGAGATAAATGTCCATGAGCGTCAAATCGCAGTTCCTTGCTGGCCAATTCACATCTCCACAACGGCCGATTACACGATTTTCGAACTTTGACCAGATGTTGGAAATCGGAAAAGATAAATTTTCGCCAAAATTCACCATCGGCTTCCAGCTGTTCTAAGGCCCATTAGCGAAGTTGCATCGAAGTGGCTGGTCAACGCTCTTCAACTGCTGTGTTATTTGGACCCAATAGGCGAATTAACCGATGTCTTTATGCAAAATACGCATATGGTAGTGCGACTAATGTTCAATTGCTGAGACCGATGACCAGTCGATGTTCTCGGGTTGGCTTGCACACTACGGGCTACAGCAGCAATATTCTCGGGTGTACGAACCGGACGAGCATGTGGAGCTTTAGTACGGTCCACCAGCACACCAGTTTCACGAATTTAGTGCACACATTTTTTCAGAACACTTGCATTTGGTGCATATTCGCGACCGAATTTTGTACGCATTTTTCGCACTGATTCTGCAATACACGAATTACATTAAAAGTAAATTTTTAACATTTCCCAACGTTTATCAAGCGTATAGCGTGCCATTTCATTAACCGGGTATTGTATACTGAAGAACTGTCATACATCAAATGTCAAATATCATGACAGTAAAAATGAAGTGGTAGTTCAAAAAGATTTCAAGAAATGGCCCACCCTTTATAAATACGTCTACGCTTGTAGAGTCTTCAGTTCGCAAAAGTTGCCTAACACCCTCCGCGCTTGATTAATGGGAAAGCAAACGGAGTTAGTTTCCCCTTTCAAGTTATCTAGCTTATAGCTCCCTTATCGCGTTCCAAAAAAAAAGTATTTACTTGTCATAACAGATTGATTTTCCAAATTTGTGTTTGTTGAACCATTGAGAAAAGCAACGTCTTAATTTCGAAACATGATTAAATAGTACAGGATACAGAAGTTGTGGTACAATGTCAAGTATCATTCTGAAGTGAATTTTATAGAAAGGGTAAATCGCGTTATGGGTACTATCATATAATCATACATTACAAAAATGATGCAAGTCATGACAAGTAGGATGAGAAAATTTATGTAATGATGGAATGAGGGCGATGTCGAAATATCGATGGCTTCATGTAAGAGCTACGTGGAAAATATCCAACATCTTTCAGACTATCAAAACGCAGCTAGACAAGGAATATGCTCGAAATGCTAAGACTTACAAAGTCAGATAACGCGACATTCGTTTCAAAGAGGGCGATCTCGTATGGAAATTAAATCAAGTATTATCGAGCGCTGCTGATAAATTCACGGCCAAGCTAGCACCTAGATATGCACTATGTACAACGAAGAAAGTAATTTCCGCAGTTAAATCAAATGTTGTGATGTCGGTAGAGGGCACATCAAAGACTTAAAATCTTATTGCGGGCCACTTGACTTCAACGAGAATTAATACAAATAATGATTATTTGTGGTTAAAACGAAGTGAATTTTTCAATTCAGTGTAAGTATGGTTACCACGTAGTTACGGTCGCAACCATTCTCTTTAATATAGATAAAGATAAAAATACAAAGAGATTTTTATTTATAAAAGAGAGCATTTTAAAATTCACAATGAATATGTTTAATTTATATTATTTGGAATTCTCATTTTATTATTATTCAATCTGTTATCATTTTTTTAATGTTTTGGCAAGCTTACGTATTTATTAGCCTGAGTATTCGTTATATATATATATATATATATATATATATATATATATATATATATTTATATAATATTTATAGCATTTGCATTCAAATCATAATTCTTAAGTCGCGATAATAATAATCCATTATCCAGCTTATTGAAAGCCTGCACCAAATTTGTGTAGATAACATCTACCTATAAACCAGCATCTATAGATTTAGATATAACCTAGGTGATATTAATTAGATTGGTCCTTATTGGTTCTTGTAGAACGTATTTTTCATGAATTCATATTAATGAAGAGAAGCCTTGACATTGTTGTATATGTAGCTGCTAAGAAGAGATTAGAATACTTTGGATATTGCTCAATATGGAATTAGGTCGATAAGTTTTTTCATTCATGAGCAACCAATCAGATTCATCAATTTTTGACAAACGCCGCATGCTACTGACCCGGCAATGTCACCGAGAACTGACATTTATACCATATTCGCAGTTGCCCTTGAGTTACAATCGATCTGTCAATGTATAATCAGGTCCGTCCGAATCACGCTTCGGTATAGAATGTGATGAAGCAATTAGTTAATAGAAAAAACGACACTAGAAAACACGGTTAAAAGTGAATACTTACGGAGGACGTTCGAGCACTTTTGTGAGGTTAGGAAATACGAAAGATCATAACCGCCAAATTATGACAAAAGACGGAGCGATACGCCAGAGGTACCAACTTACACGCTTAATCATTGTTCTTTCAAAAATTTTATAAATAATAAATAACTTTTAATATTTTGTAAGTTATTCAAGAACTTATCTTACCGAATGCCCCTCGGGCAATGATAAATACACGATAATTGTGACTAGTTCCCTCAAGTGGATTGCTTTAAGTAATTGCTAAGCAACACACTTTCGGGTAGTCAAAATTATCGCGGATTATCATTGCCCTTGGGACATTATATCTGATAATACCAATTAATCAAAACCAATTAAAATGGATTACATCACTTATTTGAAAAAAATATATATTCAATTGGAATAGAAGTTTTTATGAAAGCAAGTATCTGATATCTCACTGCTCCATGAACCAGTGCTATCAATATAGGAAACTTTGGTAGATGATGCGATGTACTAAGAATTTTAAAAGGTTATATACGAGACGACAAGCAAATCAGTTGTTGACTGTCAATCAGTTCTTACGAAACAAGAGATTCAGAACAATTTAGCTTACATAAAATTCGTGTTCCTAATTTTCAAGTAGTTCCAGCTATAATAAGTAAATTTAAAAATTTGCACCATAACAAGTGTGGATGTGAAGAGAAGCTTATCGGCCTTTTAAAATAAATAAATATTGAGCGTCAGAAGGCATAATTGTGCAATTGAACACCTAGAACAAAATTTAGTGGTCAAATGTTTTCATGGATAGATTTTATTTGTTCTAATTTTTAAATAATCTTACATAATATTAAATATTGCGTAAAGAAAGTATCTTTATTTTAGTTTTAGGGAGTTACTTGTACAATATTTATGTAAAACATATTGATAAACCTATTACATAATATAGTTTTCTTGACGGTTTTGATTCTTTTTTGCTTGTTTAAAAAGCATTAAATCTTTTTACATGTTTTTTCCTCTTAATTTAGTGCTTTTTTAAGTGCTTTTTTCCACATTTTTAAGCTTTTTAATCCGCTCTCTAGTCATAATCATGTTTTATTACGTATAACTACATGGTATTCCATACACTTTTAAAGTCAGTTTAAGATAATCATGTTGATGGTTGCGACCACCCCGCCGCATTTTTTTGCGCGGAGAGCTCAGTTGCCTACTTAGGAAGGGATTTTTTTAATCGGAATGCACACAGGAACAGGAAACGGGGTATATCGTACGTCCAGCTCCAACGACTACCTCTTGGATATATCGGCTGTTGTGTGGGTGCACCTCTATGTGAATCCCAAGTACTTCAACTAATGGGTTAGCACTATGTCTTGGTCCAGAAGCAGGCTCTTTTACCCTCTGATTTACACCAGTCTTCTGAGCTGCCACTTTTAGACTCACGTTTCTTATTCACTGGTAGATCTACTTCGTGCACTCCTTGGACACGACCTGCTAATGGTTCGGCAATCCCTCAACGGGCCCTGGTTGCACTCGTCGACCAACCTACTCACCAGGTTTAGTGCGTCCACGGTTGACCTGCCCCTGATGAACTCGAACTGTCTCGGTCCTCCGTTGTTTTTGAGCCAAGCGGACAATTTTTAGTGTCACTAAAGAGCATCGCCAGCACCTTATCTTCAGCATCCAGCAGACAGAGTGAACAATACCCGCCTGAGGAGCCTTCCCATATTTAGAGAGGAGTTCCAACCGTACCCTTTTAAAATTTAATAAAACAAGTTGTGTGTGAGGTAGAAACGAAATTTATTTTTCATTCGAAAGGGTATTCGACCCCATTAAGTATGGAAGATAACATCGTTCAAATGACCACCGCGGCTCCGTTTGGTAGCCCGGATCCGGGAGGTCCAATTTTCGATGACTCTGGAGCACATATCGGCCTCAATTTGAGCGATGGCGTTGCGTATGTTGACTTTGAGGTCATCGGTGTTTAGAGGCTTGTTGGCGTAGACCAGCGACTTGAGATAGCCCCAGAGAAAAAAGTCTAAAGGCGTTAAATCGCACGATCTCGGTGGCCAGTTGATATCGCCTCCGCGCGAGATGACCATGTCCGGAAATCGCTCGTGCAGAATGTCCATTGTGGCATGGGCTGTGTGGCACGTGGCGCCGTCCTGCTGGAACCATGTCGTCCGTGTCCATATCATCCAGGTTAGGCCAAAAGAAGTTGGTTATCATCGACCTGTAGCGCTCCCCATTGACGGTTAGGGCCGCCCCAGCTTCGTTCTCGAAAAAGTACGGACCGATGATGCCGCCGGCCCAAAATCCACACCAAAAAGTGACTTTCTGGGGATGCATTGCCACTTGGTGGACCTCGTGTGGGTTGTTCTCACTCCAAATGCGGCAATTTTGTTTGTTCACATACCCGTTCATCCAGAAATGAGCCTCGTCGCTGAAGATGATTTTTCGGCCAAAATGGGGGTCTGCTTCCAACTGCTCCAGAGCCCAGTCAGCGAACGCCCGACGCTGTCTGTGGTCGTTTATCTTGAGCTCCTGGGTCAATTGGATTTTGTACGGGTGCAGACCCAAATCCAGATGCAAAATTCTGCGAGTTGATGTCTCCGAAAGGCCAAGTTCCTGTGCACGACAAAAAATGGACTGCCTCGGGTTCTCGCGCACACTCTCACGGACAGCAGCGATATTTTCGTTCGATCGGGCGTTTCGTCGACGTGTCAGTGTTGGCTGGTTGTTTACTGAACCAGTCGACTCGACTTTGCCCACCAATTGACGGATAGTCGACTCTACAGGCCGATCATCGCGACCGTAAAATGGGCGAAGTGCGCGGAACGTTGCTCGAACTGATGACCCATTTTCGTAAAACAATTTAATAATTTTCACGTGCTGCTCGACACTCAAACTTGCCATGGTGATTTAGGGTTATATACTGAACAAATGACAGCAACTTTGACAGCTCTACCTCAAACAACATGGCCGCACCCTTCCGGCAAACTTCGCGCGTCCCTATTGGCGGACCCTTTAGTAGACGTTGAAAAGAAAGGTGGTCATTGCAATTTCGAGACGGACTCTAATCGAATGCCATGACCAAAATTTAATAGCAAGTACCACCTCTATTGTTCCAAAAACTAGCACCGTTGCATCCGGTCGTATCAACCCCATATTCTTTGTCACAATTTTATATGACCTGACCCAGTGGTCACCCTTCCCCTCCGTTAGAGATCCTTCCACGCTATGTCCCTACTTCCCGGGATTACCCTACTAATTTTTTCCCTTTTCGCTGCAGGCACTATTAAAAACAATAAGGATACCAGTGGTCGCAAATTAGATCTTTGAGGCATACTTCTACAAGTTACGCACATATTTTATCCAGCAGTTCAGAGTAGATAACAACTACCTGTTAACCAGCATCCATAGATTTAGATATAACCTGGGTTATATTATTTAAATTGTTTCTTGTAGAACCCATTTTTATGATTCTATATTATTGAAGAGTATAATTGCCATTGTATTTGTAGCTGTTAAGAAGAGATTATAATGCTTTGGTCATTTTGCTCAATATGGAATTAGGTTGATAATTTCTAAATACTGTTTCAATGATCTTTTTAAACATAGGACAAATACGAGACTGCTTCCAAATATCATTTTGCTTCTTAATATTAGATTATATTTTAAACGCAATTGTTTGTTTAAAACATACGCTGCATCTTTTAAGATTGACTAAATCAAAACCCATAATCAAATTAGGCTTGAGAACATAAAACATAAAACATAAAACAAAACGCAGTTTTATTTTTACACAAAGTTATAAAGCTTGGAGTAAATAATCTACTGAAGTAATTCCGAATTACGTCGATGCTATTAGACAACTCAGCGTTACCTAGTGTTCACTATATTTCTCCGGAAATACTAGATGAGACATTTTTTAATTAACATATTTCCAAAGACGTTTTAAAGAGTATCCTCTATTTGGCAAATATGTTTTCATTGAGCGAAAACTATATCATTTATATAGTAGCTTTGAAAATATTTATAGATATTCTTATAACCTTTATCTCTAATGTTTAAATATTCTTCTTTGTAAGTTTGATTTGAGTGTGATCTGTTATATGTTTTAGTTAATGCGTGGAATCTGGGAATCCTAGATAAGAATTATTACAAATCAGAAGATAAATTATTGAAAAATCCTAGAAACCTTGAAGATAATTTGCTGAAAAATTTTAAAACCCTCAAATAAAAATCTCACATCTTGTAAAATATTAGAAATTTCTTATAAAATAAAAATAATAAATACTGAAAATTCAAGAAATTTTGAAGAAAAGTTGCTTAAAAGGAAAATTAAAATATATTTTAACATTTTTTGCTTAAAACTCTCACAGAATTTTTTTGCAATTTAGCAAAGAAACTGTTAAAATTTCTAGAAATATGAAAGAAAAATTAAAACTTTTTAAAGAAAACTTTATAGAAATAATAATGGTTTATGAAGTGGGTATTTTAATCTGTTAAATTTTCTCATTCAATTTAAGCCTATTACATCAGAAAATGTATGGGACGTAGAAATTATCTTTAGTACTAAAGGGTCTGCCAGTGAAACGAAAAGATTTGAGGTGTGGTTAGCAGTTCGTAATGAAATAGGGGAAACCGTCGTTTACTTCATGTTCAAAAAGTCACAGTATGGTGTATCACACACCACTGGAATTATTGGCCCTTATTTTTTCGAGGATGATGATGAAAATGAAGTGACTATGTAGTAATGATTCGGAACTTCCTTACATCACAACTTGTCCGCTTTCCAGAGAATGAATACACGATGTTTCAGCAAGACGGTGCAACAAGCCACACTGCCTGAATCTGAATTAATGTTGTGAATGCTTGGTTCTCGGGGTGTGTGATTTCTCGAAACGGGGATATTCATTTATTGTCCTTCTTGGTCAACCTACAACTTCTTTTTATGGAGATACCTGAAAATACAGTAGTATTCCAAATTGATTGCAGAAATACCTGTTAATATTCTGAGAATGGTTATGTAAAAATTTAAGTCTCGACTCCAAGAATGTTTAAATGATAATGGAGGATATTTGGCGGATGTAGTGTTCAAAAAATATTTTTTTTACATTCTAAAATAAATGGCCACTTGTATTTTCCATTAATGTTTTATAAATTGTTAAGAAATAAGTCTTCAATTATTCAATTATTAACAAAATCCCTTTCATTGGGGTATCCTGTATGTAGGGTTTCAACAAATGTTTTGCAGAACGTATTTAATTGTATATAAAAAAGAAGAAATTTAAACAACCAAAAAAGTATTTTTACGCACAAAATAAAATTGAAACAAAAAAATGGTATATGTTGGAATTTGTTGACAATCTATATGAAAACATAAAACATAATTTTAAAGGATATGAGTTTGATATAATAATGCCAACCCCAATAAAACTACAGAAGCGTTTTGTGATCAACAAATCGGAAGTGAATAAACTAGATAAGTGCAGTGTTTACAAGATCAAGTGTGGAGGTTGTGATTCTGTGTACATAGAACAAACGGGTAGAAATTTCGAAACAAAGGTGAAAGTATGTTACCGGCGTTCAGTTTACCTGAACGTGGTAACAAATGCGTAATTATATTTTAATCCATTTTACGAGCTACCCATTGCTCCTAATAATAATTTGCATAAATTCCGCATTATTAAAATAATCCAAACGAGATAATTTTCCAAAATGTGCAGCTGCCAGTGCCGAACAATAAATCGGACCCTTTTTCGGCGAACGAAGATAATTACCTGTTCCAAGAATTACCGTGCCTACGTGACAAGAACAAAGCCGCGGTACCTGAGATCACCATATAAAACCAGGCCCGACCATCGCTCTTTACCAGTCGTCTGCCATCAGCAGCGGTGGTCAGCCTGGTCGGTTCCGCCGATCAAGCCTCTTGCTCTTGTATATATTGTATATTTTTCTATGTCTATTTTCTGTCTGTCTATCTTTTGTAATATATTTTCTTCTTCTCCGGCCCCATGTTTAATTTACACACTTTTTCTTGCTCTTTACTCTGTTTCACAGCTAGCCGGTGCCCATACGTTGACGTGGCGTGGAAGCCCAAGCAAGTATCACCGAAGGGAAACTGTTTAATCGAAGCCTGCGGCAGCTAATCGATGGTGAGCCTCGCCAGGGACCCCTGTGCCGCCTCCAGTGCGTGTTGGTTCCTGAAAGTACCGCCGGTGCTACTTCCTTGCCAGTCCGTCACCAGGACGTCTTCCGCCGCCACCGTTAACATTTGGCGCCCAACGTGGGGCGCCACTTGTTATCAAGGCTCTTTCTGGCTCTGGCTGAAAGT
This sequence comes from Ontholestes murinus, assembly GCA_963969525.1. Classification (NCBI taxonomy): domain Eukaryota; kingdom Metazoa; phylum Arthropoda; class Insecta; order Coleoptera; family Staphylinidae; genus Ontholestes; species Ontholestes murinus. The sequence goes on from OZ018387.1 coordinate 90,367,674, forward strand.
GAGGAAAACCTCTCGGAACGATAATAATAAACAATAGCAAATTAGTTTGATTAGGTTCCTGCCTCGACAACTGCACCGATAGTTCAGGGTAGAGCACTATTTGCGTAAAGATTATTAAACAAGGTGAATGTTGAAATAATAGTCTTTGAATACCAGCAAAATGAACAAGTATATTAAAAATAAAAACAATATTTACAACACGAAACAAAACACAATAAAGGCAAAAAAATTAAAACACTTACACAAAAAAATAATGAAACGCTAACCATGACCAGTGGGTCTCGACGAAAAAGAATAAATTTTAACACTTACGTAATAATTCGTGGATCGACGATTTCGTAAAAAGAGACTGATTTTAAAGAGTGACTGTTTTTAAAGAGGCCTTACTTTAGGGAGCAGGCGGTATTTATTCGGTCGGTGGTCATCCCTCTGCCTTTCACACCCCTCTAGCGACCACCGAACTCTCGTCGATCCACAAAATTAATTGTTAAGTTATTAATGTTTAAAATACATTGATCTTACTATCTCATACAGGTGTGCGCGAAGATACCGCACGTGGGTATCCCCGAATTATGGCGCTACCTGTAGGTTACAGGTAGCTACAGGTACGTTTTACCTTTTCGATGTACCGAAAAGGTAGGCCTAATTAAATTACAGCGAATATATGGTAGATACGCGCCCGTTTTGGCTTATTTAAAACCAAATTGCATATTTGCAAATACTAAATATTAATAATTATATATCATGACAGCTCGTGGTTAACATCGTTCGACATAGGGTTAACCTCTCCGTGTTTGGTGTCGTTCGAATCGCCTTCCTCTCAGCCATCCGATGTCCCATGTGGATTTCGCGTGTGTGGACTACATACGCGAATATTCGCGAACGGTGAAGATGATGCAAGTGACTTTCGCCGTGACGTCACTTCCCGTCCTTTTGTTCTTCACACGTGCGCTTCGCCCGCTCGGTCCGTTCGGTCGCAGGTAGTTGCGACCCTTCGCAGATGTGGCGAACACAGGGTTCCGGGAATTTTGGACACCGTTGGCGGGACGGCTTGGCGGCAGTACTCGTCTCTACCTGCAGTTGCTGAGAGGGGCTCTTCGACACGAAGTTGAGCTATCATGATATAGGGGCGCTGTTCTCTGGAAATCTAACAAATTACGGCGCGAATTTTACTCATTTGGGGAAAAAAAGAAGCAACACAAGTTGCTGAAAGTTGCCGGTGCTTCGCGCCGGTAACAAGTACACAAACAAGCAATATTAAATAATAAAATTTCCACTGAACTGTCCAAACACTGTATTGAGTATAGTCATTTATTAATTTGTAAATTTTTGTACATATCTCCTCGGGAATGATCCATGGTCTAAACTAGTCGAAGAATAATAAATTTAAAAATACGAAAACATTTTGTGAATCTACAACAGTGTCTTACTAAGACTACAAAACAAATTAATTTGAAACAACTACTTCTCCGGCTAGTACCTCGACAGACGTTGAATAAGTACAACTATCAAAGAAACACTAATTTGAATGAAATTATTTCTGTTGAATAAACTAATAAATGATAAAATGTATTTTACATTGTTTAAATATGACTATAACATGAAAAATTATGCACAAAAATGAATTTAAACTGATTTCATTAAATTAAATTAGCAAAAGCAATTAAAAAATCTAGTATTCAAGTTTATAATTATCTGCAGACACGTGTTTCGAACTTTCGCTCTCTTCAGTACAACTTTATTATAAAATTGATTTTAAATACAAATAAAAACATTTACTAAAATAAATATAATGAAATATAAATAACTTACTCAGATATGTACGGCAACTGACACAAGAAATATAATCGACTAAAGGTCTGAATTTATACCTGAGGTGGATTAGTGAATTCTACAGAAATCATTACGTTCGGGATTAAGGAAAAATACCCACTTGGAGCATAATTGAAGAATAAAATGTATTAAAATCCTTTAGTTCGTTGTAGAAAATTCAGACCTTCAGTCGATTATTAATGCCCACAGTAACACTAAATTCTTAGGGGTCCAAATTGATAATCGCCTATCCTGGGCAGACCATTCAAACTACATATGCAAAAAAAATCATTTACGCATTGAGAAGACTATATGATATTACGTCAATTAACACATGCCTATCCTCATACTATACTAATATTCAGTCAATATTATCATATTGCGTATTAAACTGGGATCATACTCCTACATTAGCAAAGGTATTTAAAAGACAAAGAAGGGAAATTAGAGTATTCGGTAACTTAAAATATCTAGAGAATTGCAAACATCTATTTATGAATTTTAAAATACTCACACTGCCCTGTATATTTATCTATGAGTGCCTTATATTTATTAAACATAATTTTGATAATTATACGCTGCAGGAAACAATACACCACTATCCCACCAGACAAGCTGGAAACTTGCGTGCAGATTATCGACGACTATAAAAATCAAGAGACGGCGTTAACTACTATACAGTCAGATTCTTTAATGTACTACCATAACATATAAAATGCTTAAACCTCATACAATTTAAATCACGTGTAAAGACATTTCTGTCTGAAAATGCTTTCTACTCTTTTAAAGGGTACTTAACAAATACCCCTAGTATCTGAAACAAAATCGGAACACTTGAGATGCTATATGATTTTAACGTTAGGACAATACATTCTTATCTTTTTATTTTTATATTTGTGTAAGCGGATATCTACATCCTATCTATTTTAAAACCCTTTGCACTCCAGCCATTTGTTATAATAATTATAACGAAACAAAATGAAACTCTTACCATTGTATAAACATAAAATTCAGATCATACACATTGTAATACAAAAATAAACACTTTTGATTATCTAAAAATTATGAGCGCTGAGTGAGATAAATAAGCGTGTCGCAAATGCGGCGACAACGGATTTATTCCTAACATACGAAATGTCGCAAATGCGGCGACAATGGAGTGCAAAGGGTTAAAATTTCTGTATTGTTACGTATTTTTAAATTATTTTTTATACAAATTTATGTAGATAAAAATGTTAGGTCGTATTGATCGTGTACCTATCTAAATTTTCCATTATATATTCTGACATTTGTAAACCTTTGGTAATAACAATAATAAATAAATTTTAAAAAATTGCCTGTAGCTACAGGTATTACAAGAATCTTTTTCGATCGGCGATTAATTTCTTTTCCGGCATACCAATCTCATAGTTTAGGTCTTTTTTACTTCAAGAATATGACGATTATATTTGGGCTCAATTACACAACAAGGAGCAGGGCGAAAATTAGAAAGTCAACTTATTAATCACTACGACGGAAAATCTGTTTTTACGTTTAAATTGTCGGTCTTCCCTTAAGGCTATAGTGAAGTCCGAAAATCGTGCTTGGGCTGGCAATAGTAGCTAGAAACGGTGAAACAATTTGGGGATAACAAACCTCATATTAAAGTAAATATTTACAACAAAAAACTCACCGTACTAATAGATACTGGGGCGGACCGACGGAACTGTCGGTAATTAGTTCGGAACGGGTTCGGAATTCCACAAATTTCTTAAGGAGAGCAAAATAAATATATTGCCAAATAGAATTACCTCTGCAAAATGAGATGGAATTTCACAAGAAGACTGAGACTGCAAATACTAAATATCACATTGAATGTCTGTCATTAGAAGTTAATTTAATTTTTAGAATGGATTTTCTGAAAATATATAAGGGATTGTATTGAGTTTACTACCGATAAAATGAGTCAAAACATGAATCTAAATGTGTGCGATGTTAGTAATCGTGCTTTAGTCACACTTATTGATGCCGCAATGTTTGATAAGATGATACAAAAATTCGTAAATCTCTCCTCCAACAGGCGAGGTCGCACATCCCTTGTAGTACACTTTATCGATACAGGTGACTGGAAACCGTTAAAAGTAAGGCCCGTTGCGTTATCTTTAGTGATGCAAAAACACTTAAATCCTGAGATTAACAAAATGCTTCAATTTAAAGTTTTTAAAACAAGTAAATCGCCATGGTCGTCTCCCGTGCTTTTAGTTCGAGCGAATATAGGTTTCGTTTTGATGAGCGCGGTCACTAAACGTTATAATTTTCCTCTTCCCCATTTAGATAAAATATTACATACGATGCGCGATGCCCAATTTAAAAGTAGTATCGACTTAAACACTTAATTAACGCACTTACTATGTTTTAACCACTAAACATTATGTAATATATATACATATATTACAAAAACGCACGACTTAAGTTTCGACGGTTTAATGTCATTATCAAGTGAAGCAAATTAATGAAGGAGTTCTATTTATACTAATGTGTAGTGGTTTGGGGGTAATTATTGTTGGGTAGGTAAAAGAAGAGGATTACGCATCGTTAGGTTTTTGAAAAGTGGCGTGTACATTAAATCTGTTTGCTCGTTAAGCAGATTAACGTGAGGATTATTACTTTCTTTGAAAATTTCGGCAGATTCGAGGAGATTAAGCTTTGTACCTTTGGTACAGTGATGTAAAATTTTTAGATTTTGGATTTTGGGAAATTCATGTTTACATTCTAAAGAATGGTTTGAAAAAGTGCGACTGTTTTGATTTAACCTATACGCTCTGAAATGTTCGGAAAATCTAGTTTCGAAGCTGCGACCTGTTTGACCTATATAAGTAGAGTTGCATTCGGGACACGAAATTTTATAAACACCTGATTTTTTTAGGGAACTGATTTTATCTTTTGCGTTAAATAATATATTGGACAATTTACCGCTGGCTCTAAATGCAATTCGATGATTATGTTTTTGAAAGATATGAGCAATTTTCTCGGTAGTTTTACCGTGATAGGTGAGTGTAATGAATGATTGTGTATTGGAGTCTGGGATTTTTGGATAGATATGGGTTCTTGTGTTTTGGTATCGCTTTTTATTGATTAGATTTTGAATTAGGCTAATCGGGTATACATTGTTTTGTGCAATCTTTAAAATTTTCTTCAGTTCTAGGTCTTGATTTTTTGGGGATAGCGGAATCGAAAATGCTCGATGAATCATTGAGTGGTATGCGGCTAGTTTATGTGACAGAGGGTGGTTAGAATTATACGGGATACCCTCTGTCACATAAACTAGCCGCATACCACTCAATGGTGGGCACCCATAACGGCTGTATTATCACAAATAGCAAAGAATTTGATACGTTAATTATATGTTATATATTGTGAAACACTATAATAATTTTATTGACCAAAAAGATGTGTTTAGAATCCAGAGGATACAAAATTCGTGCATGCGACTTATTTTTGGGAAAAACCGAAGAGCGTAGGTTACATGCTGCTTGCTTTTATTATAAGGTACTTTATACGAAATGCCCACCATATCTGTATAATAAAGTTACCTATCGAAGTCGTGGTCTTCTATCAATTCCACGACATAAATTACAAATATTCAAAAGATCATTTTCTTATGAGATAACAGAATGCATGAATTCGGTACCTTTCGAATGGCGAAGTGGCAACTACAATAGTTTTAAATATACATTTTTTCAGGTGTTATATGCTTCACAAAATATTTAAGCTGTGTTTAGATATAAGTTAATTATTATTAATTGTTATTTTTAGGACTTAAAGGAATAGCAGTTTGATATTTGGCATTGATGTGCCAATTCTGCTAGCAGAACATTAAGTAAGACACAGAAAAAATATTCCGTAACCAATCGTGAATGTCTTCCGCCTATATATCAAGGGCACGCGTTCTATAGCAGTGACTGATCACTACTCTTTGTTATGGCTGACTGCAAGACTGAAGAAGTCGAATTCGTATCGATAACGATCAATTGTTTAAATTTTTTTGTGAATAAATATAAATTTTCGTATGAATAATCCTGAATGTAAACAAATTTTCCTTCATGAAGAACCTTCTTTTGTGCTCGAATCCACGCATGATAGTGGTACTGCCGAAAATTTCGGATACTTCAAAACTCTTAGAGACGGGTTTGCGAACAGTACTATTGGCCAAAAATGAAAAGTGATGTATATAGCCTTATAAAGGGTGGGCCATCGCAGGGAATCTTTTTAAAATCTTAATAAAACACAAACGGCTAGATGTAATTTCATGATCTTGCATTTATTTTGTAGTTATACATGGAGTATGACATCAGTCAAATGGCTGCCACGGCTGGCCTTACAATAGTCCATTCTCTCGACCCAATCTTTCAGAACATTTCAGCAATGGTATTTTGGATATTGACTTTAAGATCGTCAATCGTTGCTGGATCGTAACAACGTTCTTTAACGGCACCCCATAGATACACATCTCCACAATGCACAGTGGTCCCAAATGCCGAAAAGCTGGCCAAAATACCCAAAAATGCATGTTTAATTTAGGGACTTTTTACACTTTAGTATCGTAGGATGGTACCCGGCCTATTAAAAATAACCAGTTATAACGGTCTAACCCCTCTGGGCCCTCATTGGCACCAGCGAGAAGGGCCGACGCGCGCTGCAAAGCGACCGCGATCCCGAGCCAGTTTATTCGTATGAACATGAGTGAATGCAGTCGACAAGGATTCTCCCAATACAAGTAAGTATTTTTAAAGAATATGTCGTATTATAAATTAATTTGGTTACTCTTGGAGTAACGTAACGTGTAAAATATGCTTTTTTATGAGTCCCAGGTTTGAAAGTTAATCTTTAAATGTCCATTAAAAAAAAGTCCCACTAGATCCCACTCTCGAATTAGGGTCCCCTTATTACTTAACTGATTCTAAATAATTGCCCCGTAATCAGGAGGTGCTCAAATTTGCTCTTTTTTTGTAATTTTAATTTTTGTAATACTTTTCATTAAGGGGTTAGGCCACTCTAGACTGGGGGAAAAAAGTTCATTTTCTAGATTTTTTTAAACAAAATCTAAAAGTCCTATTAAAAAACTGTTTTTATATATTTATTATATGCACATTGAACTTTTCCTCCAATTTTTGTTAAAAGAAAATTTTCAAAACTGACGTAACAAAATAAAAAAAATGGAGATCTCTCTCGAAGCGTAGGGCAAAACGGGCGAAAAGATCCTGGAAACAGCAATGGACCTGGTATAAAAAAGTAAATGTTTTCTGAATCTCTGATGGATACTCTAAAAAAATACGGACCGGATTTTGAAAATTTTGATTCTAAACAAAATGGCGCACGTTTGAAAAAAAAGTTCATTTATCGGGCTTAAATCCTCATATAAAAACGTTCATAAAAAAGGAATGAAGCACTTTAAAACAAAAAGCCCTCGTATTTTTATAGTATTTTTGCATGCCTAGATACGTTTTTTTTTTAATGCCTTTTGCACATATCGTACAAACTGGAGATTAAGAAAGGGCACAATCGCGGCGAAGACAAATCGAAGGTCGAACTTCGCAAATAATCGATTCAAAAGGGATTTGGGACTTTTGGTCGATATGCCAAAACAGGGGTACGAAAGTACGAACGACGGAAATACTGCGCCCCGTTTTTTTTTAATACCACACTTTCAACCCTAATCACTGGAAGTGACGTAACCTTGATTAAGAAATTTCACGTCATTTTGTAGGCCTTATATTGTGGCTTTCAAATCAATATACCCAAATTTGAAGAGTATTGTATAGACACGGCCCGTTTCTACGTACAACTGTACCCCTGGTATTGCATGCCGACAACAGTGCTAAAAAATTCTGCTGCACATCAGCAATATTCTTGAGGCTTCCATTCTACCGAAAATTGCCGGTGAAGCCACTCAAGGTGTTAGACGCTGAGGTTCTGCAGCTGTTAGACACGCCGAGGTATGAATGTGGGAGTAGTGACGACGATTCTGTGAATTCGTCGGACGACGAATATTAAACATATACGTTATTATTAAGCTGTTATTACTAAAGATAAAGATGATACTATTAAGATTTTACGATTTAAGAAAAAACATCCCCTGTATATGACATTTTAGGAAAATATGAGTATTTTTTAATTATTGTCCGCTTATTGGGTCCGCCATTTTTTTTTTTCAATTTTTACTGAACATTCTTAATAAGCATCTAAAAAATACCCTGTACACAAAGAAATTATGAGTATTTTTTAATTTTTGTCCGCCATATTGGATCCGCCATTTTGTTTTTTTTAATTTTGACTAAACATTCTTAATAAGCACACAAAAAATCCCCTGTATACGAAATATCAAAAAAATATGACTATTTTTAAATTTTTGTCCGCCATATTGGATCCACCATTTTGTTTTTTTTAAATTTTGATTAAGGATTCTTCATCAGCTAGCTAAAAAGGCCTTATCTACGAAGTTTGATGCAGTTTGAACAACGTCTTCATATTATGACCACCTTTTCGGCATTTGGGACCACTGTGCAATGGCTGATTACACGATTTTCGAACTTTGATCGCAATAAGTCGATAGTTTCGTTGCTAGTGTAGCATGTCACCCCATCTTGTTGGAACCAGATGTTGCTTACATCCAAACCAACAGTTTGCTCCCAAAAAGGTTTGCTATTATGGTCCTATAGAAATAATAATAGTTAATGAAGTAGGTATTTTAATCTGTTAAATTTTCTCATATTTTGAGCCTGTTGCATCAGAAAATGTATAAGATGTAGAAATTATCTTTAGTACTAAAGGGTCCGCCAGTGAAACGAGAAGATTTGAGGTGGGGTTAGAAATTCGTGACAAAATAGTGGAAACCTTTGTTGGCGATCTATCATAACCTGCATGGTCTGCCATTTAGTTAACAATGATCTTCAAAAATAGTAGCGAATGAACTTCGGGAAGATCCAGATTTCTTATCACCATGTGTTGTTATGGATGAACGTTTAGATCTAGTTTTCTTTAGGTCATCACTAGTACTAACTGGAGAAGAAGATTTTTTCTTTATATCTTCTTCAATAACTCGTGAAATTGTTGAACGTGTCGATCTAGATGTCTTCTGACCAGCCACAGAGTCGAGTGATATTGAAATATTATTTTTCGAATTATCAACGGCATCAAGCGAAGATTGAGCCGTTTTATTTTTTTTTATATATTCATCGAAATTTGCTGAAAATGAAGACTCGCTTTGTTGCATTCTCTTACCAGCTTCAGATAGACGTTGATCTTACTGGGTGGTATTTTCTTCACAGTCAAGTGAATAAGAGAATGTACTTGACTGACCGCCAGAAAATGATGGCACTTTTGACATTAGCTTCTTTAGACCGTCGTCGTCATCAAGCGAAAATGAAGGTCGCTCTGTACGTGTAGTTTTTTGATTTGAATCAATGCTAGCTGGCCGCGTGGGTAGGGATGCTTTCGTTTAATCTTCAAGACTTTCAGACGAGGAGACCTTCTTCGTTCGAGTTTTCTTTGATTCTTCGTAAACTGGTTTCCTAGAATATCTACATTTCTTTATTGGCAAATGATTTTACGCTTTTCGGGTCATCAATATGTGCGTCTTTTTTAAAATTCGTTTGGACTTTTTTCAATTTCTGAATCGATATTTGTGAATACCATACGTATGTTCTATTTTAGTGTTTACATCAGTAGTGTTTTGTATAATTATGTTTGATTCATCAGTTTTAGTAGAAACAAATGTTTCTATTTGGGAATCTATTTTTGAATACTCTCTGTATTTGTCTTAGTGACAACTAATTGTTTAATATCTTCAATTGAATCATTTTCTTTTGCTATTATAGTATTCACTTTCACAGATATTGCTCCAGTAGCAGTCATGTCTGTATTTTTTTGAACAATGATTTCGTTATCTAATATTGATTCCGTATTATTTTTAGTAGCATCTATAGAAACATTTGTTGGCTTTTTTTCATTATTTGTTTTTGTATTAGGAGTGTATTCAATAATATCTGAATTCGTTTTTGACTTATTTTTTGCTTCAAGTTGTGTTTCAGCAATTGTCTTTTGATTTCGATTGTCCATTTTTTCAGTTAGTTTATTCAGTTCCTGTAGATTGTCTGGAATTTTAAGAGGTGAAAGATTGTCTATAACTTCATATTGAATGACATCCAATAGCAACTTCTCTGTGAAGCCTTAAACTGTCACTCATGGATTTAAATTGAAAATCGATTTCCATTCCTATAGATTCTTCCACAGCATCTTCAAGGGTCAAAGGTATATCTTCGTCATTAATACTAAATGTACATTTTCCAGTAGATTTGGCATCTTCAGTTAAGCCTATCTTCGAATTATCTTTTTCATTCCCATCTTCAAAATTGATCTGTTTATCCAACTTTTTACTCTCTTCCTTGTCCTATTCAATTCTTAAGCTGTGCTCAAAATGGTTAAAAGATTTAATAAATCGTTTTTTAATGTTTATTAATTTTGGTGTAGATTCTGCTTTGGGCGATTCTTCCTCGCATTTATCAGGGAATTTGATGGCTTTAGTGTAATGAAAATTTTGTTCACATCTTAAACTAGATGGTAGTTCAGGTGCTGTAGTAGACTCCAGGACTTCTGCAAAACGATTGAGATCTGCTTCAAAAACATCTTCTCTGTTGCTTGTGCTTGGTTCAATTGACTTTCTTTTTTCAGGAATAACTCTTGGTATCTTCCTTCCAGATGAGGTCGTTGACGTTAGGATATGGTTTTCTTCTATTTCTTTAAAATCAAAGCAGGACTTGTCTTCTATTCTTGTCTTCTCAGGTGTAAGGGATGTGCTAGGCTTTGTTGGTGTATCTGCAAAAGATGTGCTTGCTGAAACCATACTCTGATTATTGTTTATAGTTGTATTTTCGTCTTCTTCCTCGTCGTCGTCATCCCAATCAGCAAGAAGATCCACACGAATATCCTTTTTCGTGTCCTCTTTGGCAGGTTTTTAAACCTTTGCTTTCTTTCTTTTCCTCTTCTCAGTGACCTTCTGTTTCCGCTTAACTTTAGGCTTAACGATTTCAATTTCCTCCTCTTCCTCATAACTACTACTCTCGTTATCTGTTAGGGAAATGCCTTGCTCCAAGAGAGCCAAATCTTCCTCAATTGTGCTTGCCTTTGAGGAGTATAACGTCGATTCGGGATGATTTAAAATCACATCTATCACATGAATACTTGCTTTGTTGGTCCGGGGATTTGGGAATACTAGTTTGTACGAGTAGTCGTACCTCATAGTCATAGCCTGTGAATCTTCGGCGAATCACGTTAGGTTTGAAAGGCTTCTCAGATTGTTTCGGCCGCCCTTTTGCGCTGGCAGGTGATTCATTCTTTTTCGCACTTCCAAATATCGTTCTCTTCTTTTGTGGCTCTTATTTGGGATCTTTTATGATATCTACGTTACCACCAGTCATTTCCTCTGCAATCTGAATGTCGGATGGAAATGTATCCATCAATGTATTTTTAGCACGGATTAAATCCATGGCACGTCTGATGAAGTCATCTTTCCTGGTGCAGTTGGTTGCAAACGTTTCTTACGGCCGGATATGAAGCTCTCCTGCAGGTCCGAGGGCAAGGCCTCAAAATCTATCAACTGTCCGGGCCACCATGATAAATCGAGCTTCACCCACACGATGTTCCCGTGCTTATAATAGGCTGGTGTTATCAACCGTACTAAACGTTTGTTTTGATTTAGGTTGAAACGTTGGACGGTTGAACAACGAGGCTACGAAGTTAAAGCGATTTATCAAAATGTTTTGTTAATAAACAAAATTTCAGATACTGATCAGAGCTAAGGAAAACCGTTGTTTACTTCATGAATCACCTCTTCATGTTCAAAGAGTCACAGTATGGTGTGTGATATCTGCCAATGGAATTATCGGTCTATATTTTTTCGAGGATGAGGATAAAAATGCCGTGACTGTTAATTTGCAGCGATACTTGGTAATGATTAGGAACTTTCTTAAATTACAACTCGTCCGCTTTCCAGAGAATGAATACACAATGGTTCAGCAAGACGGAGCAACAAGCCACACTGCCTGAATCTAAATAAATGTTATAAATGCTTGGTTCCCGGGGCGTGTGATTTCTCGAAACTGGGATATTCATTAGCCCCCTTGGTCTCCGGATACCTAAAAACACAAGTATTACAAATTGATCCACTCAGGACAATCCCAGCACTCAAACAGTAGATTCGCGATGAGATTGCAGCAATACCTGTTAATATGCTGAGAAGGCTTATGCAAAACTTTAAGTCCGAATAATTTTGGACCAGTGCCTCTTCGTTCTCAGGGTTATAGTTTTACTGAAACATCACCTCTCGGTTTCTTTTTCCCTCTCCTTTCTTGTCAGTAATTTCCGGAATTACCGATGCAGACGTTTCGATTTTATTAAAATCAATTAATTCTCGTGCGGGCCTTTCACTTAAAAGAACCCACGTAGTAAGGGTATAACTTCACTGATGAGCTGAGATACAGCGAAATATGTGTCTGAAGATTGCCTTACGCAATAATTTGTGATGTGTTTAAAAAACGATAACAACACAAATATTTTACGTTGTATTTAATGTGACTTGTATATAATCTAATGCCTAACAGTACTTTAATATGAGGAGTAGTTGTTTTAACTATTAGCTGTTAGTTCTTGCATAATTGTTGTGAAATAATTATGCAGTAATGCTCAGAGAAATGAGAAATTAATTTTTCTCACAACGTTTCGATTGAAGATCTCCCATAGTTTTTTATATATTGTACCTTAAACACGCAAAAGAATGCACATGAAAACGATGGGAGATCTTCAATCGAAACGTTGTGAGAAAAATTAATATATATATATATATACCGGGTGTCTCAGCGTGCGCGCCGAGTAGCTTTACGGCTAAACGGTTTATTTTTTTCAAAATCCGTTTTCGCAGGAGTATGTAGGTGTATTGGGACCACATTTTAAAATTAGTTTTAAATATACAGGGTGTCCCATAAAAGCATGGCGTATCATAGTTATGTTTTTTCTTATGGAACACCCCATATTTGATATTTTTTTCAGATTCTACATCAAAAATAAGGGTAACTTTCATTATAAGATCATATGCCTAAACCTAATAATTTCTGAAATATTTAAACAATTTTGGAAAAATTGACGTTTCGAAAAAAAATTATATCTTTCAAATAGGTGAATGAAAACAAATGAAATTTTGTGTCAGTATATTAGACTAATGGGTGAATATTTTAGGCCATTTATAGGAATTTTAAATATTAAGATGTTTTGATAATTTAATGTGTCTACAGAAACACATTCAAGGTCAAATTTCGTGCTTACTTTAAATGGAACACCCTATATCTAATAAACCTATCTTGTAGCAAATTTTATTATCTTTCAAAAAGTATAAAGGTATTCTATACCTGTTACTTATAGTTTTCAAGATATATCCATTTTTGTTAATTTTCGACATAATAATTATTAGTATCAATTATTGCAATAGTCAGTTAACACAACCAATGATTTTCGAGATATTTCCAAATTAACACACTAATTGAATAATTTATTTACACATATGTACATGATTACGTAATATCGTCTTAGAATTTCAAAAAACATAACGAAAAACAACAAATGAAATTAACAAAATAATAACAACATTATTTTTTTATAACAAATTTTCAAAAATACCACCATCGCACTAAATGCATAATTCAATTCTTTTTTGAAACGATAGTTTAACATATTGGTATATTTAGCATATTGGGTGTTATTGATCTAAATGCATCCTTAATTCTGTCCTTCATGTCTTCAACAGTTGTGGGAGGAGTGGTGTATACTTGATTTTTAATATACCCCCATAAAAAGAAATCCATGGGGGTTAAATCAGGGGATCTAGGTGGCCAAGCTACGTGACCTCCTCTTCCAATCCATCGCCTATTAAATATTCTATTTAAATATTGACGAACCGCCAATGAAAAATGAGGTGGCGCACCATCGAGCTGTAACCACATGTTTTGGCGAATATTCAGTGGAATATTCTCTAATAATAATGGAAATTCTTCTTGGAGAAATTGTAAAAATATGGGACCATCCAAGTATCCATCGAAAAAATGAGGTCCAATGACGTAATTACCCAAAATGCCTCCGAATACATTAATACTCCAACGATGTTGTCGATCAGTAATTTGAAATTTGTGGCAATTTTCGGTGCTGTAATACGTCGATTAAAAGATCCGTTATTATTAAAAGATGATTCATCCGTAAATAAAATATTATTCAAAAAATCTTCATCATCGCCACTTTTATTTAAAACACATAAACAAAAATCTAACCGCTTCTCGAAATCCGCATTATTCAGATGCTGGTGAATTTCATAGTGATATGGGTGGTATTCATGTTTTTTTAATATCCTTGATATGCTCGCCTTGCTTAACCCAGTCTCACGAGCTACTATACGTGTACTCGTGCTAGGATTATATATTACAGAAGTAAGTACCTGTAATTGTGTCTCCTCGTCCTTAGTTACAGTGTTGAAGTTCGTTTTTTTCAGATACTTGACACTGCCTGTGGTTTTAAATATATTTAAAACTTCCTCCAATGTCTTCTTATTAGGATGTCTCCTATCAGGGTACCTTTCGCGATATACTCTTTCCGCTAAGAGACAATTTTCATAACATTCCCCTATTATTAGGATCATGTTAATTCTTTCGTTTAAGGAATATTTCATTTTTGCGGTCGTTACAAATGATTCGAATGTGTCAACTGACTTTGTTTATAAACAAAAGCTACACACTAGCTTATTGCAATAATTGATACTAATAATTATTATGTCGAAAATTAACAAAAATGGATATATCTTGAAAACTATTAGTATTAGGTGTAGAATACCTTTATACTTTTTGAAAGATAATAAAATTTGCTACAAGATAGGCCTATTAGATATAGGGTGTGCCATTTAAAGTAAGCAAGAAATTTGACCTTGAATGTGTTTCTGGAGATACATTAAATTACCAAAACATCTTAAAATTTTAAATTACTACAAATAGTCTAAAATATTCCCCCATTAGTCTAATGTAC